>OX465297.1:194856444-195456444 GCA_949987735.1 Leucophora obtusa
GAACATTTTGGTGTATCATACTTATATCCTATCAGTTTTTTGTGGAGTTGCTCCATGAAAATGCGATTCACCACTGGTGGTCAGTAAACAAAATTTGAATTTCTGGAATACCTAGACTAGTCGCCGCATTTCTAAGTATGGACACTAATAGACCTTATCCATACGAACATTTTGGTGTATCATTACTTATATCCTATCAGTTTTTTGGAGTTGCTCCATGAAAATGCGATTCACCACTGGTGGTCAGTAAACAAAATTTGAATTTCTGGAATACCTAGACTAGTCGCCGCATTTCTAAGTATGAACACTAATAGGCCTTAGCCATACGAGCATTTTGGTGTATCACACTTATATCCTATCAGTTTTTTGTGAAGTTGCTCCATGAAAATGTGATTCACCAATGGTGGTCGGTAAACAAAATCTGAATTTGTGGAATACCTAGACAAGTCGCCGCATTTCTAGGTATGAACACTAATAGGCCTTATCCATACTAGCATTTTGGTGTATCACACTTATATCCTATCAGTTTTTTGTGGAGTTGCTCCATGAAAATGCGATTCACCACTGGTGGTCAGTAAACAAAATTTGAATTTCTGGAATACCTAGACTAGTCGCCGCATTTCTAAGTATGGACACTAATAGACCTTATCCATACGAACATTTTGGTGTATCATACTTATATCCTATCAGTTTTTTGGAGTTGCTCCATGAAAATGCGATTCACCACTGGTGGTCAGTAAACAAAATTTGAATTTCTGGAATACCTAGACTAGTCGCCGCATTTCTAAGTATGGACACTAATAGACCTTATCCATACGAACATTTTGGTGTATCATACTTATATCCTATCAGTTTTTTGTGGAGTTGCTCCATGAAAATGCGATTCACCAATGGTGGTAGGTAAACAAAATTTGAATTTCTGGAATACCTAGACTAGTCGCCGCATTTCTAAGTATGAACACTAATAGACCTTATCCATACGAACATTTTGGTGTATCATACTTATATCCTATCAGTTTTTTGTGGAGTTGCTCCATGAAAATGTGATTCACCAATGGTGGTCGGTAAACAAAATCTGAATTTGTGGAATACCTAGACAAGTCGCCGCATTTCTAGGTATGAACACTAATAGGCCTTATCCATACTAGCATTTTGGTGTATCACACTTATATCCTATCAGTTTTTTGTGGAGTTGCTCCATGAAAATGCGATTCACCACTGGTGGTCAGTAAACAAAATTTGAATTTCTGGAATACCTAGACTAGTCGCCGCATTTCTAAGTATGGACACTAATAGACCTTATCCATACGAACATTTTGGTGTATCATTACTTATATCCTATCAGTTTTTTGTGGAGTTGCTCCATGAAAATGCGATTCACCAATGGTGGTCGGTAAACAAAATTTTGAATTTCTGGAATACCTAGACTAGTCGCCGCATTTCTAAGTATGAACACTAATAGACCTTATCCATACGAACATTTTGGTGTATCATACTTATATCCTATCAGTTTTTTGTGGAGTTGCTCCATGAAAATGTGATTCACCAATGGTGGTCGGTAAACAAAATCTGAATTTGTGGAATACCTAGACAAGTCGCCGCATTTCTAGGTATGAACACTAATAGGCCTTATCCATACTAGCATTTTGGTGTATCACACTTATATCCTATCAGTTTTTTGTGGAGTTTGCTCCATGAAAATGCGATTCACCACTGGTGGTCAGTAAACAAAATTTGAATTTCTGGAATACCTAGACTAGTCGCCGCATTTCTAAGTATGAACACTAATAGGCCTTAGCCATACGAGCATTTTGGTGTATCACACTTATATCCTATCAGTTTTTTTGTGAAGTTGCTCCATGAAAATGTGATTCACCAATGGTGGTCGGTAAACAAAATCTGAATTTGTGGAATACCTAGACTAGTCGCCGCATTTCTAATTATGAACGCTAATAGGCCTTATTAATACGAACATTTTGGTATACCACACTTATATCCTATCAGTTTTTTGTGGAGTTGCTCCATGAAAATGCGATTCACCACTGGTGGTCGGTAAACAAAATCTGAATTTGTGGAATACCTAGACCAGTCGCCGCATTTCTAGGTATGAACACTAATAGGCCTTATCCATACTAGCATTTTGGTGTATCACACTTATATCCTATCAGTTTTTTGTGGAGTTGCTCCATGAAATTGTGATTCACCAATGGTGGTCGGTAAACAAAATCTGAATTTGTGGAATACCTAGACTAGTCGCCGCAGTTCTAAGTATGAACACTAATAGGCCTTATTCATACGAACATTTTGGTATACCACACTTATATCCTATCAGTTTTTTGTGGAGTTGCTCCATGAAAATGTGATTCACAAATGGTGGTCGGTAAACAAAATCTGAATTTGTGGAATACCTAGACTAGTCGCCGCATTTCTAGGTATGAACACTAATAGGCCTTATCCATACTAGCATTTTGGTGTATCATACTTATATCCTATCAGTTTTTTGTGGAGTTGCTCCATGAAAATGTGATTCACCAATGGTGGTCGGTAAACAAAATCTGAATTTGTGGAATACCTAGACTAGTCGCCGCATTTCTAAGTAATGAACACTAATAGGCCTTATTCATACGAACATTTGGGTATACCACACTTATATCCTGTCAGTTTTTTGTGGAGTTGCTCCATGAAAATGTGATTCACCATGGTGGTCGGTAAACAAAATCTAAATTTGTGGAATACCTAGACTAGTCGCCGCATTTCTAAGTATGAACACTAATAGACCTTATCCATACGAACATTTTGGTGTATCATACTTATATCCTATCAGTTTTTTGTGGAGTTGCTCCATGAAAATGTGATTCACCAATGGTGGTCGGTAAACAAAATTTGAATTTCTGGAATACCTAGGACTAGTCGCGGCATTTCTAAGTATGGACGCTAATAGGCCTTATTCATACGAACATTTTAGTATACCACACTTATATCCTATCAGTTTTTTGTGGAGTTGCTCCATGAAAATTTGATTCACCAATGGTGGTCGGTAAACAAAATCTGAATTTGTGGAATACCTAGACTAGTCGCCACATTTTAAGTATGGACACTAATAGGCCTTATTCATACGAACATTTTGGTATACCACACTTATATCCTATCAGTTTTTTGTGGAGTTGCTCCATGAAAATGTGATTCACCAATGGTGGTCGGTAAACAAAATCTAAATTTGTGGAATACCTAGACTAGACAGTCTAGGTATGAACACTAATAGGCCTTATCCATACTAGCATTTTGGTGTATCACACTTATATCCTATCAGTTTTTTGTGGAGTTGCTCCATGAAAATGCGATTCACCACTGGTGGTCAGTAAACAAAATTTGAATTTCTGGAATACCTAGACTAGTCGCCGCATTTCTAAGTATGGACACTAATAGACCTTATCCATACGAGCATTTTGGTGTATCACACTTATATCCTATCAGTTTTTTGTGGAGTTGCTCCATGAAAATGCGATTCACCACTGGTGGTCAGTAAACAAAATTTGAATTCTGGAATACCTAGACTAGTCGCCGCATTTCTAAGTATGGGACACTAATAGACCTATCCATACGAACATTTTGGTGTATCATACTTATATCCTATCAGTTTTTTGGAGTTGCTCCATGAAAATGCGATTCACCACTGGTGGTCAGTAAACAAAATTTGAATTTCTGGAATACCTAGACTAGTCGCCGCATTTCTAAGTATGGACACTAATAGACCTTATCCATACGAACATTTTGGTGTATCATACTTATATCCTATCAGTTTTTTGGAGTTGCTCCATGAAATGCGATTCACCACTGGTGGTCAGTAAACAAAATTTGAATTTCAGGAATACCTAGACTAGTCGCCGCATTTCTAAGTATGGACACTAATAGACCTTATCCATACGAACATTTTGGTGTATCATACTTATATCCTATCAGTTTTTTGTGGAGTTGCTCCATGAAAATGCGATTCACCACTGGTGGTCAGTAAACAAAATTTGAATTTCTGGAATACCTAGACTAGTCGCCGCATTTCTAAGTATGGACACTAATAGACCTTATCCATACGAACATTTTGGTGTATCATACTTATATCCTATCAGTTTTTTGGAGTTGCTCCATGAAAATGCGATTCACCACTGGTGGTCAGTAAACAAAATTTGAATTTCTGGAATACCTAGACTAGTCGCCGCATTTCTAAGTATGAACACTAATAGGCCTTAGCCATACGAGCATTTTGGTGTATCACACTTATATCCTATCAGTTTTTTGTGAAGTTGCTCCATGAAAATGTGATTCACCAATGGTGGTCGGTAAACAAAATCTGAATTTGTGGAATACCTAGACAAGTCGCCGCATTTCTAGGTATGAACACTAATAGGCCTTATCCATACTAGCATTTTGGTGTATCACACTTATATCCTATCAGTTTTTTGTGGAGTTGCTCCATGAAAATGCGATTCACCACTGGTGGTCAGTAAACAAAATTTGAATTTCTGGAATACCTAGACTAGTCGCCGCATTTCTAAGTATGGACACTAATAGACCTTATCCATACGAACATTTTGGTGTATCATACTTATATCCTATCAGTTTTTTGGAGTTGCTCCATGAAAATGCGATTCACCACTGGTGGTCAGTAAACAAAATTTGAATTTCTGGAATACCTAGACTAGTCGCCGCATTCTAAGTATGGACACTAATAGACCTTATCCATACGAACATTTTGGTGTATCATACTTATATCCTATCAGTTTTTTGTGGAGTTGCTCATGAAAATGCGATTCACCAATGGTGGTAGGTAAACAAAATTTGAATTTCTGGAATACCTAGACTAGTCGCCGCATTTCTAAGTATGAACACTAATAGACCTTATCCATACGAACATTTTGGTGTATCATACTTATATCCTATCAGTTTTTTGTGGAGTTGCTCCATGAAAATGTGATTCACCAATGGTGGTCGGTAAACAAAATCTGAATTTGTGGAATACCTAGACAAGTCGCCGCATTTCTAGGTAATGAACACTAATAGGCCTTATCCATACTAGCATTTTGGTGTATCACACTTATATCCTATCAGTTTTTTGTGGAGTTGCTCCATGAAAATGCGATTCACCACTGGTGGTCAGTAAACAAAATTTGAATTTCTGGAATACCTAGACTAGTCGCCGCATTTCTAAGTATGGACACTAATAGACCTTATCCATACGAACATTTTGGTGTATCATACTTATATCCTATCAGTTTTTTGTGGAGTTGCTCCATGAAAATGCGATTCACCAATGGTGGTCGGTAAACAAAATTTGAATTTCTGGAATACCTAGACTAGTCGCCGCATTTCTAAGTATGAACACTAATAGACCTTATCCATACGAACATTTTGGTGTATCATACTTATATCCTATCAGTTTTTTGTGGAGTTGCTCCATGAAAATGTGATTCACCAATGGTGGTCGGTAAACAAAATCTGAATTTGTGGAATACCTAGACAAGTCGCCGCATTTCTAGGTATGAACACTAATAGGCCTTATCCATACTAGCATTTTGGTGTATCACACTTATATCCTATCAGTTTTTTGTGGAGTTGCTCGATGAAAATGCGATTCACCACTGGTGGTCAGTAAACAAAATTTGAATTTCTGGAATACCTAGACTAGTCGCCGCATTTCTAAGTATGAACACTAATAGGCCTTAGCCATACGAGCATTTTGGTGTATCACACTTATATCCTATCAGTTTTTTGTGAAGTTGCTCCATGAAAATGTGATTCACCAATGGTGGTCGGTAAACAAAATCTGAATTTGTGGAATACCTAGACTAGTCGCCGCATTTCTAATTATGAACGCTAATAGGCCTTATTAATACGAACATTTTGGTATACCACACTTATATCCTATCAGTTTTTTGTGGAGTTGCTCCATGAAAATGCGATTCACCACTGGTGGTCGGTAAACAAAATCTGAATTTGTGGAATACCTAGACCAGTCGCCGCATTTCTAGGTATGAACACTAATAGGCCTTATCCATACTAGCATTTTGGTGTATCACACTTATATCCTATCAGTTTTTTGTGGAGTTGCTCCATGAAATTGTGATTCACCAATGGTGGTCGGTAAACAAAATCTGAATTTGTGGAATACCTAGACTAGTCGCCGCAGTTCTAAGTATGAACACTAATAGGCCTTATTCATACGAACATTTTGGTATACCACACTTATATCCTATCAGTTTTTTGTGGAGTTGCTCCATGAAAATGTGATTCACAAATGGTGGTCGGTAAACAAAATCTGAATTTGTGGAATACCTAGACTAGTCGCCGCATTTCTAGGTATGAACACTAATAGGCCTTATCCATACTAGCATTTTGGTGTATCATACTTATATCCTATCAGTTTTTTGTGGAGTTGCTCCATGAAAATGTGATTCACCAATGGTGGTCGGTAAACAAAATCTGAATTTGTGGAATACCTAGACTAGTCGCCGCATTTCTAAGTATGAACACTAATAGGCCTTATTCATACGAACATTTGGGTATACCACACTTATATCCTGTCAGTTTTTTGTGGAGTTGCTCCATGAAAATGTGATTCACCAATGGTGGTCGGTAAACAAAATCTAAATTTGTGGAATACCTAGACTAGTCGCCGCATTTCTAAGTATGAACACTAATAGACCTTATCCATACGAACATTTTGGTGTATCATACTTATATCCTATCAGTTTTTTGTGGAGTTGCTCCATGAAAATGTGATTCACCAATGGTGGTCGGTAAACAAAATTTGAATTTCTGGAATACCTAGACTAGTCGCGGCATTTCTAAGTATGGACGCTAATAGGCCTTATTCATACGAACATTTTAGTATACCACACTTATATCCTATCAGTTTTTTGTGGAGTTGCTCCATGAAAATTTGATTCACCAATGGTGGTCGGTAAACAAAATCTGAATTTGTGGAATACCTAGACTAGTCGCCACATTTTTAAGTATGGACACTAATAGGCCTTATTCATACGAACATTTTGGTATACCACACTTATATCCTATCAGTTTTTTGTGGAGTTGCTCCATGAAAATGTGATTCACCAATGGTGGTCGGTAAACAAAATCTAAATTTGTGGAATACCTAGACTAGACAGTCTAGGTATGAACACTAATAGGCCTTATCCATACTAGCATTTTGGTGTATCACACTTATATCCTATCAGTTTTTTGTGGAGTTGCTCCATGAAAATGCGATTCACCACTGGTGGTCAGTAAACAAAATTTGAATTTCTGGAATACCTAGACTAGTCGCCGCATTTCTAAGTATGGACACTAATAGACCTTATCCATACGAGCATTTTGGTGTATCACACTTATATCCTATCAGTTTTTTGTGGAGTTGCTCCATGAAAATGCGATTCACCACTGGTGGTCAGTAAACAAAATTTGAATTTCTGGAATACCTAGACTAGTCGCCGCATTTCTAAGTATGGACACTAATAGACCTTATCCATACGAACATTTTGGGGTATCATACTTATATCCTATCAGTTTTTTGGAGTTGCTCCATGAAAATGCGATTCACCACTGGTGGTCAGTAAACAAAATTTGAATTTCTGGAATACCTAGACTAGTCGCCGCATTTCTAAGTATGGACACTAATAGACCTTATCCATACGAACATTTTGGTGTATCATACTTATATCCTATCAGTTTTTTGGAGTTGCTCCATGAAAATGCGATTCACCACTGGTGGTCAGTAAACAAAATTTGAATTTCTGGAATACCTAGACTAGTCGCCGCATTTCTAAGTATGGACACTAATAGACCTTATCCATACGAACATTTTGGTGTATCATACTTATATCCTATCAGTTTTTTGTGGAGTTGCTCCATGAAAATGCGATTCACCACTGGTGGTCAGTAAACAAAATTTGAATTTCTGGAATACCTAGACTAGTCGCCGCATTTCTAAGTATGGACACTAATAGACCTTATCCATACGAACATTTTGGTGTATCATACTTATATCCTATCAGTTTTTTGGAGTTGCTCCATGAAAATGCGATTCACCACTGGTGGTCAGTAAACAAAATTTGAATTTCTGGAATACCTAGACTAGTCGCCGCATTTCTAAGTATGAACACTAATAGGCCTTAGCCATACGAGCATTTTGGTGTATCACACTTATATCCTATCAGTTTTTTGTGAAGTTGCTCCATGAAAATGTGATTCACCAATGGTGGTCGGTAAACAAAATCTGAATTTGTGGAATACCTAGACAAGTCGCCGCATTTCTAGGTATGAACACTAATAGGCCTTATCCATACTAGCATTTTGGTGTATCACACTTATATCCTATCAGTTTTTTGTGGAGTTGCTCCATGAAAATGCGATTCACCACTGGTGGTCAGTAAACAAAATTTGAATTTCTGGAATACCTAGACTAGTCGCCGCATTTCTAAGTATGGACACTAATAGACCTTATCCATACGAACATTTTGGTGTATCATACTTATATCCTATCAGTTTTTTGGAGTTGCTCCATGAAAATGCGATTCACCACTGGTGGTCAGTAAACAAAATTTGAATTTCTGGAATACCTAGACTAGTCGCCGCATTTCTAAGTATGGACACTAATAGACCTTATCCATACGAACATTTTGGTGTATCATACTTATATCCTATCAGTTTTTTGTGGAGTTGCTCCATGAAAATGCGATTCACCAATGGTGGTAGGTAAACAAAATTTGAATTTCTGGAATACCTAGACTAGTCGCCGCATTTCTAAGTATGAACACTAATAGACCTTATCCATACGAACATTTTGGTGTATCATACTTATATCCTATCAGTTTTTTGTGGAGTTGCTCCATGAAAATGTGATTCACCAATGGTGGTCGGTAAACAAAATCTGAATTTGTGGAATACCTAGACAAGTCGCCGCATTTCTAGGTATGAACACTAATAGGCCTTATCCATACTAGCATTTTGGTGTATCACACTTATATCCTATCAGTTTTTTGTGGAGTTGCTCCATGAAAATGCGATTCACCACTGGTGGTCAGTAAACAAAATTTGAATTTCTGGAATACCTAGACTAGTCGCCGCATTTCTAAGTATGGACACTAATAGACCTTATCCATACGAACATTTTGGTGTATCATACTTATATCCTATCAGTTTTTTGTGGAGTTGCTCCATGAAAATGCGATTCACCAATGGTGGTCGGTAAACAAAATTTGAATTTCTGGAATACCTAGACTAGTCGCCGCATTTCTAAGTATGAACACTAATAGACCTTATCCATACGAACATTTTGGTGTATCATACTTATATCCTATCAGTTTTTTGTGGAGTTGCTCCATGAAAATGTGATTCACCAATGGTGGTCGGTAAACAAAATCTGAATTTGTGGAATACCTAGACAAGTCGCCGCATTTCTAGGTATGAACACTAATAGGCCTTATCCATACTAGCATTTTGGTGTATCACACTTATATCCTATCAGTTTTTTGTGGAGTTGCTCCATGAAAATGCGATTCACCACTGGTGGTCAGTAAACAAAATTTGAATTTCTGGAATACCTAGACTAGTCGCCGCATTTCTAAGTATGAACACTAATAGGCCTTAGCCATACGAGCATTTTGGTGTATCACACTTATATCCTATCAGTTTTTTGTGAAGTTGCTCCATGAAAATGTGATTCACCAATGGTGGTCGGTAAACAAAATCTGAATTTGTGGAATACCTAGACTAGTCGCCGCATTTCTAATTATGAACGCTAATAGGCCTTATTAATACGAACATTTTGGTATACCACACTTATATCCTATCAGTTTTTTGTGGAGTTGCTCCATGAAAATGCGATTCACCACTGGTGGTCGGTAAACAAAATCTGAATTTGTGGAATACCTAGACCAGTCGCCGCATTTCTAGGTATGAACACTAATAGGCCTTATCCATACTAGCATTTTGGTGTATCACACTTATATCCTATCAGTTTTTTGTGGAGTTGCTCCATGAAATTGTGATTCACCAATGGTGGTCGGTAAACAAAATCTGAATTTGTGGAATACCTAGACTAGTCGCCGCAGTTCTAAGTATGAACACTAATAGGCCTTATTCATACGAACATTTTGGTATACCACACTTATATCCTATCAGTTTTTTGTGGAGTTGCTCCATGAAAATGTGATTCACAAATGGTGGTCGGTAAACAAAATCTGAATTTGTGGAATACCTAGACTAGTCGCCGCATTTCTAGGTATGAACACTAATAGGCCTTATCCATACTAGCATTTTGGTGTATCATACTTATATCCTATCAGTTTTTTGTGGAGTTGCTCCATGAAAATGTGA
Source organism: Leucophora obtusa (assembly GCA_949987735.1). NCBI lineage: Eukaryota > Metazoa > Arthropoda > Insecta > Diptera > Anthomyiidae > Leucophora > Leucophora obtusa. Next base: position 194,866,813 of record OX465297.1, read on the forward strand.
TTCACCAATGGTGGTCGGTAAACAAAATCTGAATTTGTGGAATACCTAGACTAGTCGCCGCATTTCTAAGTATGAACACTAATAGGCCTTATTCATACGAACATTTGGGTATACCACACTTATATCCTGTCAGTTTTTTGTGGAGTTGCTCCATGAAAATGTGATTCACCAATGGTGGTCGGTAAACAAAATCTAAATTTGTGGAATACCTAGACTAGTCGCCGCATTTCTAAGTATGAACACTAATAGACCTTATCCATACGAACATTTTGGTGTATCATACTTATATCCTATCAGTTTTTTGTGGAGTTGCTCCATGAAAATGTGATTCACCAATGGTGGTCGGTAAACAAAATTTGAATTTCTGGAATACCTAGACTAGTCGCGGCATTTCTAAGTATGGACGCTAATAGGCCTTATTCATACGAACATTTTAGTATACCACACTTATATCCTATCAGTTTTTTGTGGAGTTGCTCCATGAAAATTTGATTCACCAATGGTGGTCGGTAAACAAAATCTGAATTTGTGGAATACCTAGACTAGTCGCCACATTTTTAAGTATGGACACTAATAGGCCTTATTCATACGAACATTTTGGTATACCACACTTATATCCTATCAGTTTTTTGTGGAGTTGCTCCATGAAAATGTGATTCACCAATGGTGGTCGGTAAACAAAATCTAAATTTGTGGAATACCTAGACTAGACAGTCTAGGTATGAACACTAATAGGCCTTATCCATACTAGCATTTTGGTGTATCACACTTATATCCTATCAGTTTTTTGTGGAGTTGCTCCATGAAAATGCGATTCACCACTGGTGGTCAGTAAACAAAATTTGAATTTCTGGAATACCTAGACTAGTCGCCGCATTTCTAAGTATGGACACTAATAGACCTTATCCATACGAGCATTTTGGTGTATCACACTTATATCCTATCAGTTTTTTGTGGAGTTGCTCCATGAAAATGCGATTCACCACTGGTGGTCAGTAAACAAAATTTGAATTTCTGGAATACCTAGACTAGTCGCCGCATTTCTAAGTATGGACACTAATAGACCTTATCCATACGAACATTTTGGTGTATCATACTTATATCCTATCAGTTTTTTGGAGTTGCTCCATGAAAATGCGATTCACCACTGGTGGTCAGTAAACAAAATTTGAATTTCTGGAATACCTAGACTAGTCGCCGCATTTCTAAGTATGGACACTAATAGACCTTATCCATACGAACATTTTGGTGTATCATACTTATATCCTATCAGTTTTTTGGAGTTGCTCCATGAAAATGCGATTCACCACTGGTGGTCAGTAAACAAAATTTGAATTTCTGGAATACCTAGACTAGTCGCCGCATTTCTAAGTATGGACACTAATAGACCTTATCCATACGAACATTTTGGTGTATCATACTTATATCCTATCAGTTTTTTGTGGAGTTGCTCCATGAAAATGCGATTCACCACTGGTGGTCAGTAAACAAAATTTGAATTTCTGGAATACCTAGACTAGTCGCCGCATTTCTAAGTATGGACACTAATAGACCTTATCCATACGAACATTTTGGTGTATCATACTTATATCCTATCAGTTTTTTGGAGTTGCTCCATGAAAATGCGATTCACCACTGGTGGTCAGTAAACAAAATTTGAATTTCTGGAATACCTAGACTAGTCGCCGCATTTCTAAGTATGAACACTAATAGGCCTTAGCCATACGAGCATTTTGGTGTATCACACTTATATCCTATCAGTTTTTTGTGAAGTTGCTCCATGAAAATGTGATTCACCAATGGTGGTCGGTAAACAAAATCTGAATTTGTGGAATACCTAGACAAGTCGCCGCATTTCTAGGTATGAACACTAATAGGCCTTATCCATACTAGCATTTTGGTGTATCACACTTATATCCTATCAGTTTTTTGTGGAGTTGCTCCATGAAAATGCGATTCACCACTGGTGGTCAGTAAACAAAATTTGAATTTCTGGAATACCTAGACTAGTCGCCGCATTTCTAAGTATGGACACTAATAGACCTTATCCATACGAACATTTTGGTGTATCATACTTATATCCTATCAGTTTTTTGGAGTTGCTCCATGAAAATGCGATTCACCACTGGTGGTCAGTAAACAAAATTTGAATTTCTGGAATACCTAGACTAGTCGCCGCATTTCTAAGTATGGACACTAATAGACCTTATCCATACGAACATTTTGGTGTATCATACTTATATCCTATCAGTTTTTTGTGGAGTTGCTCCATGAAAATGCGATTCACCAATGGTGGTAGGTAAACAAAATTTGAATTTCTGGAATACCTAGACTAGTCGCCGCATTTCTAAGTATGAACACTAATAGACCTTATCCATACGAACATTTTGGTGTATCATACTTATATCCTATCAGTTTTTTGTGGAGTTGCTCCATGAAAATGTGATTCACCAATGGTGGTCGGTAAACAAAATCTGAATTTGTGGAATACCTAGACAAGTCGCCGCATTTCTAGGTATGAACACTAATAGGCCTTATCCATACTAGCATTTTGGTGTATCACACTTATATCCTATCAGTTTTTTGTGGAGTTGCTCCATGAAAATGCGATTCACCACTGGTGGTCAGTAAACAAAATTTGAATTTCTGGAATACCTAGACTAGTCGCCGCATTTCTAAGTATGGACACTAATAGACCTTATCCATACGAACATTTTGGTGTATCATACTTATATCCTATCAGTTTTTTGTGGAGTTGCTCCATGAAAATGCGATTCACCAATGGTGGTCGGTAAACAAAATTTGAATTTCTGGAATACCTAGACTAGTCGCCGCATTTCTAAGTATGAACACTAATAGACCTTATCCATACGAACATTTTGGTGTATCATACTTATATCCTATCAGTTTTTTGTGGAGTTGCTCCATGAAAATGTGATTCACCAATGGTGGTCGGTAAACAAAATCTGAATTTGTGGAATACCTAGACAAGTCGCCGCATTTCTAGGTATGAACACTAATAGGCCTTATCCATACTAGCATTTTGGTGTATCACACTTATATCCTATCAGTTTTTTGTGGAGTTGCTCGATGAAAATGCGATTCACCACTGGTGGTCAGTAAACAAAATTTGAATTTCTGGAATACCTAGACTAGTCGCCGCATTTCTAAGTATGAACACTAATAGGCCTTAGCCATACGAGCATTTTGGTGTATCACACTTATATCCTATCAGTTTTTTGTGAAGTTGCTCCATGAAAATGTGATTCACCAATGGTGGTCGGTAAACAAAATCTGAATTTGTGGAATACCTAGACTAGTCGCCGCATTTCTAATTATGAACGCTAATAGGCCTTATTAATACGAACATTTTGGTATACCACACTTATATCCTATCAGTTTTTTGTGGAGTTGCTCCATGAAAATGCGATTCACCACTGGTGGTCGGTAAACAAAATCTGAATTTGTGGAATACCTAGACCAGTCGCCGCATTTCTAGGTATGAACACTAATAGGCCTTATCCATACTAGCATTTTGGTGTATCACACTTATATCCTATCAGTTTTTTGTGGAGTTGCTCCATGAAATTGTGATTCACCAATGGTGGTCGGTAAACAAAATCTGAATTTGTGGAATACCTAGACTAGTCGCCGCAGTTCTAAGTATGAACACTAATAGGCCTTATTCATACGAACATTTTGGTATACCACACTTATATCCTATCAGTTTTTTGTGGAGTTGCTCCATGAAAATGTGATTCACAAATGGTGGTCGGTAAACAAAATCTGAATTTGTGGAATACCTAGACTAGTCGCCGCATTTCTAGGTATGAACACTAATAGGCCTTATCCATACTAGCATTTTGGTGTATCATACTTATATCCTATCAGTTTTTTGTGGAGTTGCTCCATGAAAATGTGATTCACCAATGGTGGTCGGTAAACAAAATCTGAATTTGTGGAATACCTAGACTAGTCGCCGCATTTCTAAGTATGAACACTAATAGGCCTTATTCATACGAACATTTGGGTATACCACACTTATATCCTGTCAGTTTTTTGTGGAGTTGCTCCATGAAAATGTGATTCACCAATGGTGGTCGGTAAACAAAATCTAAATTTGTGGAATACCTAGACTAGTCGCCGCATTTCTAAGTATGAACACTAATAGACCTTATCCATACGAACATTTTGGTGTATCATACTTATATCCTATCAGCTTTTTGTGGAGTTGCTCCATGAAAATGTGATTCACCAATGGTGGTCGGTAAACAAAATTTGAATTTCTGGAATACCTAGACTAGTCGCCGCATTTCTAAGTATGGACGCTAATAGGCCTTATTCATACGAACATTTTAGTATACCACACTTATATCCTATCAGTTTTTTGTGGAGTTGCTCCATGAAAATTTGATTCACCAATGGTGGTCGGTAAACAAAATCTGAATTTGTGGAATACCTAGACTAGTCGCCACATTTTTAAGTATGGACACTAATAGGCCTTATTCATACGAACATTTTGGTATACCACACTTATATCCTATCAGTTTTTTGTGGAGTTGCTCCATGAAAATGTGATTCACCAATGGTGGTCGGTAAACAAAATCTAAATTTGTGGAATACCTAGACTAGTCGCCGCATTTCTAAGTATGAACACTAATAGGCCTTATCGATACGAGCATTTTGGTGTATCATACTTATATCCTATCAGTTTTTTGTGGAGTTGCTCCATGAAAATGTGATTCACCAATGGTGGTCGGTAAACAAAATTTGAATTTCTGGAATACCTAGACTAGTCGCCGCATTTCTAAGTATGGACGCTAATAGGCCTTATTCATACGAACATTTTAGTATACCACACTTATATCCTATCAGTTTTTTGTGGAGTTGCTCCATGAAAATTTGATTCACCAATGGTGGTCGGTAAACAAAATCTGAATTTGTGGAATACCTAGACTAGTCGCCACATTTTTAAGTATGGACACTAATAGGCCTTATTCATACGAACATTTTGGTATACCACACTTATATCCTATCAGTTTTTTGTGGAGTTGCTCCATGAAAATGTGATTCACCAATGGTGGTCGGTAAACAAAATCTAAATTTGTGGAATACCTAGACTAGTCGCCGCATTTCTAAGTATGAACACTAATAGGCCTTATCGATACGAGCATTTTGGTGTATCACACTTATATCCTATCAGTTTTTTGTGGAGTTGCTCCATGAAAATGCGATTCACCGCTGGTGGTCAGTAAACAAAATTTGGATTTCTGGAATACCTAGACTAGTCGCCGCATTTCTAAGTATGGACGCTAATAGGCCTTATTCATACGAACATTTTGGTATACCACACTTATATCCTATCAGTTTTTTGTGGAGTTGCTCCATGAAAATGTGATTCACAAATGGTGGTCGGTAAACAAAATCTAAATTTGTGGAATACCTAGACTAGTAGCCACATTTCTAAGTATGAACGCTAATAGACCTTATCCATACGAACATTTTGGTGTATCACATTTATATCCTATCAGTTTTTTGTGGAGTTGCTCCATGAAAATGTGATTCACCAATGGTGGTCGGTAAACAAAATCTGAATTTGTGGAATACCTAGACTAGTCGCCGCATTTCTAAGTATGGACACTAATAGGCCTTATTCATACGAACATTTGGGTATACCACATTTATATCCTATCAGTGTTTTGTGGAGTTGCTCCATGAAAATGTGATTCACCAATGGTGGTCGGTAAACAAAATCTGAATTTGTGGAATACCTAGACTAGTCGCCGCATTTCTAAGTATGAACACTAATAGACCTTATCCATACGAACATTTTGGTGTATCATACTTATATCCTATCAGTTTTTTGTGGAGTTGCTCCATGAAAATGTGATTCACCAATGGTGGTCGGTAAACAAAATCTGAATTTGTGGAATACCTAGACAAGTCGCCGCATTTCTAGGTATGAACACTAATAGGCCTTATCCATACTAGCATTTTGGTGTATCACACTTATATCCTATCAGTTTTTTGTGGAGTTGCTCCATGAAAATGCGATTCACCACTGGTGGTCAGTAAACAAAATTTGAATTTCTGGAATACCTAGACTAGTCGCCGCATTTCTAAGTATGGACACTAATAGACCTTATCCATACGAACATTTTGGTGTATCATACTTATATCCTATCAGTTTTTTGGAGTTGCTCCATGAAAATGCGATTCACCACTGGTGGTCAGTAAACAAAATTTGAATTTCTGGAATACCTAGACTAGTCGCCGCATTTCTAAGTATGGACACTAATAGACCTTATCCATACGAACATTTTGGTGTGTCATACTTATATCCTATCAGTTTTTTGTGGAGTTGCTCCATGAAAATGCGATTCACCAATGGTGGTAGGTAAACAAAATTTGAATTTCTGGAATACCTAGACTAGTCGCCGCATTTCTAAGTATGAACACTAATAGACCTTATCCATACGAACATTTTGGTGTATCATACTTATATCCTATCAGTTTTTTGGAGTTGCTCCATGAAAATGCGATTCACCACTGGTGGTCAGTAAACAAAATTTGAATTTCTGGAATACCTAGACTAGTCGCCGCATTTCTAAGTATGGACACTAATAGACCTTATCCATACGAACATTTTGGTATACCACACTTATATCCTATCAGTTTTTTGTGGAGTTGCTCCATGAAAATGTGATTCACCAATGGTGGTCGGTAAACAAAATCTAAATTTGTGGAATACCTAGACTAGTCGCCGCATTTCTAAGTATGAACACTAATAGGCCTTATCGATACGAGCATTTTGGTGTATCACACTTATATCCTATCAGTTTTTTGTGGAGTTGCTCCATGAAAATGCGATTCACCGCTGGTGGTCAGTAAACAAAATTTGGATTCCTGGAATACCTAGACTAGTCGCCGCATTCCTAAGTATGGACACTAATAGACCTTATCCATACGAACATTTTGGTGTATCATGCTTATATCCTATCAGTTTTTTGTGGAGTTGCTCCATGAAAATGTGATTAACCAATGGTGGTCGGTAAACAAAATCTGAATTTTTGGAATACCTAGACTAGTCGCCGCATTTCTAAGTATGAACACTAATAGGCCTTAGCCATACGAGCATTTTGGTGTATCACACTTATATCCTATCAGTTTTTTGTGAAGTTGCTCCATGAAAATGTGATTCACCAATGGTGGTCGGTAAACAAAATCTGAATTTGTGGAATACCTAGACTAGTCGCCGCATTTCTAATTATGAACGCTAATAGGCCTTATTAATACGAACATTTTGGTATACCACACTTATATCCTATCAGTTTTTTGTGGAGTTGCTCCATGAAAATGTGATTCACCAATGGTGGTCGGTAAACAAAATCTAAATTTGTGGAATACCTAGACTAGTAGCCACATTTCTAAGTATGAACGCTAATAGACCTTATCCATACGAACATTTTGGTGTACCACATTTATATCCTATCAGTTTTTTGTGGAGTTGCTCCATGAAAATGTGATTCACCAATGGTGGTCGGTAAACAAAATCTGAATTTGTGGAATACCTAGACTAGTCGCCGCATTTCTAAGTATGAACACTAATAGGCCTTATCCATACGAGCATTTTGGTGTATCACACTTATATCCTATCAGTTTTTTGTGGAGCTGCTCCATGAAAATGTGATTCACCAATGGTGGTCGGTAAACAAAATCTAAATTTGTGGAATACCTAGACTAGTCGCCGCATTTCTAGGTATGACAACTAATAGGCCTTATTCATACGAACATTTTGGTACACCACACTTATATCCTATCAGTTTTTTGTGGAGTTGCTCCATGAAAATGTGATTCACCAATGGTGGTCGGTAAACAAAATCTAAATTTGTGGAATACCTAGACTAGTCGCCGCATTTCTAAGTATGAACACTAATAGACCTTATCCGTACGAACATTTTGGTGTATCATACTTATATCCTATCAGTTTTTTGTGGAGTTGCTCCATGAAAATGTGATTCACCAATGGTGGTCGGTAAACAAAATCTGAATTTGTGGAATACCTAGACTAGTCGCCGCAGTTCTAAGTATGAACACTAATAGGCCTTATTCATACGAACATTTTGGTATACCACACTTATATCCTATCAGTTTTTTGTGGAGTTGCTCCATGAAAATGTGATTCACCAATGGTGGTCGGTAAACAAAATCTGAATTTGTGGAATACCTAGACTAGTCGCCGCAGTTCTAAGTATGAACACTAATAGGCCTTATTCATACGAACATTTTGGTATACCACACTTATATCCTATCAGTTTTTTGTGGAGTTGCTCCATGAAAATGTGATTCACAAATGGTGGTCGGTAAACAAAATCTGAATTTGTGGAATACCTAGACTAGTCGCCGCATTTCTAGGTATGAACACTAATAGGCCTTATCCATACTAGCATTTTGGTGTATCATACTTATATCCTATCAGTTTTTTGTGGAGTTGCTCCATGAAAATGTGATTCACCAATGGTGGTCGGTAAACAAAATCTGAATTTGTGGAATACCTAGACTAGTCGCCGCATTTCTAAGTATGAACACTAATAGGCCTTATTCATACGAACATTTTGGTATACCACACTTATATCCTGTCAGTTTTTTGTGGAGTTGCTCCATGAAAATGTGATTCACCAATGGTGGTCGGTAAACAAAATCTAAATTTGTGGAATACCTAGACTAGTCGCCGCATTTCTAAGTATGAACACTAATAGACCTTATCCATACGAACATTTTGGTGTATCATACTTATATCCTATCAGTTTTTTGTGGAGTTGCTCCATGAAAATGTGATTCACCAATGGTGGTCGGTAAACAAAATTTGAATTTCTGGAATACCTAGACTAGTCGCCGCATTTCTAAGTATGAACACTAATAGGCCTTAGCCATACGAGCATTTTGGTGTATCACACTTATATCCTATCAGTTTTTTGTGAAGTTGCTCCATGAAAATGTGATTCACCAATGGTGGTCGGTAAACAAAATCTGAATTTGTGGAATACCTAGACAAGTCGCCGCATTTCTAGGTATGAACACTAATAGGCCTTATCCATACTAGCATTTTGGTGTATCACACTTATATCCTATCAGTTTTTTGTGGAGTTGCTCCATGAAAATGCGATTCACCACTGGTGGTCAGTAAACAAAATTTGAATTTCTGGAATACCTAGACTAGTCGCCGCATTTCTAAGTATGGACACTAATAGACCTTATCCAAACGAACATTTTGGTGTATCATACTTATATCCTATCAGTTTTTTGGAGTTGCTCCATGAAAATGCGATTCACCACTGGTGGTCAGTAAACAAAATTTGAATTTCTGGAATACCTAGACTAGTCGCCGCATTTCTAAGTATGGACACTAATAGACCTTATCCATACGAACATTTTGGTGTATCATACTTATATCCTATCAGTTTTTTTTGGAGTTGCTCCATGAAAATGTGATTCACCAATGGTGGTCGGTAAACAAAATTTGAATTTCTGGAATACCTAGACTAGCCGCCGCATTTATAAGTATGGACGCTAATAGGCCTTATTCATACGAACATTTTGGTATACCACACTTATATCCTATCAGTTTTTTGTGGAGTTGCTCCATGAAAATGTGATTCACCAATGGTGGTCGGTAAACAAAATCTAAATTTGTGGAATACCTAGACTATTCGCCGCATTTCTAAGTATGAACACTAATAGACCTTATCCATACGAACATTTTGGTGTATCATACTTATATCCTATCAGTTTTTTGTGGAGTTGCTCCATGAAAATGTGATTCACCAATGGTGGTCGGTAAACAAAATCTGAATTTGTGGAATACCTAGACTAGTCGCCGCATTTCTAAGTATGAACACTAATAGGCCTTATTCATACGAACATTTTGGTATTCCAAACTTATATCCTATCAGTTTTTTGTGGAGTTGCTCCATGAAAATGTGATTCACCAATGGTTGTCGGTAAACAAAATCTAAATTTGTGGAATACCTAGACTAGTCGCCGCATTTCTAAGTATGGACACTAATAGACCTTATCCATACGAACATTTTGGTGTATCACACTTATATCCTATCAGTTTTTTGTGGAGTTGCTCCATGAAAATGTGATTCACCAATGGTGGTCGGTAAACAAAATCTGAATTTGTGGAATACCTAGACTAGTCGCCGCATTTCTAAGTATGAACACTAATAGGCCTTATCCATACGAGCATTTTGGTGTATCACACTTATATCCTATCAGTTTTTTGTGGAGCTGCTCCATGAAAATGTGATTCACCAATGGTGGTCGGTAAACAAAATCTAAATTTGTGGAATACCTAGACTAGCCGCCGCATTTCTAAGTATGAACACTAATAGGCCTTATCCATACGAGCATTTTGGTGTATCACACTTATATCCTATCAGTTTTTTGTGGAGCTGCTCCATGAAAATGTGATTCACCAATGGTGGTCGGTAAACAAAATCTAAATTTGTGGAATACCTAGACTAGTCGCCGCATTTCTAGGTATGAACACTAATAGGCCTTATTCATACGAACATTTTGGTATACCACTCTTATATCCTATCAGTTTTTTTTGGAGTTGCTCCATGAAAATGTGATTCACCAATGGTGGTCGGTAAACAAAATCTAAATTTGTGGAATACCTAGACTAGTCGCCGCATTTCTAAGTATGAACACTAATAGACCTTATCCATACGAACATTTTGGTGTATCATACTTATATCCTATCAGTTTTTTGTGGAGTTGCTCCATGAAAATGTGATTCACCAATGGTGGTCGGTAAACAAAATCTGAATTTGTGGAATACCTAGACTAGTCGCCGCATTTCTAAGTATGAACACTAATAGGCCTTATCCATACGAGCATTTTGGTGTATCACACTTATATCCTATCAGTTTTTTGTGGAGCTGCTCCATGAAAATGTGATTCACCAATAGTGGTCGGTAAACAAAATCTAAATTTGTGGAATACCTAGACTAGTCGCCGCATTTCTAGGTATGAACACTAATAGGCCTTATTCATACGAACATTTTGGTATACCACACTTATATCCTATCAGTTTTTTTTGGAGTTGCTCCATGAAAATGTGATTCACCAATGGTGGTCGGTAAACAAAATCTAAATTTGTGGAATACCTAGACTAGTCGCCGCATTTCTAAGTATGAACACTAATAGACCTTATCCATACGAACATTTTGGTGTATCATACTTATATCCTATCAGTTTTTTGTGGAGTTGCTCCATGAAAATGTGATTCACCAATGGTGGTCGGTAAACAAAATCTGAATTTGTGGAATACCTAGACTAGTCGCCGCATTTCTAAGTATGAACACTAATAGGCCTTATCCATACGAGCATTTTGGTGTATCACACTTATATCCTATCAGTTTTTTGTGGAGCTGCTCCATGAAAATGTGATTCACCAATGGTGGTCGGTAAACAAAATCTAAATTTGTGGAATACCTAGACTAGTCGCCGCATTTCTAGGTATGAACACTAATAGGCCTTATTCATACGAACATTTTGGTATACCACACTTATATCCTATCAGTTTTTTGTGGAGCTGCTCCATGAAAATGTGATTCACCAATGGTGGTCGGTAAACAAAATCTAAATTTGTGGAATACCTAGACTAGTCGCCGCATTTCTAGGTATGAACACTAATAGGCCTTATTCATACGAACATTTTGGTATACCACTCTTATATCCTATCAGTTTTTTTTGGAGTTGCTCCATGAAAATGTGATTCACCAATGGTGGTCGGTAAACAAAATCTAAATTTGTGGAATACCTAGACTAGTCGCCGCAGTTCTAAGTATGAACACTAATAGGCCTTATTCATACGAACATTTTGGTATACCACACTTATATCCTATCAGTTTTTTGTGGAGTTGCTCCATGAAAATGTGATTCACAAATGGTGGTCGGTAAACAAAATCTGAATTTGTGGAATACCTAGACTAGTCGCCGCATTTCTAGGTATGAACACTAATAGGCCTTATCCATACTAGCATTTTGGTGTATCATACTTATATCCTATCAGTTTTTTGTGGAGTTGCTCCATGAAAATGTGATTCACCAATGGTGGTCGGTAAACAAAATCTGAATTTGTGGAATACCTAGACTAGTCGCCGCATTTCTAAGTATGAACACTAATAGGCCTTATTCATACGAACATTTTGGTATACCACACTTATATCCTGTCAGTTTTTTGTGGAGTTGCTCCATGAAAATGTGATTCACCAATGGTGGTCGGTAAACAAAATCTAAATTTGTGGAATACCTAGACTAGTCGCCGCATTTCTAAGTATGAACACTAATAGACCTTATCCATACGAACATTTTGGTGTATCATACTTATATCCTATCAGTTTTTTGTGGAGTTGCTCCATGAAAATGTGATTCACCAATGGTGGTCGGTAAACAAAATTTGAATTTCTGGAATACCTAGACTAGTCGCCGCATTTCTAAGTATGAACACTAATAGGCCTTAGCCATACGAGCATTTTGGTGTATCACACTTATATCCTATCAGTTTTTTGTGAAGTTGCTCCATGAAAATGTGATTCACCAATGGTGGTCGGTAAACAAAATCTGAATTTGTGGAATACCTAGACAAGTCGCCGCATTTCTAGGTATGAACACTAATAGGCCTTATCCATACTAGCATTTTGGTGTATCACACTTATATCCTATCAGTTTTTTGTGGAGTTGCTCCATGAAAATGCGATTCACCACTGGTGGTCAGTAAACAAAATTTGAATTTCTGGAATACCTAGACTAGTCGCCGCATTTCTAAGTATGGACACTAATATACCTTATCCAAACGAACATTTTGGTGTATCATACTTATATCCTATCAGTTTTTTGGAGTTGCTCCATGAAAATGCGATTCACCACTGGTGGTCAGTAAACAAAATTTGAATTTCTGGAATACCTAGACTAGTCGCCGCATTTCTAAGTATGGACACTAATAGACCTTATCCATACGAACATTTTGGTGTATCATACTTATATCCTATCAGTTTTTTTTGGAGTTGCTCCATGAAAATGTGATTCACCAATGGTGGTCGGTAAACAAAATTTGAATTTCTGGAATACCTAGACTAGCCGCCGCATTTATAAGTATGGACGCTAATAGGCCTTATTCATACGAACATTTTGGTATACCACACTTATATCCTATCAGTTTTTTGTGGAGTTGCTCCATGAAAATGTGATTCACCAATGGTGGTCGGTAAACAAAATCTAAATTTGTGGAATACCTAGACTATTCGCCGCATTTCTAAGTATGAACACTAATAGACCTTATCCATACGAACATTTTGGTGTATCATACTTATATCCTATCAGTTTTTTGTGGAGTTGCTCCATGAAAATGTGATTCACCAATGGTGGTCGGTAAACAAAATCTGAATTTGTGGAATACCTAGACTAGTCGCCGCATTTCTAAGTATGAACACTAATAGGCCTTATTCATACGAACATTTTGGTATTCCAAACTTATATCCTATCAGTTTTTTGTGGAGTTGCTCCATGAAAATGTGATTCACCAATGGTTGTCGGTAAACAAAATCTAAATTTGTGGAATACCTAGACTAGTCGCCGCATTTCTAAGTATGGACACTAATAGACCTTATCCATACGAACATTTTGGTGTATCACACTTATATCCTATCAGTTTTTTGTGGAGTTGCTCCATGAAAATGTGATTCACCAATGGTGGTCGGTAAACAAAATCTGAATTTGTGGAATACCTAGACTAGTCGCCGCATTTCTAAGTATGAACACTAATAGGCCTTATCCATACGAGCATTTTGGTGTATCACACTTATATCCTATCAGTTTTTTGTGGAGCTGCTCCATGAAAATGTGATTCACCAATGGTGGTCGGTAAACAAAATCTAAATTTGTGGAATACCTAGACTAGCCGCCGCATTTCTAAGTATGAACACTAATAGGCCTTATCCATACGAGCATTTTGGTGTATCACACTTATATCCTATCAGTTTTTTGTGGAGCTGCTCCATGAAAATGTGATTCACCAATGGTGGTCGGTAAACAAAATCTAAATTTGTGGAATACCTAGACTAGTCGCCGCATTTCTAGGTATGAACACTAATAGGCCTTATTCATACGAACATTTTGGTATACCACTCTTATATCCTATCAGTTTTTTTTGGAGTTGCTCCATGAAAATGTGATTCACCAATGGTGGTCGGTAAACAAAATCTAAATTTGTGGAATACCTAGACTAGTCGCCGCATTTCTAAGTATGAACACTAATAGACCTTATCCATACGAACATTTTGGTGTATCATACTTATATCCTATCAGTTTTTTGTGGAGTTGCTCCATGAAAATGTGATTCACCAATGGTGGTCGGTAAACAAAATCTGAATTTGTGGAATACCTAGACTAGTCGCCGCATTTCTAAGTATGAACACTAATAGGCCTTATCCATACGAGCATTTTGGTGTATCACACTTATATCCTATCAGTTTTTTGTGGAGCTGCTCCATGAAAATGTGATTCACCAATAGTGGTCGGTAAACAAAATCTAAATTTGTGGAATACCTAGACTAGTCGCCGCATTTCTAGGTATGAACACTAATAGGCCTTATTCATACGAACATTTTGGTATACCACACTTATATCCTATCAGTTTTTTTTGGAGTTGCTCCATGAAAATGTGATTCACCAATGGTGGTCGGTAAACAAAATCTAAATTTGTGGAATACCTAGACTAGTCGCCGCATTTCTAAGTATGAACACTAATAGACCTTATCCATACGAACATTTTGGTGTATCATACTTATATCCTATCAGTTTTTTGTGGAGTTGCTCCATGAAAATGTGATTCACCAATGGTGGTCGGTAAACAAAATCTGAATTTGTGGAATACCTAGACTAGTCGCCGCATTTCTAAGTATGAACACTAATAGGCCTTATCCATACGAGCATTTTGGTGTATCACACTTATATCCTATCAGTTTTTTGTGGAGCTGCTCCATGAAAATGTGATTCACCAATGGTGGTCGGTAAACAAAATCTAAATTTGTGGAATACCTAGACTAGTCGCCGCATTTCTAGGTATGAACACTAATAGGCCTTATTCATACGAACATTTTGGTATACCACACTTATATCCTATCAGTTTTTTGTGGAGTTGCTCCATGAAAATGTGATTCACCAATGGTGGTCGGTAAACAAAATCTAAATTTGTGGAATACCTAGACTAGTCGCCGCATTTCTAAGTATGAACACTAATAGACCTTATCCATACGAACATTTTGGTGTATCATACTTATATCCTATCAGTTTTTTGTGGAGTTGCTCCATGAAAATGTGATTCACCAATGGTGGTCGGTAAACAAAATCTGAATTTGTGGAATACCTAGACTAGTCGCCGCATTTCTAAGTATGAACACTAATAGGCCTTATCCATACGAGCATTTTGGTGTATCACACTTATATCCTATCAGTTTTTTGTGGAGCTGCTCCATGAAAATGTGATTCACCAATGGTGGTCGGTAAACAAAATCTAAATTTGTGGAATACCTAGACTAGTCGCCGCATTTCTAGGTATGAACACTAATAGGCCTTATTCATACGAACATTTTGGTATACCACACTTATATCCTATCAGTTTTTTGTGGAGCTGCTCCATGAAAATGTGATTCACCAATGGTGGTCGGTAAACAAAATCTAAATTTGTGGAATACCTAGACTAGTCGCCGCATTTCTAGGTATGAACACTAATAGGCCTTATTCATACGAACATTTTGGTATACCACTCTTATATCCTATCAGTTTTTTTTGGAGTTGCTCCATGAAAATGTGATTCACCAATGGTGGTCGGTAAACAAAATCTAAATTTGTGGAATACCTAGACTAGTCGCCGCAGTTCTAAGTATGAACACTAATAGGCCTTATTCATACGAACATTTTGGTATACCACACTTATATCCTATCAGTTTTTTGTGGAGTTGCTCCATGAAAATGTGATTCACAAATGGTGGTCGGTAAACAAAATCTGAATTTGTGGAATACCTAGACTAGTCGCCGCATTTCTAGGTATGAACACTAATAGGCCTTATCCATACTAGCATTTTGGTGTATCATACTTATATCCTATCAGTTTTTTGTGGAGTTGCTCCATGAAAATGTGATTCACCAATGGTGGTCGGTAAACAAAATCTGAATTTGTGGAATACCTAGACTAGTCGCCGCATTTCTAAGTATGAACACTAATAGGCCTTATTCATACGAACATTTTGGTATACCACACTTATATCCTGTCAGTTTTTTGTGGAGTTGCTCCATGAAAATGTGATTCACCAATGGTGGTCGGTAAACAAAATCTAAATTTGTGGAATACCTAGACTAGTCGCCGCATTTCTAAGTATGAACACTAATAGACCTTATCCATACGAACATTTTGGTGTATCATACTTATATCCTATCAGTTTTTTGTGGAGTTGCTCCATGAAAATGTGATTCACCAATGGTGGTCGGTAAACAAAATTTGAATTTCTGGAATACCTAGACTAGTCGCCGCATTTCTAAATATGAACACTAATAGGCCTTAGCCATACGAGCATTTTGGTGTATCACACTTATATCCTATCAGTTTTTTGTGAAGTTGCTCCATGAAAATGTGATTCACCAATGGTGGTCGGTAAACAAAATCTGAATTTGTGGAATACCTAGACAAGTCGCCGCATTTCTAGGTATGAACACTAATAGGCCTTATCCATACTAGCATTTTGGTGTATCACACTTATATCCTATCAGTTTTTTGTGGAGTTGCTCCATGAAAATGCGATTCACCACTGGTGGTCAGTAAACAAAATTTGAATTTCTGGAATACCTAGACTAGTCGCCGCATTTCTAAGTATGGACACTAATAGACCTTATCCAAACGAACATTTTGGTGTATCATACTTATATCCTATCAGTTTTTTGGAGTTGCTCCATGAAAATGCGATTCACCACTGGTGGTCAGTAAACAAAATTTGAATTTCTGGAATACCTAGACTAGTCGCCGCATTTCTAAGTATGGACACTAATAGACCTTATCCATACGAACATTTTGGTGTATCATACTTATATCCTATCAGTTTTTTTTGGAGTTGCTCCATGAAAATGTGATTCACCAATGGTGGTCGGTAAACAAAATTTGAATTTCTGGAATACCTAGACTAGCCGCCGCATTTATAAGTATGGACGCTAATAGGCCTTATTCATACGAACATTTTGGTATACCACACTTATATCCTATCAGTTTTTTGTGGAGTTGCTCCATGAAAATGTGATTCACCAATGGTGGTCGGTAAACAAAATCTAAATTTGCGGAATACCTAGACTATTCGCCGCATTTCTAAGTATGAACACTAATAGACCTTATCCATACGAACATTTTGGTGTATCATACTTATATCCTATCAGTTTTTTGTGGAGTTGCTCCATGAAAATGTGATTCACCAATGGTGGTCGGTAAACAAAATCTGAATTTGTGGAATACCTAGACTAGTCGCCGCATTTCTAAGTATGAACACTAATAGGCCTTATTCATACGAACATTTTGGTATTCCAAACTTATATCCTATCAGTTTTTTGTGGAGTTGCTCCATGAAAATGTGATTCACCAATGGTTGTCGGTAAACAAAATCTAAATTTGTGGAATACCTAGACTAGTCGCCGCATTTCTAAGTATGGACACTAATAGACCTTATCCATACGAACATTTTGGTGTATCACACTTATATCCTATCAGTTTTTTGTGGAGTTGCTCCATGAAAATGTGATTCACCAATGGTGGTCGGTAAACAAAATCTGAATTTGTGGAATACCTAGACTAGTCGCCGCATTTCTAAGTATGAACACTAATAGGCCTTATCCATACGAGCATTTTGGTGTATCACACTTATATCCTATCAGTTTTTTGTGGAGCTGCTCCATGAAAATGTGATTCACCAATGGTGGTCGGTAAACAAAATCTAAATTTGTGGAATACCTAGACTAGCCGCCGCATTTCTAAGTATGAACACTAATAGGCCTTATCCATACGAGCATTTTGGTGTATCACACTTATATCCTATCAGTTTTTTGTGGAGCTGCTCCATGAAAATGTGATTCACCAATGGTGGTCGGTAAACAAAATCTAAATTTGTGGAATACCTAGACTAGTCGCCGCATTTCTAGGTATGAACACTAATAGGCCTTATTCATACGAACATTTTGGTATACCACTCTTATATCCTATCAGTTTTTTTTGGAGTTGCTCCATGAAAATGTGATTCACCAATGGTGGTCGGTAAACAAAATCTAAATTTGTGGAATACCTAGACTAGTCGCCGCATTTCTAAGTATGAACACTAATAGACCTTATCCATACGAACATTTTGGTGTATCATACTTATATCCTATCAGTTTTTTGTGGAGTTGCTCCATGAAAATGTGATTCACCAATGGTGGTCGGTAAACAAAATCTGAATTTGTGGAATACCTAGACTAGTCGCCGCATTTCTAAGTATGAACACTAATAGGCCTTATCCATACGAGCATTTTGGTGTATCACACTTATATCCTATCAGTTTTTTGTGGAGCTGCTCCATGAAAATGTGATTCACCAATAGTGGTCGGTAAACAAAATCTAAATTTGTGGAATACCTAGACTAGTCGCCGCATTTCTAGGTATGAACACTAATAGGCCTTATTCATACGAACATTTTGGTATACCACACTTATATCCTATCAGTTTTTTTTGGAGTTGCTCCATGAAAATGTGATTCACCAATGGTGGTCGGTAAACAAAATCTAAATTTGTGGAATACCTAGACTAGTCGCCGCATTTCTAAGTATGAACACTAATAGACCTTATCCATACGAACATTTTGGTGTATCATACTTATATCCTATCAGTTTTTTGTGGAGTTGCTCCATGAAAATGTGATTCACCAATGGTGGTCGGTAAACAAAATCTGAATTTGTGGAATACCTAGACTAGTCGCCGCATTTCTAAGTATGAACACTAATAGGCCTTATACATACGAGCATTTTGGTGTATCACACTTATATCCTATCAGTTTTTTGTGGAGCTGCTCCATGAAAATGTGATTCACCAATGGTGGTCGGTAAACAAAATCTAAATTTGTGGAATACCTAGACTAGTCGCCGCATTTCTAGGTATGAACACTAATAGGCCTTATTCATACGAACATTTTGGTATACCACACTTATATCCTATCAGTTTTTTGTGGAGTTGCTCCATGAAAATGTGATTCACCAATGGTGGTCGGTAAACAAAATCTAAATTTGTGGAATACCTAGACTAGTCGCCGCATTTCTAAGTATGAACACTAATAGACCTTATCCATACGAACATTTTGGTGTATCATACTTATATCCTATCAGTTTTTTGTGGAGTTGCTCCATGAAAATGTGATTCACCAATGGTGGTCGGTAAACAAAATCTGAATTTGTGGAATACCTAGACTAGTCGCCGCATTTCTAAGTATGAACACTAATAGACCTTATCCATACGAACATTTTGGTGTATCACACTTATATCCTATCAGTTTTTTGTGGAGTTGCTCCATGAAAATGTGATTCACCAATGGTGGTCGGTAAACAAAATCTGAATTTGTGGAATACCTAGACTAGCCGCCACATTTCTAAGTATGAACGCTAATAGACCTTATCCATACGAGCATTTTGGTGTATCACACTTATATCCTATCAGTTTTTTGTGGAGTTGCTCCATGAAAATGCGATTCACCACTGGTGGTCAGTAAACAAAATTTGAATTTCTGGAATACCTAGACTAGTCGCCGCATTTCTAAGTATGGACACTAATAGACCTTATCCATACGAACATTTTGGTGTATCATACTTATATCCTATCAGTTTTTTGGAGTTGCTCCATGAAAATGCGATTCACCACTGGTGGTCAGTAAACAAAATTTGAATTTCTGGAATACCTAGACTAGTCGCCGCATTTCTAAGTATGGACACTAATAGACCTTATCCATACGAACATTTTGGTGTATCATACTTATATCCTATCAGTTTTTTGTGGAGTTGCTCCATGAAAATGTGATTCACCAATGGTGGTCGGTAAACAAAATTTGAATTTCTGGAATACCTAGACTAGTCGCCGCATTTCTAAGTATGGACGCTAATAGGCCTTATTCATACGAACATTTTGGTATACCACACTTATATCCTATCAGTTTTTTGTGGAGTTGCTCCATGAAAATGTGATTCACCAATGGTGGTCGGTAAACAAAATCTGAATTTGTGGAATACCTAGACTAGTCGCCGCAGTTCTAAGTATGAACTCTAATAGGCCTTATTCATACGAACATTTTGGTATACCACACTTATATCCTATCAGTTTTTTGTGGAGTTGCTCCATGAAAATGTGATTCACCAATGGTGGTCGGTAAACAAAATCTAAATTTGTGGAATACCTAGACTAGTCGCCGCATTTCTAAGTATGGACACTAATAGACCTTATCCATACGAACATTTTGGTGTATCATACTTATATCCTATCAGTTTTTTGTGGAGTTGCTCCATGAAAATGCGATTCACCAATGGTGGTCGGTAAACAAAATTTGAATTTCTGGAATACCTAGACTAGTCGCCGCATTTCTAGGTATGGACGCTAATAGGCCTTATTCATACGAACATTTTGGTATACCACACTTATATCCTATCAGTTTTTTGTGGAGTTGCTCCATGAAAATGTGATTCACCAATGGTGGTCGTTAAACAAAATCTAAATTTGTGGAATACCTAGACTAGTAGCCACATTTCTAAGTATGAACACTAATAGGCCTTAGCCATACGAGCATTTTGGTGTATCACACTTATATCCTATCAGTTTTTTGTGAAGTTGCTCCATGAAAATGTGATTCACCAATGGTGGTCGGTAAACAAAATCTGAATTTGTGGAATACCTAGACTAGTCGCCGCATTTCTAATTATGAACGCTAATAGGCCTTATTAATACGAACATTTTGGTATACCACACTTATATCCTATCAGTTTTTTGTGGAGTTGCTCCATGAAAATGTGATTCACCAATGGTGGTCGGTAAACAAAATCTAAATTTGTGGAATACCTAGACTAGTCGCCGCATTTCTAAGTATGAACACTAATAGGCCTTATCGATACGAGCATTTTGGTGTATCACACTTATATCCTATCAGTTTTTTGTGGAGTTGCTCCATGAAAATGCGATTCACCGCTGGTGGTCAGTAAACAAAATTTGGATTTCTGGAATACCTAGACTAGTCGCCGCATTCCTAAGTATGGACACTAATAGACCTTATCCATACGAACATTTTGGTGTATCATGCTTATATCCTATCAGTTTTTTGTGGAGTTGCTCCATGAAAATGCGATTCACCACTGGTGGTCAGTAAACAAAATTTGAATTTCTGGAATACCTAGACTAGTCGCCGCATTTCTAAGTATGGACGCTAATAGGCCTTATTCATACGAACATTTTGGTATACCACACTTATATCCTATCAGTTTTTTGTGGAGTTGCTCCATGAAAATGTGATTCACCAATGGTGGTCGGTAAACAAAATCTAAATTTGTGGAATACCTAGACTAGTAGCCACATTTCTAAGTATGAACACTAATAGGCCTTAGCCATACGAGCATTTTGGTGTATCACACTTATATCCTATCAGTTTTTTGTGAAGTTGCTCCATGAAAATGTGATTCACCAATGGTGGTCGGTAAACAAAATCTGAATTTGTGGAATACCTAGACTAGTCGCCGCATTTCTAATTATGAACGCTAATAGGCCTTATTAATACGAACATTTTGGTATACCACACTTATATCCTATCAGTTTTTTGTGGAGTTGCTCCATGAAAATGTGATTCACCAATGGTGGTCGGTAAACAAAATTTGAATTTCTGGAATACCTAGACTAGTCGCCGCATTTCTAGGTATGGACGCTAATAGGCCTTATCCGTACGAACATTTTGGTGTATCATACTTATATCCTATCAGTTTTTTGTGGAGTTGCTCCATGAAAATGTGATTCACCAATGGTGGTCGGTAAACAAAATCTGAATTTGTGGAATACCTAGACTAGTCGCCGCAGTTCTAAGTATGAACACTAATAGGCCTTATTCATACGAACATTTTGGTATACCACACTTATATCCTATCAGTTTTTTGTGGAGTTGCTCCATGAAAATGTGATTCACAAATGGTGGTCGGTAAACAAAATCTGAATTTGTGGAATACCTAGACTAGTCGCCGCATTTCTAGGTATGAACACTAATAGGCCTTATCCATACTAGCATTTTGGTGTATCATACTTATATCCTATCAGTTTTTTGTGGAGTTGCTCCATGAAAATGTGATTCACCAATGGTGATCGGTCAACAAAATCTGAATTTGTGGAATACCTAGACTAGTCGCCGCATTTCTAAGTATGAACACTAATAGGCCTTAGCCATACGAGCATTTTGGTGTATCACACTTATATCCTATCAGTTTTTTGTGGAGTTGCTCCATGAAAATGTGATTCACAAATGGTGGTCGGTAAACAAAATCTGAATTTGTGGAATACCTAGACTAGTCGCCGCATTTCTAGGTATGAACACTAATAGGCCTTATCCATACTAGCATTTTGGTGTATCATACTTATATCCTATCAGTTTTTTGTGGAGTTGCTCCATGAAAATGCGATTCACCACTGGTGGTCAGTAAACAAAATTTGAATTTCTGGAATACCTAGACTAGTCGCCGCATTTCTAAGTATGGACACTAATAGACCTTATCCATACGAACATTTTGGTGTATCATACTTATATCCTATCAGTTTTTTGGAGTTGCTCCATGAAAATGCGATTCACCACTGGTGGTCAGTAAACAAAATTTGAATTTCTGGAATACCTAGACTAGTCGCCGCATTTCTAAGTATGAACACTAATAGGCCTTATTCATACGAACATTTTGGTATACCACACTTATATCCTATCAGTTTTTTGTGGAGTTGCTCCATGAAAATGTGATTCACAAATGGTGGTCGGTAAACAAAATCTGAATTTGTGGAATACCTAGACTAGTCGCCGCATTTCTAGGTATGAACACTAATAGGCCTTATCCATACTAGCATTTTGGTGTATCATACTTATATCCTATCAGTTTTTTGTGGAGTTGCTCCATGAAAATGCGATTCACCACTTGTGGTCAGTAAACAAAATTTGAATTTCTGGAATACCTAGACTAGTCGCCGCATTTCTAAGTATGGACACTAATAGACCTTATCCATACGAACATTTTGGTGTATCATACTTATATCCTATCAGTTTTTTGGAGTTGCTCCATGAAAATGCGATTCACCACTGGTGGTCAGTAAACAAAATTTGAATTTCTGGAATACCTAGACTAGTCGCCGCATTTCTAAGTATGAACACTAATAGGCCTTAGCCATACGAGCATTTTGGTGTATCACACTTATATCCTATCAGTTTTTTGTGAAGTTGCTCCATGAAAATGTGATTCACCAATGGTGGTCGGTAAACAAAATCTGAATTTGTGGAATACCTAGACAAGTCGCCGCATTTCTAGGTATGAACACTAATAGGCCTTATCCATACTAGCATTTTGGTGTATCACACTTATATCCTATCAGTTTTTTGTGGAGTTGCTCCATGAAAATGCGATTCACCACTGGTGGTCAGTAAACAAAATTTGAATTTCTGGAATACCTAGACTAGTCGCCGCATTTCTAAGTATGGACACTAATAGACCTTATCCATACGAACATTTTGGTGTATCATACTTATATCCTATCAGTTTTTTGGAGTTGCTCCATGAAAATGCGATTCACCACTGGTGGTCAGTAAACAAAATTTGAATTTCTGGAATACCTAGACTAGTCGCCGCATTTCTAAGTATGGACACTAATAGACCTTATCCATACGAACATTTTGGTGTATCATACTTATATCCTATCAGTTTTTTGTGGAGTTGCTCCATGAAAATGCGATTCACCAATGGTGGTAGGTAAACAAAATTTGAATTTCTGGAATACCTAGACTAGTCGCCGCATTTCTAAGTATGAACACTAATAGACCTTATCCATACGAACATTTTGGTGTATCATACTTATATCCTATCAGTTTTTTGGAGTTGCTCCATGAAAATGCGATTCACCACTGGTGGTCAGTAAACAAAATTTGAATTTCTGGAATACCTAGACTAGTCGCCGCATTTCTAAGTATGGACACTAATAGACCTTATCCATACGAACATTTTGGTATACCACACTTATATCCTATCAGTTTTTTGTGGAGTTGCTCCATGAAAATGTGATTCACCAATGGTGGTCGGTAAACAAAATCTAAATTTGTGGAATACCTAGACTAGTCGCCGCATTTCTAAGTATGAACACTAATAGGCCTTATCGATACGAGCATTTTGGTGTATCACACTTATATCCTATCAGTTTTTTGTGGAGTTGCTCCATGAAAATGCGATTCACCGCTGGTGGTCAGTAAACAAAATTTGGATTTCTGGAATACCTAGACTAGTCGCCGCATTCCTAAGTATGGACACTAATAGACCTTATCCATACGAACATTTTGGTGTATCATGCTTATATCCTATCAGTTTTTTGTGGAATTGCTCCATGAAAATGCGATTCACCACTGGTGGTCAGTAAACAAAATTTGAATTTCTGGAATACCTAGACTAGTCGCCGCATTTCTAAGTATGGACGCTAATAGGCCTTATTCATACGAACATTTTGGTATACCACACTTATATCCTATCAGTTTTTTGTGGAGTTGCTCCATGAAAATGTGATTAACCAATGGTGGTCGGTAAACAAAATCTGAATTTTTGGAATACCTAGACTAGTCGCCGCATTTCTAAGTATGAACACTAATAGGCCTTAGCCATACGAGCATTTTGGTGTATCACACTTATATCCTATCAGTTTTTTGTGAAGTTGCTCCATGAAAATGTGATTCACCAATGGTGGTCGGTAAACAAAATCTGAATTTGTGGAATACCTAGACTAGTCGCCGCATTTCTAATTATGAACGCTAATAGGCCTTATTAATACGAACATTTTGGTATACCACACTTATATCCTATCAGTTTTTTGTGGAGTTGCTCCATGAAAATGTGATTCACCAATGGTGGTCGGTAAACAAAATCTAAATTTGTGGAATACCTAGACTAGTAGCCACATTTCTAAGTATGAACGCTAATAGACCTTATCCATACGAACATTTTGGTGTATCACATTTATATCCTATCAGTTTTTTGTGGAGTTGCTCCATGAAAATGTGATTCACCAATGGTGGTCGGTAAACAAAATCTGAATTTGTGGAATACCTAGACTAGTCGCCGCATTTCTAAGTATGAACACTAATAGGCCTTATCCATACGAGCATTTTGGTACACCACACTTATATCCTATCAGTTTTTTGTGGAGTTGCTCCATGAAAATGTGATTCACCAATGGTGGTCGGTAAACAAAATCTAAATTTGTGGAATACCTAGACTAGTCGCCGCATTTCTAGGTATGAACACTAATAGGCCTTATTCATACGAACATTTTGGTACACCACACTTATATCCTATCAGTTTTTTGTGGAGTTGCTCCATGAAAATGTGATTCACCAATGGTGGTCGGTAAACAAAATCTAAAGTTGTGGAATACCTAGACTAGTCGCCGCATTTCTAAGTATGAACACTAATAGACCTTATCCGTACGAACATTTTGGTGTATCATACTTATATCCTATCAGTTTTTTGTGGAGTTGCTCCATGAAAATGTGATTCACCAATGGTGGTCGGTAAACAAAATCTGAATTTGTGGAATACCTAGACTAGTCGCCGCAGTTCTAAGTATGAACAC
Organism: Leucophora obtusa; assembly: GCA_949987735.1. Classification (NCBI taxonomy): domain Eukaryota; kingdom Metazoa; phylum Arthropoda; class Insecta; order Diptera; family Anthomyiidae; genus Leucophora; species Leucophora obtusa. The sequence continues at coordinate 194,892,770 of OX465297.1, forward strand.
TAATAGGCCTTATTCATACGAACATTTTGGTATACCACACTTATATCCTATCAGTTTTTTGTGGAGTTGCTCCATGAAAATGTGATTCACCAATGGTGGTCGGTAAACAAAATCTGAATTTGTGGAATACCTAGACTAGTCGCCGCATTTCTAATTATGAACGCTAATAGGCCTTATTAATACGAACATTTTGGTATACCACACTTATATCCTATCAGTTTTTTGTGGAGTTGCTCCATGAAAATGTGATTCACCAATGGTGGTCGGTAAACAAAATCTAAATTTGTGGAATACCTAGACTAGTAGCCACATTTCTAAGTATGAACGCTAATAGACCTTATCCATACGAACATTTTGGTGTATCACATTTATATCCTATCAGTTTTTTGTGGAGCTGCTCCATGAAAATGTGATTCACCAATGGTGGTCGGTAAACAAAATCTAAATTTGTGGAATACCTAGACTAGTCGCCGCATTTCTAGGTATGAACACTAATAGGCCTTATTCATACGAACATTTTGGTACACCACACTTATATCCTATCAGTTTTTTGTGGAGTTGCTCCATGAAAATGTGATTCACCAATGGTGGTCGGTAAACAAAATCTAAAGTTGTGGAATACCTAGACTAGTCGCCGCATTTCTAAGTATGAACACTAATAGACCTTATCCGTACGAACATTTTGGTGTATCATACTTATATCCTATCAGTTTTTTGTGGAGTTGCTCCATGAAAATGTGATTCACCAATGGTGGTCGGTAAACAAAATCTGAATTTGTGGAATACCTAGACTAGTCGCCGCAGTTCTAAGTATGAACACTAATAGGCCTTATTCATACGAACATTTTGGTATACCACACTTATATCCTATCAGTTTTTTGTGGAGTTGCTCCATGAAAATGTGATTCACCAATGGTGGTCGGTAAACAAAATCTGAATTTGTGGAATACCTAGACTAGTCGCCGCAGTTCTAAGTATGAACACTAATAGGCCTTATTCATACGAACATTTTGGTATACCACACTTATATCCTATCAGTTTTTTGTGGAGTTGCTCCATGAAAATGTGATTCCCAAATGGTGGTCGGTAAACAAAATCTGAATTTGTGGAATACCTAGACTAGTCGCCGCATTTCTAGGTATGAACACTAATAGGCCTTATCCATACTAGCATTTTGGTGTATCATACTTATATCCTATCAGTTTTTTGTGGAGTTGCTCCATGAAAATGTGATTCACCAATGGTGGTCGGTAAACAAAATCTGAATTTGTGGAATACCTAGACTAGTCGCCGCATTTCTAAGTATGAACACTAATAGGCCTTATTCATACGAACATTTTGGTATACCACACTTATATCCTGTCAGTTTTTTGTGGAGTTGCTCCATGAAAATGTGATTCACCAATGGTGGTCGGTAAACAAAATCTAAATTTGTGGAATACCTAGACTAGTCGCCGCATTTCTAAGTATGAACACTAATAGACCTTATCCATACGAACATTTTGGTGTATCATACTTATATCCTATCAGTTTTTTGTGGAGTTGCTCCATGAAAATGTGATTCACCAATGGTGGTCGGTAAACAAAATTTGAATTTCTGGAATACCTAGACTAGTCGCCGCATTTCTAAGTATGAACACTAATAGGCCTTAGCCATACGAGCATTTTGGTGTATCACACTTATATCCTATCAGTTTTTTGTGAAGTTGCTCCATGAAAATGTGATTCACCAATGGTGGTCGGTAAACAAAATCTGAATTTGTGGAATACCTAGACAAGTCGCCGCATTTCTAGGTATGAACACTAATAGGCCTTATCCATACTAGCATTTTGGTGTATCACACTTATATCCTATCAGTTTTTTGTGGAGTTGCTCCATGAAAATGCGATTCACCACTGGTGGTCAGTAAACAAAATTTGAATTTCTGGAATACCTAGACTAGTCGCCGCATTTCTAAGTATGGACGCTAATAGACCTTATCCAAACGAACATTTTGGTGTATCATACTTATATCCTATCAGTTTTTTGGAGTTGCTCCATGAAAATGCGATTCACCACTGGTGGTCAGTAAACAAAATTTGAATTTCTGGAATACCTAGACTAGTCGCCGCATTTCTAAGTATGGACACTAATAGACCTTATCCATACGAACATTTTGGTGTATCATACTTATATCCTATCAGTTTTTTTTGGAGTTGCTCCATGAAAATGTGATTCACCAATGGTGGTCGGTAAACAAAATTTGAATTTCTGGAATACCTAGACTAGCCGCCGCATTTCTAAGTATGGACGCTAATAGGCCTTATTCATACGAACATTTTGGTATACCACACTTATATCCTATCAGTTTTTTGTGGAGTTGCTCCATGAAAATGTGATTCACCAATGGTGGTCGGTAAACAAAATCTAAATTTGTGGAATACCTAGACTATTCGCCGCATTTCTAAGTATGAACACTAATAGACCTTATCCATACGAACATTTTGGTGTATCATACTTATATCCTATCAGTTTTTTGTGGAGTTGCTCCATGAAAATGTGATTCACCAATGGTGGTCGGTAAACAAAATCTGAATTTGTGGAATACCTAGACTAGTCGCCGCAGTTCTAAGTATGAACACTAATAGGCCTTATTCATACGAACATTTTGGTATACCACACTTATATCCTATCAGTTTTTTGTGGAGTTGCTCCATGAAAATGTGATTCCCAAATGGTGGTCGGTAAACAAAATCTGAATTTGTGGAATACCTAGACTAGTCGCCGCATTTCTAGGTATGAACACTAATAGGCCTTATCCATACGAACATTTTGGTGTATCATACTTATATCCTATCAGTTTTTTGTGGAGTTGCTCCATGAAAATGTGATTCACCAATGGTGGTCGGTAAACAAAATCTAAATTTGTGGAATACCTAGACTAGCCGCCGCATTTCTAGGTATGAACACTAATAGGCCTTATTCATACGAACATTTTGGTATACCACACTTATATCCTATCAGTTTTTTGTGGAGTTGCTCCATGAAAATGTGATTCACCAATGGTGGTCGGTAAACAAAATCTAAATTTGTGGAATACCTAGACTAGTCGCCGCATTTCTAAGTATGAACACTAATATACCTTATCCATACGAACATTTTGGTGTATCATACTTATATCCTATCAGTTTTTTGTGGAGTTGCTCCATGAAAATGTGATTCACCAATGGTGGTCGGTAAACAAAATCTGAATTTGTGGAATACCTAGACTAGTCGCCGCATTTCTAAGCATGGACGCTAATAGGCCTTATCCATACGAGCATTTTGGTGTATCACACTTATATCCTATCAGTTTTTTGTGGAGCTGCTCCATGAAAATGTGATTCACCAATGGTGGTCGGTAAACAAAATCTAAATTTGTGGAATACCTAGACTAGTCGCCGCATTTCTAGGTATGAACACTAATAGGCCTTATTCATACGAACATTTTGGTATACCACTCTTATATCCTATCAGTTTTTTTTGGAGTTGCTCCATGAAAATGTGATTCACCAATGGTGGTCGGTAAACAAAATCTAAATTTGTGGAATACCTAGACTAGTCGCCGCATTTCTAAGTATGAACACTAATAGACCTTATCCATACGAACATTTTGGTGTATCATACTTATATCCTATCAGTTTTTTGTGGAGTTGCTCCATGAAAATGTGATTCACCAATGGTGGTCGGTAAACAAAATCTGAATTTGTGGAATACCTAGACAAGTCGCCGCATTTCTAGGTATGAACACTAATAGGCCTTATCCATACTAGCATTTTGGTGTATCACACTTATATCCTATCAGTTTTTTGTGAAGTTGCTCCATGAAAATGTGATTCACCAATGGTGGTCGGTAAACAAAATCTGAATTTGTGGAATACCTAGACAAGTCGCCGCATTTCTAGGTATGAACACTAATAGGCCTTATCCATACTAGCATTTTGGTGTATCACACTTATATCCTATCAGTTTTTTTTGGAGTTGCTCCATGAAAATGTGATTCACCAATGGTGGTCGGTAAACAAAATCTAAATTTGTGGAATACCTAGACTAGTCGCCGCATTTCTAAGTATGAACACTAATAGACCTTATCCATACGAACATTTTGGTGTATCATACTTATATCCTATCAGTTTTTTGTGGAGTTGCTCCATGAAAATGTGATTCACCAATGGTGGTCAGTAAACAAAATTTGAATTTCTGGAATACCTAGACTAGTCGCCGCATTTCTAAGTATGGACACTAATAGACCTTATCCATACGAACATTTTGGTGTATCATACTTATATCCTATCAGTTTTTTGTGGAGCTGCTCCATGAAAATGTGATTCACCAATGGTGGTCGGTAAACAAAATCTAAATTTGTGGAATACCTAGACTAGTCGCCGCATTTCTAGGTATGAACACTAATAGGCCTTATTCATACGAACATTTTGGTATACCACTCTTATATCCTATCAGTTTTTTTTGGAGTTGCTCCATGAAAATGTGATTCACCAATGGTGGTCGGTAAACAAAATCTAAATTTGTGGAATACCTAGACTAGTCGCCGCATTTCTAAGTATGAACACTAATAGACCTTATCCATACGAACATTTTGGTGTATCATACTTATATCCTATCAGTTTTTTGTGGAGTTGCTCCATGAAAATGTGATTCACCAATGGTGGTCGGTAAACAAAATCTGAATTTGTGGAATACCTAGACTAGTCGTCGCATTTCTAAGTATGAACACTAATAGGCCTTATCCATACGAGCATTTTGGTGTATCACACTTATATCCTATCAGTTTTTTGTGGAGCTGCTCCATGAAAATGTGATTCACCAATGGTGGTCGGTAAACAAAATCTAAATTTGTGGAATACCTAGACTAGTCGCCGCATTTCTAGGTATGAACACTAATAGGCCTTATTCATACGAACATTTTGGTATACCACACTTATATCCTATCAGTTTTTTTTGGAGTTGCTCCATGAAAATGTGATTCACCAATGGTGGTCGGTAAACAAAATCTAAATTTGTGGAATACCTAGACTAGTCGCCGCATTTCTAAGTATGAACACTAATAGACCTTATCCATACGAACATTTTGGTGTATCATACTTATATCCTATCAGTTTTTTGTGGAGTTGCTCCATGAAAATGTGATTCACCAATGGTGGTCGGTAAACAAAATCTGAATTTGTGGAATACCTAGACTAGTCGCCGCATTTCTAAGTATGAACACTAATAGGCCTTATCCATACGAGCATTTTGGTGTATCACACTTATATCCTATCAGTTTTTTGTGGAGCTGCTCCATGAAAATGTGATTCACCAATGGTGGTCGGTAAACAAAATCTAAATTTGTGGAATACCTAGACTAGTCGCCGCATTTCTAGGTATGAACACTAATAGGCCTTATTCATACGAACATTTTGGTATACCACACTTATATCCTATCAGTTTTTTGTGGAGTTGCTCCATGAAAATGTGATTCACCAATGGTGGTCGGTAAACAAAATCTAAATTTGTGGAATACCTAGACTAGTCGCCGCATTTCTAAGTATGAACACTAATAGACCTTATCCATACGAACATTTTGGTGTATCATACTTATATCCTATCAGTTTTTTGTGGAGTTGCTCCATGAAAATGTGATTCACCAATGGTGGTCGGTAAACAAAATCTGAATTTGTGGAATACCTAGACTAGTCGCCGCATTTCTAAGTATGAACACTAATAGACCTTATCCATACGAACATTTTGGTGTATCACACTTATATCCTATCAGTTTTTTGTGGAGTTGCTCCATGAAAATGTGATTCACCAATGGTGGTCGGTAAACAAAATCTGAATTTGTGGAATACCTAGACTAGCCGCCACATTTCTAAGTATGAACGCTAATAGACCTTATCCATACGAGCATTTTGGTGTATCACACTTATATCCTATCAGTTTTTGTGGAGTTGCTCCATGAAAATGCGATTCACCACTGGTGGTCAGTAAACAAAATTTGAATTTCTGGAATACCTAGACTAGTCGCCGCATTTCTAAGTATGGACACTAATAGACCTTATCCATACGAACATTTTGGTGTATCATACTTATATCCTATCAGTTTTTTGGAGTTGCTCCATGAAAATGCGATTCACCACTGGTGGTCAGTAAACAAAATTTGAATTTCTGGAATACCTAGACTAGTCGCCGCATTTCTAAGTATGGACACTAATAGACCTTATCCATACGAACATTTTGGTGTATCATACTTATATCCTATCAGTTTTTTGTGGAGTTGCTCCATGAAAATGTGATTCACCAATGGTGGTCGGTAAACAAAATTTGAATTTCTGGAATACCTAGACTAGTCGCCGCATTTCTAAGTATGGACGCTAATAGGCCTTATTCATACGAACATTTTGGTATACCACACTTATATCCTATCAGTTTTTTGTGGAGTTGCTCCATGAAAATGTGATTCACCAATGGTGGTCGGTAAACAAAATCTGAATTTGTGGAATACCTAGACTAGTCGCCGCAGTTCTAAGTATGAACACTAATAGGCCTTATTCATACGAACATTTTGGTATACCACACTTATATCCTATCAGTTTTTTGTGGAGTTGCTCCATGAAAATGTGATTCACCAATGGTGGTCGGTAAACAAAATCTAAATTTGTGGAATACCTAGACTAGTCGCCGCATTTCTAAGTATGGACACTAATAGACCTTATCCATACGAACATTTTGGTGTATCATACTTATATCCTATCAGTTTTTTGTGGAGTTGCTCCATGAAAATGCGATTCACCAATGGTGGTCGGTAAACAAAATTTGAATTTCTGGAATACCTAGACTAGTCGCCGCATTTCTAGGTATGGACGCTAATAGGCCTTATTCATACGAACATTTTGGTATACCACACTTATATCCTATCAGTTTTTTGTGGAGTTGCTCCATGAAAATGTGATTCACCAATGGTGGTCGGTAAACAAAATCTAAATTTGTGGAATACCTAGACTAGTAGCCACATTTCTAAGTATGAACACTAATAGGCCTTAGCCATACGAGCATTTTGGTGTATCACACTTATATCCTATCAGTTTTTTGTGAAGTTGCTCCATGAAAATGTGATTCACCAATGGTGGTCGGTAAACAAAATCTGAATTTGTGGAATACCTAGACTAGTCGCCGCATTTCTAATTATGAACGCTAATAGGCCTTATTAATACGAACATTTTGGTATACCACACTTATATCCTATCAGTTTTTTGTGGAGTTGCTCCATGAAAATGTGATTCACCAATGGTGGTCGGTAAACAAAATCTAAATTTGTGGAATACCTAGACTAGTCGCCGCATTTCTAAGTATGAACACTAATAGGCCTTATCGATACGAGCGTTTTGGTGTATCACACTTATATCCTATCAGTTTTTTGTGGAGTTGCTCCATGAAAATGCGATTCACCGCTGGTGGTCAGTAAACAAAATTTGGATTTCTGGAATACCTAGACTAGTCGCCGCATTCCTAAGTATGGACACTAATAGACCTTATCCATACGAACATTTTGGTGTATCATGCTTATATCCTATCAGTTTTTTGTGGAGTTGCTCCATGAAAATGCGATTCACCACTGGTGGTCAGTAAACAAAATTTGAATTTCTGGAATACCTAGACTAGTCGCCGCATTTCTAAGTATGGACGCTAATAGGCCTTATTCATACGAACATTTTGGTATACCACACTTATATCCTATCAGTTTTTTGTGGAGTTGCTCCATGAAAATGTGATTCACCAATGGTGGTCGGTAAACAAAATCTAAATTTGTGGAATACCTAGACTAGTAGCCACATTTCTAAGTATGAACACTAATAGGCCTTAGCCATACGAGCATTTTGGTGTATCACACTTATATCCTATCAGTTTTTTGTGAAGTTGCTCCATGAAAATGTGATTCACCAATGGTGGTCGGTAAACAAAATCTGAATTTGTGGAATACCTAGACTAGTCGCCGCATTTCTAATTATGAACGCTAATAGGCCTTATTAATACGAACATTTTGGTATACCACACTTATATCCTATCAGTTTTTTGTGGAGTTGCTCCATGAAAATGTGATTCACCAATGGTGGTCGGTAAACAAAATCTAAATTTGTGGAATACCTAGACTAGTAGCCACATTTCTAAGTATGAACGCTAATAGACCTTATCCATACGAACATTTTGGTGTATCACACTTATATCCTATCAGTTTTTTGTGAAGTTGCTCCATGAAAATGTGATTCACCAATGGTGGTCGGTAAACAAAATCTGAATTTGTGGAATACCTAGACTAGTCGCCGCATTTCTAATTATGAACGCTAATAGGCCTTATTAATACGAACATTTTGGTATACCACACTTATATCCTATCAGTTTTTTGTGGAGCTGCTCCATGAAAATGTGATTCACCAATGGTGGTCGGTAAACAAAATCTAAATTTGTGGAATACCTAGACTAGTCGCCGCATTTCTAGGTATGAACACTAATAGGCCTTATTCATACGAACATTTTGGTATACCACACTTATATCCTATCAGTTTTTTGTGGAGTTGCTCCATGAAAATGTGATTCACCAATGGTGGTCGGTAAACAAAATCTAAATTTGTGGAATACCTAGACTAGTCGCCGCATTTCTAAGTATGAACACTAATAGACCTTATCCGTACGAACATTTTGGTGTATCATACTTATATCCTATCAGTTTTTTGTGGAGTTGCTCCATGAAAATGTGATTCACCAATGGTGGTCGGTAAACAAAATCTGAATTTGTGGAATACCTAGACTAGTCGCCGCAGTTCTAAGTATGAACACTAATAGGCCTTATTCATACGAACATTTTGGTATACCACACTTATATCCTATCAGTTTTTTGTGGAGTTGCTCCATGAAAATGTGATTCACAAATGGTGGTCGGTAAACAAAATCTGAATTTGTGGAATACCTAGACTAGTCGCCGCATTTCTAGGTATGAACACTAATAGGCCTTATCCATACTAGCATTTTGGTGTATCATACTTATATCCTATCAGTTTTTTGTGGAGTTGCTCCATGAAAATGTGATTCACCAATGGTGATCGGTAAACAAAATCTGAATTTGTGGAATACCTAGACTAGTCGCCGCATTTCTAAGTATGAACACTAATAGGCCTTAGCCATACGAGCATTTTGGTGTATCACACTTATATCCTATCAGTTTTTTGTGGAGTTGCTCCATGAAAATGTGATTCACAAATGGTGGTCGGTAAACAAAATCTGAATTTGTGGAATACCTAGACTAGTCGCCGCATTTCTAGGTATGAACACTAATAGGCCTTATCCATACTAGCATTTTGGTGTATCATACTTATATCCTATCAGTTTTTTGTGGAGTTGCTCCATGAAAATGCGATTCACCACTGGTGGTCAGTAAACAAAATTTGAATTTCTGGAATACCTAGACTAGTCGCCGCATTTCTAAGTATGAACACTAATAGACCTTATCCATACGAACATTTTGGTGTATCATACTTATATCCTATCAGTTTTTTGGAGTTGCTCCATGAAAATGCGATTCACCACTGGTGGTCAGTAAACAAAATTTGAATTTCTGGAATACCTAGACTAGTCGCCGCATTTCTAAGTATGGACACTAATAGACCTTATCCATACGAACATTTTGGTGTATCATACTTATATCCTATCAGTTTTTTGGAGTTGCTCCATGAAAATGCGATTCACCACTGGTGGTCAGTAAACAAAATTTGAATTTCTGGAATACCTAGACTAGTCGCCGCATTTCTAAGTATGAACACTAATAGGCCTTATTCATACGAACATTTTGGTATACCACACTTATATCCTATCAGTTTTTTGTGGAGTTGCTCCATGAAAATGTGATTCACAAATGGTGGTCGGTAAACAAAATCTGAATTTGTGGAATACCTAGACTAGTCGCCGCATTTCTAGGTATGAACACTAATAGGCCTTATCCATACTAGCATTTTGGTGTATCATACTTATATCCTATCAGTTTTTTGTGGAGTTGCTCCATGAAAATGCGATTCACCACTTGTGGTCAGTAAACAAAATTTGAATTTCTGGAATACCTAGACTAGTCGCCGCATTTCTAAGTATGGACACTAATAGACCTTATCCATACGAACATTTTGGTGTATCATACTTATATCCTATCAGTTTTTTGGAGTTGCTCCATGAAAATGCGATTCACCACTGGTGGTCAGTAAACAAAATTTGAATTTCTGGAATACCTAGACTAGTCGCCGCATTTCTAAGTATGAACACTAATAGGCCTTAGCCATACGAGCATTTTGGTGTATCACACTTATATCCTATCAGTTTTTTGTGAAGTTGCTCCATGAAAATGTGATTCACCAATGGTGGTCGGTAAACAAAATCTGAATTTGTGGAATACCTAGACAAGTCGCCGCATTTCTAGGTATGAACACTAATAGGCCTTATCCATACTAGCATTTTGGTGTATCACACTTATATCCTATCAGTTTTTTGTGGAGTTGCTCCATGAAAATGCGATTCACCACTGGTGGTCAGTAAACAAAATTTGAATTTCTGGAATACCTAGACTAGTCGCCGCATTTCTAAGTATGGACACTAATAGACCTTATCCATACGAACATTTTGGTGTATCATACTTATATCCTATCAGTTTTTTGGAGTTGCTCCATGAAAATGCGATTCACCACTGGTGGTCAGTAAACAAAATTTGAATTTCTGGAATACCTAGACTAGTCGCCGCATTTCTAAGTATGGACACTAATAGACCTTATCCATACGAACATTTTGGTGTATCATACTTATATCCTATCAGTTTTTTGTGGAGTTGCTCCATGAAAATGCGATTCACCAATGGTGGTAGGTAAACAAAATTTGAATTTCTGGAATACCTAGACTAGTCGCCGCATTTCTAAGTATGAACACTAATAGACCTTATCCATACGAACATTTTGGTGTATCATACTTATATCCTATCAGTTTTTTGGAGTTGCTCCATGAAAATGCGATTCACCACTGGTGGTCAGTAAACAAAATTTGAATTTCTGGAATACCTAGACTAGTCGCCGCATTTCTAAGTATGGACACTAATAGACCTTATCCATACGAACATTTTGGTATACCACACTTATATCCTATCAGTTTTTTGTGGAGTTGCTCCATGAAAATGTGATTCACCAATGGTGGTCGGTAAACAAAATCTAAATTTGTGGAATACCTAGACTAGTCGCCGCATTTCTAAGTATGAACACTAATAGGCCTTATCGATACGAGCATTTTGGTGTATCACACTTATATCCTATCAGTTTTTTGTGGAGTTGCTCCATGAAAATGCGATTCACCGCTGGTGGTCAGTAAACAAAATTTGGATTTCTGGAATACCTAGACTAGTCGCCGCATTCCTAAGTATGGACACTAATAGACCTTATCCATACGAACATTTTGGTGTATCATGCTTATATCCTATCAGTTTTTTGTGGAGTTGCTCCATGAAAATGCGATTCACCACTGGTGGTCAGTAAACAAAATTTGAATTTCTGGAATACCTAGACTAGTCGCCGCATTTCTAAGTATGGACGCTAATAGGCCTTATTCATACGAACATTTTGGTATACCACACTTATATCCTATCAGTTTTTTGTGGAGTTGCTCCATGAAAATGTGATTAACCAATGGTGGTCGGTAAACAAAATCTGAATTTTTGGAATACCTAGACTAGTCGCCGCATTTCTAAGTATGAACACTAATAGGCCTTAGCCATACGAGCATTTTGGTGTATCACACTTATATCCTATCAGTTTTTTGTGAAGTTGCTCCATGAAAATGTGATTCACCAATGGTGGTCGGTAAACAAAATCTGAATTTGTGGAATACCTAGACTAGTCGCCGCATTTCTAATTATGAACGCTAATAGGCCTTATTAATACGAACATTTTGGTATACCACACTTATATCCTATCAGTTTTTTGTGGAGTTGCTCCATGAAAATGTGATTCACCAATGGTGGTCGGTAAACAAAATCTAAATTTGTGGAATACCTAGACTAGTAGCCACATTTCTAAGTATGAACGCTAATAGACCTTATCCATACGAACATTTTGGTGTATCACATTTATATCCTATCAGTTTTTTGTGGAGTTGCTCCATGAAAATGTGATTCACCAATGGTGGTCGGTAAACAAAATCTGAATTTGTGGAATACCTAGACTAGTCGCCGCATTTCTAAGTATGAACACTAATAGGCCTTATCCATACGAGCATTTTGGTGTATCACACTTATATCCTATCAGTTTTTTGTGGAGCTGCTCCATGAAAATGTGATTCACCAATGGTGGTCGGTAAACAAAATCTAAATTTGTGGAATACCTAGACTAGTCGCCGCATTTCTAGGTATGAACACTAATAGGCCTTATTCATACGAACATTTTGGTACACCACACTTATATCCTATCAGTTTTTTGTGGAGTTGCTCCATGAAAATGTGATTCACCAATGGTGGTCGGTAAACAAAATCTAAAGTTGTGGAATACCTAGACTAGTCGCCGCATTTCTAAGTATGAACACTAATAGACCTTATCCGTACGAACATTTTGGTGTATCATACTTATATCCTATCAGTTTTTTGTGGAGTTGCTCCATGAAAATGTGATTCACCAATGGTGGTCGGTAAACAAAATCTGAATTTGTGGAATACCTAGACTAGTCGCCGCAGTTCTAAGTATGAACACTAATAGGCCTTATTCATACGAACATTTTGGTATACCACACTTATATCCTATCAGTTTTTTGTGGAGTTGCTCCATGAAAATGTGATTCACCAATGGTGGTCGGTAAACAAAATCTGAATTTGTGGAATACCTAGACTAGTCGCCGCAGTTCTAAGTATGAACACTAATAGGCCTTATTCATACGAACATTTTGGTATACCACACTTATATCCTATCAGTTTTTTGTGGAGTTGCTCCATGAAAATGTGATTCCCAAATGGTGGTCGGTAAACAAAATCTGAATTTGTGGAATACCTAGACTAGTCGCCGCATTTCTAGGTATGAACACTAATAGGCCTTATCTATACTAGCATTTTGGTGTATCATACTTATATCCTATCAGTTTTTTGTGGAGTTGCTCCATGAAAATGTGATTCACCAATGGTGGTCGGTAAACAAAATCTGAATTTGTGGAATACCTAGACTAGTCGCCGCATTTCTAAGTATGAACACTAATAGGCCTTATTCATACGAACATTTTGGTATACCACACTTATATCCTGTCAGTTTTTTGTGGAGTTGCTCCATGAAAATGTGATTCACCAATGGTGGTCGGTAAACAAAATCTAAATTTGTGGAATACCTAGACTAGTCGCCGCATTTCTAAGTATGAACACTAATAGACCTTATCCATACGAACATTTTGGTGTATCATACTTATATCCTATCAGTTTTTTGTGGAGTTGCTCCATGAAAATGTGATTCACCAATGGTGGTCGGTAAACAAAATTTGAATTTCTGGAATACCTAGACTAGTCGCCGCATTTCTAAGTATGAACGCTAATAGGCCTTAGCCATACGAGCATTTTGGTGTATCACACTTATATCCTATCAGTTTTTTGTGAAGTTGCTCCATGAAAATGTGATGCACCAATGGTGGTCGGTAAACAAAATCTGAATTTGTGGAATACCTAGACAAGTCGCCGCATTTCTAGGTATGAACACTAATAGGCCTTATCCATACTAGCATTTTGGTGTATCACACTTATATCCTATCAGTTTTTTGTGGAGTTGCTCCATGAAAATGCGATTCACCACTGGTGGTCAGTAAACAAAATTTGAATTTCTGGAATACCTAGACTAGTCGCCGCATTTCTAAGTATGGACGCTAATAGACCTTATCCAAACGAACATTTTGGTGTATCATACTTATATCCTATCAGTTTTTTGGAGTTGCTCCATGAAAATGCGATTCACCACTGGTGGTCAGTAAACAAAATTTGAATTTCTGGAATACCTAGACTAGTCGCCGCATTTCTAAGTATGGACACTAATAGACCTTATCCATACGAACATTTTGGTGTATCATACTTATATCCTATCAGTTTTTTTTGGAGTTGCTCCATGAAAATGTGATTCACCAATGGTGGTCGGTAAACAAAATTTGAATTTCTGGAATACCTAGACTAGCCGCCGCATTTCTAAGTATGGACGCTAATAGGCCTTATTCATACGAACATTTTGGTATACCACACTTATATCCTATCAGTTTTTTGTGGAGTTGCTCCATGAAAATGTGATTCACCAATGGTGGTCGGTAAACAAAATCTAAATTTGTGGAATACCTAGACTATTCGCCGCATTTCTAAGTATGAACACTAATAGACCTTATCCATACGAACATTTTGGTGTATCATACTTATATCCTATCAGTTTTTTGTGGAGTTGCTCCATGAAAATGTGATTCACCAATGGTGGTCGGTAAACAAAATCTGAATTTGTGGAATACCTAGACTAGTCGCCGCATTTCTAAGTATGAACACTAATAGGCCTTATTCATACGAACATTTTGGTATACCAAACTTATATCCTATCAGTTTTTTGTGGAGTTGCTCCATGAAAATGTGATTCACCAATGGTTGTCGGTAAACAAAATCTAAATTTGTGGAATACCTAGACTAGTCGCCGCATTTCTAAGTATGGACACTAATAGACCTTATCCATACGAACATTTTGGTGTATCACACTTATATCCTATCAGTTTTTTGTGGAGTTGCTCCATGAAAATGTGATTCACCAATGGTGGTCGGTAAACAAAATCTGAATTTGTGGAATACCTAGACTAGTCGCCGCATTTCTAAGTATGAACACTAATAGGCCTTATCCATACGAGCATTTTGGTGTATCACACTTATATCCTATCAGTTTTTTGTGGAGCTGCTCCATGAAAATGTGATTCACCAATGGTGGTCGGTAAACAAAATCTAAATTTGTGGAATACCTAGACTAGCCGCCGCATTTCTAAGTATGAACACTAATAGGCCTTATCCATACGAGCATTTTGGTGTATCACACTTATATCCTATCAGTTTTTTGTGGAGCTGCTCCATGAAAATGTGATTCACCAATGGTGGTCGGTAAACAAAATCTAAATTTGTGGAATACCTAGACTAGTCGCCGCATTTCTAGGTATGAACACTAATAGGCCTTATTCATACGAACATTTTGGTATACCACTCTTATATCCTATCAGTTTTTTTTGGAGTTGCTCCATGAAAATGTGATTCACCAATGGTGGTCGGTAAACAAAATCTAAATTTGTGGAATACCTAGACTAGTCGCCGCATTTCTAAGTATGAACACTAATAGACCTTATCCATACGAACATTTTGGTGTATCATACTTATATCCTATCAGTTTTTTGTGGAGTTGCTCCATGAAAATGTGATTCACCAATGGTGGTCGGTAAACAAAATCTGAATTTGTGGAATACCTAGACTAGTCGCCGCATTTCTAAGTATGAACACTAATAGGCCTTATCCATACGAGCATTTTGGTGTATCACACTTATATCCTATCAGTTTTTTGTGGAGCTGCTCCATGAAAATGTGATTCACCAATGGTGGTCGGTAAACAAAATCTAAATTTGTGGAATACCTAGACTAGTCGCCGCATTTCTAGGTATGAACACTAATAGGCCTTATTCATACGAACATTTTGGTATACCACACTTATATCCTATCAGTTTTTTTTGGAGTTGCTCCATGAAAATGTGATTCACCAATGGTGGTCGGTAAACAAAATCTAAATTTGTGGAATACCTAGACTAGTCGCCGCATTTCTAAGTATGAACACTAATAGACCTTATCCATACGAACATTTTGGTGTATCATACTTATATCCTATCAGTTTTTTGTGGAGTTGCTCCATGAAAATGTGATTCACCAATGGTGGTCGGTAAACAAAATCTGAATTTGTGGAATACCTAGACTAGTCGCCGCATTTCTAAGTATGAACACTAATAGGCCTTATCCATACGAGCATTTTGGTGTATCACGCTTATATCCTATCAGTTTTTTGTGGAGCTGCTCCATGAAAATGTGATTCACCAATGGTGGTCGGTAAACAAAATCTAAATTTGTGGAATACCTAGACTAGTCGCCGCATTTCTAGGTATGAACACTAATAGGCCTTATTCATACGAACATTTTGGTATACCACACTTATATCCTATCAGTTTTTTGTGGAGTTGCTCCATGAAAATGTGATTCACCAATGGTGGTCGGTAAACAAAATCTAAATTTGTGGAATACCTAGACTAGTCGCCGCATTTCTAAGTATGAACACTAATAGACCTTATCCATACGAACATTTTGGTGTATCATACTTATATCCTATCAGTTTTTTGTAGAGTTGCTCCATGAAAATGTGATTCACCAATGGTGGTCGGTAAACAAAATCTGAATTTGTGGAATACCTAGACTAGTCGCCGCATTTCTAAGTATGAACACTAATAGACCTTATCCATACGAACATTTTGGTGTATCACACTTATATCCTATCAGTTTTTTGTGGAGTTGCTCCATGAAAATGTGATTCACCAATGGTGGTCGGTAAACAAAATCTGAATTTGTGGAATACCTAGACTAGCCGCCACATTTCTAAGTATGAACGCTAATAGACCTTATCCATACGAGCATTTTGGTGTATCACACTTATATCCTATCAGTTTTTTGTGGAGTTGCTCCATGAAAATGCGATTCACCACTGGTGGTCAGTAAACAAAATTTGAATTTCTGGAATACCTAGACTAGTCGCCGCATTTCTAAGTATGGACACTAATAGACCTTATCCATACGAACATTTTGGTGTATCATACTTATATCCTATCAGTTTTTTGGAGTTGCTCCATGAAAATGCGATTCACCACTGGTGGTCAGTAAACAAAATTTGAATTTCTGGAATACCTAGACTAGTCGCCGCATTTCTAAGTATGGACACTAATAGACCTTATCCATACGAACATTTTGGTGTATCATACTTATATCCTATCAGTTTTTTGTGGAGTTGCTCCATGAAAATGTGATTCACCAATGGTGGTCGGTAAACAAAATTTGAATTTCTGGAATACCTAGACTAGTCGCCGCATTTCTAAGTATGGACGCTAATAGGCCTTATTCATACGAACATTTTGGTATACCACACTTATATCCTATCAGTTTTTTGTGGAGTTGCTCCATGAAAATGTGATTCACCAATGGTGGTCGGTAAACAAAATCTGAATTTGTGGAATACCTAGACTAGTCGCCGCAGTTCTAAGTATGAACACTAATAGGCCTTATTCATACGAACATTTTGGTATACCACACTTATATCCTATCAGTTTTTTGTGGAGTTGCTCCATGAAAATGTGATTCACAAATGGTGGTCGGTAAACAAAATCTGAATTTGTGGAATACCTAGACTAGTCGCCGCATTTCTAAGTATGAACACTAATAGGCCTTATCCATACGAACATTTTGGTGTATCACACTTATATCCTATCAGTTTTTTGTGGAGTTGCTCCATGAAAATGTGATTCACCAATGGTGGTCGGTAAACAAAATCTAAATTTGTGGAATACCTAGACTAGTCGCCGCATTTCTAAGTACGGACACTAATAGACCTTATCCATACGAACATTTTGGTGTATCATACTTATATCCTATCAGTTTTTTGTGGAGTTGCTCCATGAAAATGCGATTCACCAATGGTGGTCGGTAAACAAAATTTGAATTTCTGGAATACCTAGACTAGTCGCCGCATTTCTAAGTATGAACACTAATAGACCTTATCCATACGAACATTTTGGTGTATCATACTTATATCCTATCAGTTTTTTGGAGTTGCTCCATGAAAATGCGATTCACCACTGGTGGTCAGTAAACAAAATTTGAATTTCTGGAATACCTAGACTAGTCGCCGCATTTATAAGTATGGACACTAATAGACCTTATCCATACGAACATTTTGGTATACCACACTTATATCCTATCAGTTTTTTGTGGAGTTGCTCCATGAAAATGTGATTCACCAATGGTGGTCGGTAAACAAAATCTAAATTTGTGGAATACCTAGACTAGTAGCCACATTTCTAAGTATGAACACTAATAGGCCTTAGCCATACGAGCATTTTGGTGTATCACACTTATATCCTATCAGTTTTTTGTGAAGTTGCTCCATGAAAATGTGATTCACCAATGGTGGTCGGTAAACAAAATCTGAATTTGTGGAATACCTAGACTAGTCGCCGCATTTCTAATTATGAACGCTAATAGGCCTTATTAATACGAACATTTTGGTATACCACACTTATATCCTATCAGTTTTTTGTTGAGTTGCTCCATGAAAATGTGATTCACCAATGGTGGTCGGTAAACAAAATCTAAATTTGTGGAATACCTAGACTAGTAGCCACATTTCTAAGTATGAACGCTAATAGACCTTATCCATACGAACATTTTGGTGTATCACATTTATATCCTATCAGTTTTTTGTGGAGTTGCTCCATGAAAATGTGATTCACCAATGGTGGTCGGGAAACAAAATCTGAATTTGTGGAATACCTAGACTAGTCGCCGCATTTCTAAGTATGAACACTAATAGGCCTTATCCATACGAGCATTTCGGTGTATCACACTTATATCCTATCAGTTTTTTGTGGAGCTGCTCCATGAAAATGTGATTCACCAATGGTGGTCGGTAAACAAAATCTAAATTTGTGGAATACCTAGACTAGTCGCCGCATTTCTAGGTATGAACACTAATAGGCCTTATTCATACGAACATTTTGGTATACCACACTTATATCCTATCAGTTTTTTGTGGAGTTGCTCCATGAAAATGTGATTCACCAATGGTGGTCGGTAAACAAAATCTAAATTTGTGGAATACCTAGACTAGTCGCCGCATTTCTAAGTATGAACACTAATAGACCTTATCCGTACGAACATTTTGGTGTATCATACTTATATCCTATCAGTTTTTTGTGGAGTTGCTCCATGAAAATGTGATTCACCAATGGTGGTCGGTAAACAAAATCTGAATTTGTGGAATACCTAGACTAGTCGCCGCAGTTCTAAGTATGAACACTAATAGGCCTTATTCATACGAACATTTTGGTATACCACACTTATATCCTATCAGTTTTTTGTGGAGTTGCTCCATGAAAATGTGATTCACCAATGGTGGTCGGTAAACAAAATCTGAATTTGTGGAATACCTAGACTAGTCGCCGCAGTTCTAAGTATGAACACTAATAGGCCTTATTCATACGAACATTTTGGTATACCACACTTATATCCTATCAGTTTTTTGTGGAGTTGCTCCATGAAAATGTGATTCACAAATGGTGGTCGGTAAACAAAATCTGAATTTGTGGAATACCTAGACTAGTCGCCGCCTTTCTAGGTATGAACACTAATAGGCCTTATCCATACTAGCATTTTGGTGTATCATACTTATATCCTATCAGTTTTTTGTGGAGTTGCTCCATGAAAATGTGATTCACCAATGGTGGTCGGTAAACAAAATCTGAATTTGTGGAATACCTAGACTAGTCGCCGCATTTCTAAGTATGAACACTAATAGGCCTTATTCATACGAACATTTTGGTATACCACACTTATATCCTGTCAGTTTTTTGTGGAGTTGCTCCATGAAAATGTGATTCACCAATGGTGGTCGGTAAACAAAATCTAAATTTGTGGAATACCTAGGTAGTCGCCGCATTTCTAAGTATGAACACTAATAGACCTTATCCATACGAACATTTTGGTGTATCATACTTATATCCTATCAGTTTTTTGTGGAGTTGCTCCATGAAAATGTGATTCACCAATGGTGGTCGGTAAACAAAATTTGAATTTCTGGAATACCTAGACTAGTCGCCGCATTTCTAAGTATGGACGCTAATAGGCCTTATTCATACGAACATTTTAGTATACCACACTTATATCCTATCAGTTTTTTGTGGAGTTGCTCCATGAAAATGTGATTCACCAATGGTGGTCGGTAAACAAAATCTGAATTTGTGGAATACCTAGACTAGTCGCCGCATTTCTAAGTATGAACACTAATAGGCCTTAGCCATACGAGCATTTTGGTGTATCACACTTATATCCTATCAGTTTTTTGTGAAGTTGCTCCATGAAAATGTGATTCACCAATGGTGGTCGGTAAACAAAATCTGAATTTGTGGAATACCTAGACAAGTCGCCGCATTTCTAGGTATGAACACTAATAGGCCTTATCCATACTAGCATTTTGGTGTATCACACTTATATCCTATCAGTTTTTTGTGGAGTTGCTCCATGAAAATGCGATTCACCACTGGTGGTCAGTAAACAAAATTTGAATTTCTGGAATACCTAGACTAGTCGCCGCATTTCTAAGTATGGACACTAATAGACCTTATCCATACGAACATTTTGGTGTATCATACTTATATCCTATCAGTTTTTTGGAGTTGCTCCATGAAAATGCGATTCACCACTGGTGGTCAGTAAACAAAATTTGAATTTCTGGAATACCTAGACTAGTCGCCGCATTTCTAAGTATGGACACTAATAGACCTTATCCATACGAACATTTTGGTGTATCATACTTATATCCTATCAGTTTTTTTTGGAGTTGCTCCATGAAAATGTGATTCACCAATGGTGGTCGGTAAACAAAATTTGAATTTCTGGAATACCTAGACTAGCCGCCGCATTTCTAAGTATGGACGCTAATAGGCCTTATTCATACGAACATTTTGGTATACCACACTTATATCCTATCAGTTTTTTGTGGAGTTGCTCCATGAAAATGTGATTCACCAATGGTGGTCGGTAAACAAAATCTAAATTTGTGGAATACCTAGACTATTCGCCGCATTTCTAAGTATGGACACTAATAGACCTTATCCATACGAACATTTTGGTGTATCACACTTATATCCTATCAGTTTTTTGTGGAGTTGCTCCATGAAAATCTGAATTTGTGGAATACCTAGACTAGTCGCCGCATTTCTAAGTATGAACACTAATAGGCCTTATCCATACGAGCATTTTGGTGTATCACACTTATATCCTATCAGTTTTTTGTGGAGCTGCTCCATGAAAATGTGATTTACCAATGGTGGTCGGTAAACAAAATCTAAATTTGTGGAATACCTAGACTAGTCGCCGCATTTCTAAGTATGAACACTAATAGGCCTTATCCATACGAGCATTTTGGTGTATCACACTTATATCCTATCAGTTTTTTGTGGAGCTGCTCCATGAAAATGTGATTCACCAATGGTGGTCGGTAAACAAAATCTAAATTTGTGGAATACCTAGACTAGTCGCCGCATTTCTAGGTATGGACACTAATAGGCCTTATTCATACGAACATTTTGGTATACCACACTTATATCCTATCAGTTTTTTTTGGAGTTGCTCCATGAAAATGTGATTCACCAATGGTGGTCGGTAAACAAAATCTAAATTTGTGGAATACCTAGACTAGTCGCCAAAATTCTAAGTATGAACACTAATAGACCTTATCCATACGAACATTTTGGTGTATCATACTTATATCCTATCAGTTTTTTGTGGAGTTGCTCCATGAAAATGTGATTCACCAATGGTGGTCGGTAAACAAAATCTGAATTTGTGGAATACCTAGACTAGTCGCCGCATTTCTAAGTATGAACACTAATAGGCCTTATCCATACGAGCATTTTGGTGTATCACACTTATATCCTATCAGTTTTTTGTGGAGCTGCTCCATGAAAATGTGATTCACCAATGGTGGTCGGTAAACCAAATCTAAATTTGTGGAATACCTAGACTAGTCGCCGCATTTCTAGGTATGAACACTAATAGGCCTTATTCATACGAACATTTTGGTATGCCACACTTATATCCTATCAGTTTTTTGTGGAGTTGCTCCATGAAAATGTGATTCACCAATGGTGGTCGGTAAACAAAATCTAAATTTGTGGAATACCTAGACTAGTCGCCGCATTTCTAAGTATGAACACTAATAGACCTTATCCATACGAACATTTTGGTGTATCATACTTATATCCTATCAGTTTTTTGTGGAGTTGCTCCATGAAAATGTGATTCACCAATGGTGGTCGGTAAACAAAATCTGAATTTGTGGAATACCTAGACTAGTCGCCGCATTTCTAAGTATGAACACTAATAGACCTTATCCATACGAACATTTTGGTGTATCACACTTATATCCTATCAGGTTTTTGTGGAGTTGCTCCATGAAAATGTGATTCACCAATGGTGGTCGGTAAACAAAATCTGAATTTGTGGAATACCTAGACTAGCCGCCACATTTCTAAGTATGAACGCTAATAGACCTTATCCATACGAGCATTTTGGTGTATCACACTTATATCCTATCAGTTTTTTGTGGAGTTGCTCCATGAAAATGCGATTCACCACTGGTGGTCAGTAAACAAAATTTGAATTTCTGGAATACCTAGACTAGTCGCCGCATTTCTAAGTATGGACACTAATAGACCTTATCCATACGAACATTTTGGTGTATCATACTTATATCCTATCAGTTTTTTGGAGTTGCTCCATGAAAATGCGATTCACCACTGGTGGTCAGTAAACAAAATTTGAATTTCTGGAATACCTAGACTAGTCGCCGCATTTCTAAGTATGGACACTAATAGACCTTATCCATACGAACATTTTGGTGTATCATACTTATATCCTATCAGTTTTTTGTGGAGTTGCTCCATGAAAATGTGATTCACCAATGGTGGTCGGTAAACAAAATTTGAATTTCTGGAATACCTAGACTAGTCGCCGCATTTCTAAGTATGGACGCTAATAGGCCTTATTCATACGAACATTTTGGTATACCACACTTATATCCTATCAGTTTTTTGTGGAGTTGCTCCATTAAAATGTGATTCACCAATGGTGGTCGGTAAACAAAATCTGAATTTGTGGAATACCTAGACTAGTCGCCGCAGTTCTAAGTATGAACACTAATAGGCCTTATTCATAGGAACATTTTGGTATACCACACTTATATCCTATCAGTTTTTTGTGGAGTTGCTCCATGAAAATGTGATTCACAAATGGTGGTCGGTAAACAAAATCTGAATTTGTGGAATACCTAGACTAGTCGCCGCATTTCTAAGTATGAACGCTAATAGGCCTTATTCATACGAACATTTTGGTATACCAAACTTATATCCTATCAGTTTTTTGTGGAGTTGCTCCATGAAAATGTGATTCACCAATGGTGGTCGGTAAACAAAATCTAAATTTGTGGAATACCTAGACTAGTTGCCGCATTTCTAGGTATGGACACTAATAGACCTTATCCATACGAACATTTTGGTGTATCACACTTATATCCTATCAGTTTTTTGTGGAGTTGCTCCATGAAAATGTGATTCACCAATGGTGGTCGGTAAACAAAATCTGAATTTGTGGAATACCTAGACTAGTCGCCGCATTTCTAAGTATGAACACTAATAGGCCTTATCCATACGAGCATTTTGGTGTATCACACTTATATCCTATCAGTTTTTTGTGGAGCTGCTCCATGAAAATGTGATTCACCAATGGTGGTCGGTAAACAAAATCTAAATTTGTGGAATACCTAGACTAGTCGCGCATTTCTAGGTATGAACACTAATAGGCCTTATTCATACGAACATTTTGGTATACCACACTTATATCCTATCAGTTTTTTGTGGAGTTGCTCCATGAAAATGTGATTCACCAATGGTGGTCGGTAAACAAAATCTAAATTTGTGGAATACCTAGACTAGTCGCCGCATTTCTAAGTATGAACACTAATATACCTTATCCATACGAACATTTTGGTGTATCATACTTATATCCTATCAGTTTTTTGTGGAGTTGCTCCATGAAAATGTGATTCACCAATGGTGGTCGGTAAACAAAATCTGAATTTGTGGAATACCTAGACTAGTCGCCGCATTTCTAAGCATGGACGCTAATAGGCCTTATCCATACGAGCATTTTGGTGTATCACACTTATATCCTATCAGTTTTTTGTGGAGTTGCTCCATGAAAATGCGATTCACCACTGGTGGTCAGTAAACAAAATTTGAATTTCTGGAATACCTAGACTAGTCGCCGCATTGCTAAGTATGGACACTAATAGACCTTATCCATACGAACATTTTGGTGTATCATACTTATATCCTATCAGTTTTTTGTGGAGTTGCTCCATGAAAATGCGATTCACCACTGGTGGTCAGTAAACAAAATTTGAATTTCTGGAACACCTAGAATAGTCGCCGCATTTCTAAGTATGGACACTAATAGAACTTATCCACATGAACATTTTGGTGTATCATACTTATATCCTATCAGTTTTTTGTGGAGTTGCTCCATGAAAATGCGATTCACCACTGGTGGTCAGTAAACAAAATTTGAATTTCTGGAATACCTAGACTAGTAGCCGCATTTCTAAGTATGGACGCTAATAGGCCTTATCCATACGAGCATTTTGGTATACCACACTTATATCCTATCAGTTTTTTGTGGAGTTGCTCCATGAAAATGTGATTCACCAATGGTGGTCGGTAAACAAAATCTGAATTTGTGGAATACCTAGACTAGTCGCCGCATTTCTAAGTATGAACACTAATAGGCCTTATCCATACGAGCATTTTGGTATACCACACTTATATCCTATCAGTTTTTTGTGGAGTTGCTCCATGAAAATGTGATTCACCAATGGTGATCGGTAAACAAAATCTGAATTTGTGGAATACCTAGACTAGTCGCCACATTTCTAAGTATGGGCACTAATAGGCCTTATCCATACGAACATTTTGGTATACCACACTTATATCCTATCAGTTTTTTGTGGAGTTGCTCCATGAAAATGCGATTCACCACTGGTGGTCAGTAAACAAAATTTGGATTTCTGGAATACCTAGACTAGTCGCCGCATTTCTAAGTATGGACACTAATAGACCTTATCCATACGAACATTTTGGTGTATCATACTTATATCCTATCAGTTTTTTGTGGAGTTGCTCCATGAAAATGCGATTCACCACTGGTGGTCAGTAAACAAAATTTGAATTTCTGGAATACCTAGACTAGTCGCCGCATTTCTAAGTATGGACACTAATAGACCTTATCCTCACGAACATTTTGGTGTATCATACCTTTATCCTATCAGTTTTTTGTGCAGTTGCTCCATGAAAATGCGATTCACCACTGGTGGTCAGTAAACAAAATTTGAATTTCTGGAATACCTAGACTAGTCGCCGCATTTCTAAGTATGGACGCTAATAGGCCTTATTCATACGAACATTTTGGTATACCACACTTATATCCTATCAGTTTTTTGTGGAGTTGCTCCATGAAAATGTGATTCACCAATGGTGGTCGGTAAACAAAATCTGAATTTGTGGAATACCTAGACTAGTCGCCGCATTTCTAGGTATGGACACTAATAGGCCTTATCCATACGAGCATTTTGGTGTATCACACTTATATCCTATCAGTTTTTTGTGGAGTTGCTCCATGAAAATGCGATTCACCACTAGTGGTCAGTAAACAAAATTTGAATTTCTGGAATACCTAGACTAGTCGCCGCATTTCTAAGTATGGACACTAATAGACCTTATCCATACGAACATTTTGGTGTATCATACTTATATCCTATCAGTATTTTGTGGAGTTGCTCCATGAAAATGCGATTCACCACTGGTGGTCAGTAAACAAAATTTGAATTTCTGGAATACCTAGACTAGTCGCCGCATTTCTAAGTATGGACACTAATAGACCTTATCCATACGAACATTTTGGTGTATCATACTTATATCCTATCAGTATTTTGTGGAGTTGCTCCATGAAAATGCGATTCACCACTGGTGATCAGTAAACAAAATTTGAATTTCTGGAATACCTAGACTAGTCGCCGCATTTCTAAGTATGGACACTAATAGGCCTTATTCATACGAACATTTTGGTATACCACATTTATATCCTATCAGTTTTTTGTGGAGTTGCTCCATGAAAATGTGATTCACCAATGGTGGTCGGTAAACAAAATCTGAATTTGTGGAATACCTAGACTAGTCGCCGCATTTCTAAGTATGAACACTAATAGGCCTTATCCATACGAGCATTTTGGTGTATCACACTTATATCCTATCAGTTTTTTGTGGAGGTGCTCCATGAAAATGCGATTCACCGCTGGTGGTCAGTAAACAAAATTTGAATTTCGGGAATACCTAGACTAGTCGCCGCATTTCTAAGTATGGACACTAATAGGCCTTATTCATACGAACATTTTAGTATACCACATTTATATCCTATCAGTTTTTTGTGGAGTTGCTCCATGAAAATGTGATTCACCAATGGTGGTCGGTAAACAAAATCTGAATTTGTGGAATACCTAGACTAGTCGCCGCATTTCTAAGTATGGACGCTAATAGGCCTTACCCATACGAGCATTTTGGTGTATCACACTTATATCCTATCAGTTTTTTGTGGAGTTGCTCCATGAAAATGCGATTCACCGCTGGTGGTCAGTAAACAAAATTTGAATTTCGGGAATACCTAGACTAGTCGCCGCATTTCTAAGTATGGACACTAATAGGCCTTATTCATACGAACATTTTGGTATACCACATTTATATCCTATCAGTTTTTTGTGTTGTTGCTCCATGAAAATGTGATTCACCAATGGTGGTCGGTAAACAAAATCTGAATTTGTGGAATACCTAGACTAGTCGCCGCATTTCTAAGTATGAACACTAATAGGCCTTATCCATACGAGCATTTTGGTGTATCATACTTATATCCTATCAGTTTTCTGTGGAGTTGCTCCATGGAAATGCGATTCACCACTAGTGGTCAGTAAACAAAATTTGAATTTCTGGAATACCTAGACTAGTCGCCGCATTTTTAAGTATGGACACTAATAGGCCTTATTCATACGAACATTTTGGTATACCACATTTATATCCTATCAGTTTTTTGTGGAGTTGCTCCATGAAAATGTGATTCACCAATGGTGGTCGGTAAACAAAATCTGAATTTGTGGAATACCTAGACTAGTCGCCGCATTTCTAAGTATGAACACTAATAGGCCTTATCCATACGAGCATTTTGGTGTATCACACTTATATCCTATCAGTTTTTTGTGGAGGTGCTCCATGAAAATGCGATTCACCGCTGGTGGTCAGTAAACAAAATTTGAATTTCGGGAATACCTAGACTAGTCGCCGCATTTCTAAGTATGGACACTAATAGGCCTTATTCATACGAACATTTTGGTATACCACATTTATATCCTATCAGTTTTTTGTGGAGTTGCTCCATGAAAATGTGATTCACCAATGGTGGTCGGTAAACAAAATCTGAATTTGTGGAATACCTAGACTAGTCGCCGCATTTCTAAGTATGGACGCTAATAGGCCTTACCCATACGAGCATTTTGGTGTATCACACTTATATCCTATCAGTTTTTTGTGGAGTTGCTCCATGAAAATGCGATTCACCGCTGGTGGTCAGTAAACAAAATTTGAATTTCGGGAATACCTAGACTAGTCGCCGCATTTCTAAGTATGGACACTAATAGGCCTTATTCATACGAACATTTTGGTATACCACATTTATATCCTATCAGTTTTTTGTGTTGTTGCTCCATGAAAATGTGATTCACCAATGGTGGTCGGTAAACAAAATCTGAATTTGTGGAATACCTAGACTAGTCGCCGCATTTCTAAGTATGAACACTAATAGGCCTTATCCATACGAGCATTTTGGTGTATCATACTTATATCCTATCAGTTTTCTGTGGAGTTGCTCCATGGAAATGCGATTCACCACTAGTGGTCAGTAAACAAAATTTGAATTTCTGGAATACCTAGACTAGTCGCCGCATTTCTAAGTATGGACACTAATAGACCTTATCCATACGAACATTTTGGTGTATCATACTTATATCCTATCAGTTTTTTGTGGAGTTGCTCCATGAAAATGCGATTCACCACTGGTGGTCAGTAAACAAAATCTGAATTTGTGGAATACCTAGACTAGTCGCCGCATTTCTAAGTATGAACACTAATAGGCCTTATCCATACGAGCATTTTGGTATACCACACTTATATCCTATCAGTTTTTTGTGGAGTTGCTCCATGAAAATGTGATTCACCAATGGTGATCGGTAAACAAAATCTGAATTTGTGGAATACCTAGACTAGTCGCCGCATTTCCAAGTATGAACACTAATAGGCCTTATTCATACGAACATTTTAGTATACCACACTTATATCCTATCAGTTTTTTGTGGAGTTGCTCCATGAAAATGTGATTCACCAATGGTGGTCGGTAAACAAAATCTGAATTTGTGGAATACCTAGACTAGTCGCCACATTTCTAAGTATGGGCACTAATAGGCCTTATCCATACGAACATTTTGGTATACCACACTTATATCCTATCAGTTTTTTGTGGAGTTGCTCCATGAAAATGCGATTCACCACTGGTGGTCAGTAAACAAAATTTGGATTTCTGGAATACCTAGACTAGTCGCCGCATTTCTAAGTATGGACACTAATAGACCTTATCCATACGAACATTTTGGTGTATCATACTTATATCCTATCAGTTTTTTGTGGAGTTGCTCCATGAAAATGCGATTCACCACTGGTGGTCAGTAAACAAAATTTGAATTTCTGGAATACCTAGACTAGTCGCCGCATTTCTAAGTATGGACACTAATAGACCTTATCCACACGAACATTTTGGTGTATCATACCTTTATCCTATCAGTTTTTTGTGCAGTTGCTCCATGAAAATGCGATTCACCACTGGTGGTCAGTAAACAAAATTTGAATTTCTGGAATACCTAGACTAGTCGCCGCATTTCTAAGTATGGACGCTAATAGGCCTTATTCATACGAACATTTTGGTATACCACACTTATATCCTATCAGTTTTTTGTGGAGTTGCTCCATGAAAATGTGATTCACCAATGGTGGTCGGTAAACAAAATCTGAATTTGTGGAATACCTAGACTAGTCGCCGCATTTCTAGGTATGGACACTAATAGGCCTTATCCATACGAGCATTTTGGTGTATCACACTTATATCCTATCAGTTTTTTGTGGAGTTGCTCCATGAAAATGCGATTCACCACTAGTGGTCAGTAAACAAAATTTGAATTTCTGGAATACCTAGACTAGTCGCCGCATTTCTAAGTATGGACACTAATAGACCTTACCCATACGAACATTTTGGTGTATCATACTTATATCCTATCAGTTTTCTGTGGAGTTGCTCCATGAAAATGCGATTCACCACTGGTGGTCAGTAAACAAAATTTGAATTTCTGGAATACCTAGACTAGTCGCCGCATTTCTAAGTATGGACACTAATAGACCTTATCCATACGAACATTTTGGTGTATCATACTTATATCCTATCAGTATTTTGTGGAGTTGCTCCATGAAAATGCGATTCACCACTGGTGATCAGTAAACAAAATTTGAATTTCTGGAATACCTAGACTAGTCGCCGCATTTCTAAGTATGGACACTAATAGGCCTTATTCATACGAACATTTTGGTATACCACATTTATATCCTATCAGTTTTTTGTGGAGTTGCTCCATGAAAATGTGATTCACCAATGGTGGTCGGTAAACAAAATCTGAATTTGTGGAATACCTAGACTAGTCGCCGCATTTCTAAGTATGAACACTAATAGGCCTTATCCATACGAGCATTTTGGTGTATCACACTTATATCCTATCAGTTTTTTGTGGAGGTGCTCCATGAAAATGCGATTCACCGCTGGTGGTCAGTAAACAAAATTTGAATTTCGGGAATACCTAGACTAGTCGCCGCATTTCTAAGTATGGACACTAATAGGCCTTATTCATACGAACATTTTGGTATACCACATTTATATCCTATCAGTTTTTTGTGGAGTTGCTCCATGAAAATGTGATTCACCAATGGTGGTCGGTAAACAAAATCTGAATTTGTGGAATACCTAGACTAGTCGCCGCATTTCTAAGTATGGACGCTAATAGGCCTTACCCATACGAGCATTTTGTTGTATCACACTTATATCCTATCAGTTTTTTGTGGAGTTGCTCCATGAAAATGCGATTCACCGCTGGTGGTCAGTAAACAAAATTTGAATTTCGGGAATACCTAGACTAGTCGCCGCATTTCTAAGTATGGACACTAATAGGCCTTATTCATACGAACATTTTGGTATACCACATTTATATCCTATCAGTTTTTTGTGTTGTTGCTCCATGAAAATGTGATTCACCAATGGTGGTCGGTAAACAAAATCTGAATTTGTGGAATACCTAGACTAGTCGCCGCATTTCTAAGTATGAACACTAATAGGCCTTATCCATACGAGCATTTTGGTGTATCATACTTATATCCTATCAGTTTTCTGTGGAGTTGCTCCATGGAAATGCGATTCACCACTAGTGGTCAGTAAACAAAATTTGAATTTCTGGAATACCTAGACTAGTCGCCGCATTTCTAAGTATGGACACTAATAGACCTTATCCATACGAACATTTTGGTGTATCATACTTATATCCTATCAGTTTTTTGTGGAATTGCTCCA
Source organism: Leucophora obtusa (assembly GCA_949987735.1). NCBI lineage: Eukaryota > Metazoa > Arthropoda > Insecta > Diptera > Anthomyiidae > Leucophora > Leucophora obtusa. The sequence continues at coordinate 194,923,453 of OX465297.1, forward strand.
TGAAAATGCGATTCACCACTGGTGATCAGTAAACAAAATTTGAATTTCTGGAATACCTAGACTAGTCGCCGAATTTCTAAGTATGGACACTAATAGGCCTTATGCATACGAACATTTTGGTATACCACATTGGTGGTCGGTAAACAAAATCTGAATTTGTGGAATACCTAGACTAGCTGCCGCATTTCTAAGTATGAACACTAATAGGCCTTATCCATACGAGCATTTTGGTGTATCACACTTATATCCTATCAGTTTTTTGTGGAGTTGCTCCATGAAAATGTGATTCACCAATGGTGGTCGGTAAACAAAATCTGAATTTGTGGAATACCTAGACTAGTCGCCGCACTTCTAAGTATGGACGCTAATAGGCCTTATTCATACGAACATTTTGGTATACCACACTTATATCCTATCAGTTTTTTGTGGAGTTGCTCCATGAAAATGTGATTCACCAATGGTGGTCGGTAAACAAAATCTGAATTTGTGGAATACCTAGACTAGTCGCATCATTTCTAAGTATGAACCTTAATAGGCCTTATCCATACGAGCATTTTGGTGTATCACACTTATATCCTATCAGTTTTCTGTGGAGTTGCTCCATGAAAATGTGATTCACCAATGGTGGTCGGTAAACAAAATCTGAATTTGTGGAATACCTAGACTAGTCGCCGCATTTCTAAGTATGGACGCTAATAGGCCTTATTCATGCGAACATTTTGGTATACCACACTTATATCCTATCAGTTTTTTGTGGAGTTGCTCCATGAAAATGTGATTCACCAATGGTGGTCGGTAAACAAAATCTGAATTTGTGGAATACCTAGACTAGTCGCCGCATTTCTAAGTATGAACCTTAATAGGCCTTATCCATACGAGCATTTTGGTGTATCACACTTATATCCTATCAGTTTTCTGTGGAGTTGCTCCATGAAAATGTGATTCACCAATGGTGGTCGGTAAACAAAATCTGAATTTGTGGAATACGTAGACTAGTCGCCGCATTTCTAAGTATGGACGCCACATGAAATTTGGAATAGCGCCGTTGGAAAATTGTGTAAGGACACAAAATATAATCGACTTCATAAACTTTACACTGGAAGAAAAAGTCAGGCGTAGTAACACAGTACACAAAATTAAAAGAAATTTCTTCACCTTTAAGAAATACACAGAACAACAGAGATATATAATATAGAGATGCAACATCGGTAATTTTTTAAACAAACTGTAAATATCGCTAGCATGTGAGTGATTTTGTCAAAGGAGGATTTTATTTTGGGAAATTTTGTCAAGGGAGGATTTTTTTATGTCAAATGAGGGTTTAGAGAGTTGTTAGGTAAGGGGATTCGGTCCCATATTAGGGATTTCGACTTCGTTTTGGGTACAGATTTAAAAATTTGTAAATTTTAAAAGATTTAGTGTTAAGCCGAAAAAAGGAAGAATTTTGGTATAAATTATATGCGTGTTATTTTATTTTATTATGGGCGCTGTGATGTAATGGTTAGCACAATGTACTGTTACATGCGAGGTTGCGGATTCGAGCCCCAACCAAGACAACATCAATTTATGAAAAATAATAATATGTATGAGTTTTTTCTATCCCTCATACATATCGCAGCGTCCTCCTTCGGTGTTCCCATGTTAACCCCACCGAAATAAAATAATATAACATGGCTATGAACTAAAAAAGCTTCAACAAAGTTCGCCAATTCACCATCAGATGGCGCGCTAAAATTCAATATCTCGCGCAATTACAGTGTTGTTATATTTGAAGCCATTCATCTTTCACCACCCTTAACTTCTTCCCTATCCCCATTCTAAAGGAGCAACACGTTAATTAATAGAAAGAATTTCCTGAGTGTTGCTTCTCTTAAAAAACAAAAAAAAACAAAAAATTAAAGTCGATCAATTTAGGTCTGGTAAAGAATTTAAAAATTTCTATAAAATATTTGAATTATTGAAGAAATGTCCTCCAAATATTTATAAATCTTGAAATAACGAAAAGGAACCGAGCTCAATAATTAATCAAAAAATTTTCAATTTTCCAAATACTGAAATTGTTAAATGCACAGAACTCAGAAAAAATAAATTTTGTGTAGGCTCAAAACGTATCAGGGGTTTTCATATAACCTCTTATGTACCTTCTGAATCGTGTATACTCGACTTGTGCAAACTTAATGTTCAGAAGAGTTTACGAGCCCTAGAACTTACACCTACTAGATTTACACTTAACCCAAAACTATTAGTTTTTGAAAACTACACGTAAAAAAGATTTTTCACCATAATGAACTTCGTGTGAAAATTGAGTAGAATTTTTTCTCTCAAAAATTTAATATACGACTTTTATTTTGAAACCGTAAGATTTCATCTTAATTCTTTGTCTTTCGTATAATAAAATTTTTTACTTTCACAATTTTAACAAAGATTTGAGGCCTTTAAAGTTCGAGTGAAACCGTAAATATTTCTTCGTAAAATATTCAATTTTATTTACAATTCTTTGCTCACTCATTTCTTAATAATTTTCTGAACTTAAGAGCGATGCTAACTTATCTCCTATTTTTTCTTTTGATTTTTTGTTTAAATTAAAATGAATTGGGTATAACATTGGGAATTTAAACACTTGAAATGGAAATAAGCCAGAACTTTTCGGGCAACCAATAAAATTAAACAGTATTGGCAGAAAAAACTAAACAGCAGTCAGCGCCATCTGTTGCATTAAAAACCGGTATTGCCATTCATCAGAACCATAGGAGATCCCTGCAGAACAATATAAATATCTCAGTAGTAACAAAAGTGATTTGCATTTTTCGAGAAGGTCACCGAAAAATTTCTTTTTTCGAAGTTTGGCTAAAAAATAAATTTAAAACGTAACTATACTTGACAAAAACCTGATTGATCGCTCGATTAATAAATAAATGTATTCCAGTTTAATAACTTTTAAATTTCGTAAACTGTAGAAAAATTCAGGGGTCTCCCATGGCCCTTTTTAATGGCAATACCGGTTTTTAATGCAACAGATGGCGCAGACTGCTGTTTTGTTTTTTCTGGCAATACTGCTTCATTTTATTGTGAGCAGTGTTGCCCGAAAAGTTTTAGCTCATTTCCATTTTGAATGTTTAAATCCCCAATGTTATACCCAGTTCATTTTAATTTAAACAGAAACTCAATTAAAAAGAAAAAAATTGGAGTTAACTTAGCATAGCTCTTAAATCCAGAAAATTATTAAGAAATGACCCAGTAAAGTAAATAAAATTGAATATTTTACGAAGAAATATTTACTTTTTCACTCGAACTTTTAAGGCCTCAAAAATTGTTAAAGTAAAAAAATTTTATTATACGAAAGACAAATGACAAGCTGAAATATCACAATATAAATTTTCGAGAGAAAAAATTCTACACAATTTTCACACGAAACCCATTATGGTGAAAAATCTTTCTTTTTTCTAAAATTTGTATGAAATTTTATAAGCAAATACGAGTAGTTTTTAAAAACTAATAGTTTCTGGTTAAGCATAAATCTAGTAGGTATAAGTTCTAGGGCTTGTAAACTCTTTAGAACATTAAGTTTGCATACCGTAGTAAAAATGATTTTTTATATATTCATATATGATTTTTATACAATCATTTATGATTTTATACAATTATAACTTGTCGAGTATTGTGAAACATATATTTTTATATGATTATATCAAAAGATATTTAATTATATAAAATTATATTAACCAGATCCACCATTTTTCGGTTCAAATAATATATTTTTAATATAATTATATTAATCCATATATGATTTGAACCGGAGAATGGTGGATCTGGTTAATATAATTTTATATAACTAAATATCTTTTGATATAATCATATACAAGTATATGTTTCACAATACTCGACAAGTTATAATACTATAAAATCATAAATGATTATATAAAAATCATATCTGATTACATAAAAATCATTTTTACTAGGGTAAGTCAAGTTTGCATGATTCAGAAAGTAGATAAGAAGTTATATGAAAACCCCTGGTACTTTGTGAACCTACACAAAATTTATATTTTCTGAGTCCTTTGCATGTAACAATTTCAGTATTTTAAAAATAGAACATTTTTTGATTAATTATTGAGTTTGGTTGCTTTTTGTTATTTTAAGATTTATAAATATTTCGAGAATATTTCTTCAATAATTCAGATATTTTGTAGAAATTTTGAAATACTTTAACAGACCTAATTTGATCGACTTTAAAATAATACGCATATATTTTATCGGAAAATTCTTCTCATTTTCGGCCTAAAACTAACTGCCTATTTTTATGAAAAGAATCAGAAGAATTCGTTAAAAAATTTTTGTGAAAAACACAAACTTAAGAACATTTATCTTTAAAAATTTTGAGCCGCTTTTATTCCACATAGAAGTCCCAACAAATTTGTTGAAAAAATTTTAAATAAAAACGTTTTTAAATTATTGTTTTTCACACAAATGTTTTAACGAATTCATCTGATTTTTTTTTACAAAAACACCCAGTAAATCTTTTAAAATTTACAATTTTTGAATCTGTTCCCAAACCGAAGTCGAAATCCCTAATTTGGGCCCAAATCCCCTTACCTGACAGCTCTGTTAAAACCTCATTCGACAAAATAAAATCCTCCCTTGACAAAATATCCCAAAATTAAATCCTCCTTTGACAAAATTTCCCACATGCTAGCGATATCGAATATATTAGCTGTGTTTGTGCGGCAAACTATCAACGTTGGCTTATGTCATTCCAATATAAATTTGACATTAGCCAACGTTTAGTGTTAACTCTTAACGTTATTAATGTTAAATTTGTATGGGAATGACGTAAGCCAATGTCGATAGCTTGCCGCACGAACACAGCTATTGTGTTTCTGGAAAATTTGTTTTTTTTTAGTGATATTGGGTGTAGTTCTACAAATATAAGTCCGATGTAATACAACGTCTACATTTGAAATAAAAAATCGTCAGTGACATTGAAAACATTTTTACTGATGGTCAATTCCATCGAATAAATGGAAATTGGCATACAGTACATTCCTGATTTCGATATAAGTCTAAACGCAGCTTTAATTCATCGAATAGTTTACAGACCACTGCGTTTACGTCTTGCTAATCCAGGTTTAACATAATAAAATGTAAAACTTACAAGATTCACTCCGATTTGGGTAATATATGAATATGTGATAAAGGGGACAAAAAATATTATCTCAATTTATTATTGTTATTGATATTAATATTATTATTTTTTTAAATAAAATTATTAAAAATACAAGAAAAGTTATCATTTTATATCAAAATTACTCGATTAATTTCTAAATTGTATTCGATTTGTCGGTTAAGAAAAAAACTCGAATAATTATTTACAAGATTAATAGATTAAAATAAAAAGTCAAATAATTGAATACCCTAGAGTACTTGCACAATTTCTAATTATTTATTCAAAATATTTTTGTGAAAAATTAGAAGTATTAGAATCAGTTTTTAGTAGTTTATAGGACCACATTTAAATTGTAATCACTAGGCCAACCAAAACGAAGCCAGAGCATGTTTTTTATTTGAAAAGATAGAACAATTTAGATTAAATACAAGTTCTGATCTTAAAAATATATGAATTTTAAGCATATATTTGTTAGAGCTTTTTTTTTTGCTTATTTTATCTAATTTTGCTTGTTTTTGCTTATTTTGTAAAAATTGGCTTATTTTTGCTATTTTCTTTAAAAAAAACTTAAATTTTTTTATTTAAAATCTGTTTTTTAAAATCTCTTTTGTTAAAATAAAATTTTTATTTTTCCAACCTGAATTCTAATAGTACAAATATGACAATGACGATTTCCTTAGGCAAAAATTAAATCCGCATAGGACCATGCCTTCAACAGATTATTTTTCACAATTTCTTAAAGTTTTGGTATTTTAGCATATTTAATTCCTTTAATGCAATTAGTGTATTTCCGGATGAAAATAAATTTAATAATGTCACAACTTTGTCTGATTCCTGAAGTTGCAAGGAAAATAGCGTTATATTAAATAAAAACATTAAATTTTATGAGGATTTTAATGAAGAAATAATGAAGTTTAAGGGCTTATTTTTGCATTTTGACTGCTTATTTTACTGTTTTTTCGATCTTTTTTTAAGAGCTTAAAACATTGCTTTTAGGGCTTTTTTTTTGGTTGCCCTAGTAATCACCTTGCATCCTTGACACATAAATATTTAAACAACAAAATTCCAATTGTCTTAATCATATTTGTTAAAATTTTAAATAAAAATATTTCCTGCAAAATTGTTAACTAAATAAATGTTTTTATTTTCTTGCTTGCTAAAGCTCTAGTGCATAGTATAATTATGGGAAATCCTTTTTATTGTACAACCTCTATTGCAGCACCAACTATGTGTCACATCGCACACTTTCACAATGGTTTGTTTCCATACTTAAGGATATTTTACATCTGGCAATTCTAAAACATGAAAAAATCGTTAATAATACTAACAAGGATAACATATAAAATCGCTTTTCAAATAACCGAAACTATGAATTTAACCTTTTCATCACCATTGAAACCTGTAAGCATAATTTTTAAGAACTCACTGAACACAAAGGGAATATGATATCGTCTCGATTTGAAAACTATAGGGTTGTTCAACAGGGACGCTACAAAAGTATAAAGACAAGGACAGCAAACGACGCCATATTTCTTGCCGCTCTTTTGACATTTCTCTTCAGTAAGGTTTGCCATTTCATGATGGAAAGATATACGAGCCAACAACGAATCGAAATTATTAAAATTTACTACCGAAATTCGGAGTCAGTGGCTTCAACATTAAGAGCGCTACGTCCAATTTATGGTCGTCATAATCGTCCTAGCAGATCAACAATTGATCGTGGGGCTACGTCAAATCTATGGTCTATACCAACAAGCCAGCGACGATTGATGAACTTCGTACGAATATCGAACATGAAATTGCAGCAGTATCGGCCGATTTATTCTTGAAAACCGTCGAAAATTGGGTTCAGCGTCTGGACTTCTGCAAGCGTGCCCGTGGTGTCCATGCAAAAGAGATCGATTTGCATACATAATGGCATCGAACGTACTTTCACAGGAATAAAGAATTTCATTGATATCCATAACCGTTTTTGTTTTATTTAAACTTTTTTACTTTTGTAGCGCTCTTATTGAAAAACCCTTTATTTATTAGTGGCAAAACTGGTACATATTTTTCATTTACTTTGTGAAGAAAACTTCATTAGTTTACTGAAAAATTTCATTAAAACTCGTCCAGCAAAATTCTCTCTGTGGATATTTAAAATGGGTAATACTACATATCGTCGGCTAGCCTGCAAGTAGTGTCATGTGTTATTTTGATATTTTTCTTTTGTTTTGTACCATTGAGAATCTCTATTGGTAATACATATACATATGTAGAGTCCGACCGAACAGTTCGGCCACACAATGTATTTGCACAATATTCGGTATGTTGAAGCATTATTTACAAATTTTGCTTATGGAGAAATGTTTATTATGCCGATGGGAATCCATTTTGCGCGTAAAATTTAGGGAAAAGTTCGAAGGTAAGCAATGAATTCACTGTTCGGCCGCAGAAAGTTCGGCCGTTATAAAAAAATGGTGGCCGTCGACGACCACCCACAAAATATAAAAGAAAGGAATATCGCTATGAATGCTATTCCAGCTGCTAATGGTGAAAAATTACGCGTTTGTAAACAATTTTTGTTTATGATATCATTTGACTTAGACCGTAACGTTTTTAAAAGATGGATAAATCCTAAAAAAACGGCAAGTCGGCCCTTCTAAGAAATCTGTTAAGCTGATGAAATCTAATTCGGTACACATATGGCTAAAATATTTGGCGTATAACTTAACTTAGTAAGAATAAATGACAGATGTTTTCCTCCGAAATACCGTATAAGTTATTAAAGACACAAACCATTTTTAAAACATGCGCTATCTCCCAGTGTAGAAAATCATTACCAGATATGTGGTTATGAAACTACATACTTGGTAATGGTAACTAGTTACTTTTGTTATTACATTTCTTATTACCTTTATATGGCGATGTCGCGAAAAATAATGAGTTGTCGTTACACACCAGCATACGAAAAATCAAAAAATATATCGTTACCTGTACTGACAAAATGCTTACCAGTACTGACAGTCTAAAAATAGATTTTCAAAAAAATAAATTATATAAAAAAAAAATATTTTTATTGTATTTTTTTTTAAAATAAAATTTGCTGGTGCGGGAATCGAACCTGGGTCTACAGATTGCCAGTCAACAGCTCTACCATCTGAGCTAAATCGACATGTAATATTTAATAGATAAAAACACAATTGACCTGCTGCACACACTTAAGCTTACTCGCCAACATACAAAAAATCAAAAAATATGTGGTTACATATATCCTTACCAGTGTTTAAAAAATATTGAGTCTAAAAATAGATTTCAAAAAATTTAAAAAAAAATCTAAAAAATTATTTTCTATTTGAAATAATGATAAAAATAAGTCATTATCCGTAACTCATTATTATATGTTTTAAAATATTACAGAAGGTAAGTGGGTGTCATTACTGGTAGTCCAAAAAATAATGATATGTCATTACCGTTTCTACACTGGGCTGTTGTGAATCCCGAATTTTGAAGTGGGACAATCTTTGCCACTAAAAATGTATTTGTTTGATTTTTGTTTGTTCAATTTTCTTATTGATTATATTTTTAAAATAAAATGTTAAACAGTTTCAGTTTACATATTTGAGCATTAATCTTAATTGGGTGTACCGTATTGTGGTGTATAACTTAAAAATGCGGGATTCACAACAGTTGGCGTATCTTTTACACATGGTTTGTGTCTAATAACTTATAATATATCATTTTGGAGGGTACACATCTGTCATTTATTCTCACTTAGTTATTGAACGAAATGGTGTAAACAACATAGAAGTCACTCAAGCAGCAATTTCAAAACGTTTGCGAGCAGCAGGATTTATCCAAAAGCAAGGAAAGTGGATACCACACGAACTGAAGCCGAGAGTCATTGAAAGACGATTTTGCCTGTCCGAAATGCTGCTTGAACGCCATAAAAAGGAGTACTTTTTACATCGAATAATTACTGGCGATGAGAAATGGAAACATGAAGCCGTAATATTCCATAATGACACCGATGATGTTGTAAGGCCGGTTAAAACTATTTAGAAAATAGTGATTGGGAAGTTTTGCCTCCCCCGTCTTATAGTCCAGACCTTGCCCCGTTGGACTACCATTTATTTCGATCGATACAGAACTCTCTCACTGGAAGACGCTTCACTTCAAAACAGAATATCCGAATTTCGCTTGATTCGTTCTTGGCGTCAGAAAAGTATCAGTTCTTTTGGCGCGGAATCCATATGTTGTCAGAAAGATGGGAAAAGGTCATAGCAATGTTTCAAAATATGCAAAAAAAAAATTCCGGATTTTAATTTATGTTATGTTTATGTTATGTGTACTGGGGTGGACCTTATTATGTCAACTTACGATTTAAGGCCGTCTCCCCCCTAGAAATATGCCTTTGGGTATAAAAATACACCGTGACAAAAATTAAGGTGATCGGATAATGGTAACACGTGCCGCATCGGCCCTGAAGTTTGAAATACGATTTACAAGGCGAAAAAATCACTTTTTTGGCTTTTTTGAAAATACTGTCTCTTAAATAACTGCATTTTTCAAAAATGTAAATAGAATCATAATCTAGACTGAATTCGCTTTCTGGTAATGTATAGAAATCCAAAACCGGTTGGAAAATATTTTAGTAATTGCAATTTCCTCAGACCATTGTAGGGTTAAAATGAGATAAATTATAAAAATCGTAAATAAAATAAAATCTTTCTTTCAAAAATTTACAATGTTACACTCTAGTTTTCTTTCTAAAATCCACAAATATTCAGACGTAAATTTTTGTCTCTCTTAGCTTATGGTAACCTAGTCCCAGGTATGGCCAAATATGGCATTTGTTTTTTTATAAATTTGCAAAACTCTAGTATTAAGTTTTTTAAATTTTGTTTAACAAAATATAAAAAAGTGGTCAACGCATAGGGGTTTATTAAGTACACCTTGGAGAATAATTATACTAAAAATTACACATATCCCTCTTTTAACTTAACAGTGATGGAGTTTTAAATTTGAAAATTTTAGAGAAAAGTATGAATTTGGCCAATAATTTAGGTAATAGTATTAAATTTTATGTTTTTAGCTAGTTGTAACAAAATCATTTCCGATTTCTATTAATTTTGATACGAGGGATCGTTTTCCGAAAATTTTGTAAAACTCCGACAACGTTAACCCTTTCTTTACCAAGGTCAAAAGTGAAATTTTTTAAATTTTTCGATTTTTCCTGGAAGTATACCAAAACAATGTTTGGTTTCTTGCGGAATTTGGTGAAAGTTGTTCAAATAACTCTGTTAAAACCAAATAGTAATAGAAAATAGAAATTAACCCTTATAGGCACATGGGGTCGAAATGATCCAAAATTTTTAAAATGTAAAAAAGTGCCATTTGGCATGAAAATCGATATAAACACCTTTAAGTAAGCATTTTCTGAAAAAAATAAATCCAAATTAACCTATTTGCCAGCATGGTGTCAAAATTACCCATTTTTTATGTTAAACAACGCTGGTTGGCTGAAAAATATATGTAGAAACCATAAAAAAATCAAAATTAACATAAAAAAATTCACATTTTTTAAACAACAATCAGTTTTTTCGTTCTCCTGAAAACTTGTTAAAAAACACATAGCACTACTTACAGGCAAGCCGACGATATATTTAACTAAAATGAAAGCGAACGGAACTAATGTTTTATTATTTTTTTTACCTAATTTTCAGCTTTTCCAATGGGTTCTCTCTGATCTGAGTTTTAACAGTTAAAAAAACTATATATTGGAGTTGATTTAAATGCAAATATAGTGCACACCTTTTTAACAGCAGTTATTTCAACTGTAATTAGCAGTTGATTTTATCTATATAAATTCCTGAGTGTATCAAATTGAAATTCCTGCATACAAATTTTGTACTTCTGTGTAATTTAAACTAGAGATGGACACGTGACACTCACTCACTCACGTTTACACGAGTAAATTCAATTATTTAAATTTAACTTACACTCACGCGTGATCGCTCGTGATTCACGTGAATCACGCAAATTCACCAAATAAATCTTAAGGAAAATTGTAAATTTTAAACTAAAAACTGTTATGAGTATGTAATTTTTCCACTTTTTTTTTTCTTCAGAAACCCAAGAATATAAAATCCGCAAAAATAGTTAGAGAAATATTGAGCCGAAAAACTCACGAACAATTTTTTCTATTCAAATTAAGGTTACACTCAAGCGTGATTTACGTCGATCACGTAAAATTCTGCTCACGTGCCCATCTCTAATTTAAACGAATTTACTTAATGCGAACTTTTCTTAGTTAATGATTTTTTACCACAAACCTATTTTTTCCGCAGGCTCGACAAGTATTCCGTATAACTGAAAGTACGGTTCTAGACGAAAAATTTGCGATTTTTTAATATCTTTTTTTCTTTTATGATATTTCATAAAATTCAGTCATTTCAAAAATCATCAATATTTATTGTTTTTTTTTTACCAAAAAATCGTCAATTTTGATTTGGTAATTTTCACTAAAAAATGGTAAAACTTACGTAAATTCGCCATGTCAGGCACCACTGTTGACAATGTACATTATGCCCAGACTTTTTGGGTGGACCGAATTCCTTCTTTCACAAACAATGTTACTATTAAAATTATTACTAATAAGTTGTTTTTCGATTTTTTATGTCTTGTTTAATAAGTACTCGTATTATTTTTATGACTGCTTCTCACAAAATCTGAAAAACGATGACGCTAACAGATCGGTGATGCTCACAAAAAATGTGTATAGTCGTCCAAACTATAACAATGAGTGCGAACACAATCTCCCTCTCAATTCATATAATAATATAGTTGTAATTTGATGAGAGGAATATGATTATTCAGAATACGAGTATGATTGTGGACAATAGAATAGTAGAATAACCGAAAAAGAGAGATTGTGGTTATAAAATGATTATTGGTGACCATTGCATTTGTAAAGTATGAGTAATACATAAATAATTTGATTGTAACAACCATGCAAAGCAATAGCAAACATAGTATTGTAGCCGTGGTCATAATGCAATTTGGGTTTGACCAGAATTATTGCTACTCCTATGCACTGTGGGCCAGCAGCATACAATTTTGGCCAAAACTAGAATATTGAGTATATGAGATTAAAAGATATCACAAAGCGGGGTTTGGTTATTGCTGATCACGAATCTGAAATAAAAAATATAAAATTCAAAATGGCGGATCCAAGATGGCGGCCATTAATTTTTAGTTTTTATTATATTGGACTTAAAATAATCAATTATATACGTCTAGGTTCCGCTGATTAAAAATATGAAATTAAAATTTTGAAATTCAAATTGGCGGATCCAATATGGCGACAAACAATTTTTTAATTAAATTTCTTATGTCGCCTGATTTACTTCAAATTTCCACCAGGGGAAGTTTTTGGGTAGCAGATTACGAATCTGAAATCAAATTTTAAAAATTCAACATTGCGGATCCAATATGGCGTCCATAAATTTAAAATAGTTATATGTTGGAAAATAAATTACACTGTACAAAAAAAAGGGTTCTGATGACAACTAATTCTGGCAGAGGGACCAAAGAAAAATATAAGTGTATAGGCGTTTTAAAATTTTTCGTCTGGCGCTATGTTTTTGGGGGGTTAAAATTTCCCCTCTTTTGAAAATGTTTATTGTGAATCGGCATTGGAAACCATGTGAATCTTCCATTTAAGGTATAGGATATGTTCAGTGAACTTATGTAAAACACTACGAGGGACATTTTTGTAGAACATTTTAACCCTCTAACTCTGCAATTAAAGGGTCTCTTTTGGCCCTTTTTAAAAAGTGTCAAAAAATACCCATAAGTTGAAGAGTTAGAGGGTTAAATTGTTCCGCAAAAATATTTGCCATGAAATTCTACTATAAGTCTCTGAAGACATCGTAGGTGAAAATTTAACTTCAATGCCAGAAATAAGTCAAAACTTAAAATGTGTTTTTTTTTTTTTTTTTTTTTTTTTTTTTTTTCAATATTTCAATATTTTATTTACAAAATTTACAAGTTTTCGCCTCAGCGCCAAGTATGGCATTTTAGAGGCTACCAAGTTGGCAACATTCTAAATAAATAAAAAAAAAAAATTAAATTTGTTCAACATTAACAATATATAAAAAATTTCATAATATAAATTATGCATATCATCTTCAATTCGTAAGTTAATTTGTTAGAAGCATTTCAACATTTCGAAGTAAATATTGTTTTAATTTTCCTTTAAAGTTAGATAAGGTTTCCATATTTTTTAACCAAACTGGTAATTTGTTATATTCGTTAGGTCCAGCAAAACTTACACGTTGTTTGGTTAACTCAAGACGACACCTTACAACATTAAGATTCAAAGCCTGTCTTGTGATTCTTTCAGCGTATGATATGTTTTGATTAAAATTAATTGTATGAGACCCAATATTATTTATACATTTAAATACGTATAACAACAGCTGTTGTTTATAAAGCCCTCTTACAGGAAGAACGGTTTTTGCAATATCTTTGTACAACTCAACTGAGCTAAGCCTCAACGGTTGTTTGAATACAATTTTCAGTGCCTTATTTTGTGCAGATTGCAATGATTTTATTATTGTGCTTGATTTACCACCATAAATAACCGGTAAGTATGCAAGGTGTGAATGAATTAACGATTGATACAACAACATTTTAGTTTTAGTATCCAATTTATTTCTAAACTTGTACAGTATACCAATTCCCGACGATATTCTTGATTTCAACTTGGAAATGTGATTTTCCCACATAAGATTGTGATTTATATTAATTCCGAGGTATTTAACATTTTCAGATTCCTGTATCACTTCTCCATCAATATGTACGCTCATAACTTCATCATTTTTAAAGATATATGGTTTAAATCGTACAAATTTAGTTTTTTTACTATTTAAAATTAATTTATTAAACCGCAAAAATTCCGCCAAAATCGCAGCATCATATTCAATATGTGTCCTCAATACCTTTTCATCTTTATAGTTGTATAAAAGGCAAACATCATCCGCAAACATAAATAACTTTCCGTTAAAGTTTATGTTTTTCATATCATTTATGTAAATTTTAAACAAAAGTGGGCCAAGAACGCTGCCTTGTGGTACTCCACAAAATACTTCTAACTTGTTACTACAAGATTCACCAATCTGAACAAATTGGCTTCTATTGGTTAAGTAATCCTTAAAAAACGCAATAGTATTTCTGGAAAAACCTATAAAATAAAGCTTTCGTAGTAAAATATTATGATCTACCAAATCAAAAGCTTTTGATAAATCGAAGAATACTCCAGCCACTCCTTTATATCCCAAATCAAGTCCATTGCAAATACAATCCACTACATTAATTACAGCTTCCTCAGTTCCAGTGCCTTTTCTGAAACCATATTGACGTTCAAACAATATATTTTTGTCATCAAGGTAATTGGATATTTGCTCAAAAATTATTTTTTCAAACACTTTATCTATGATCGAAAGTAACGATATCGGGCGATAGTTCTCAACTCTATTAGCGCTTACAGCTTTAGGAATGGGAATAATTTTGTGTATTTTAAGCACATTTGGGTATTTAGCTTCCTGAATCATATTATTAAATATTTTTGTAAATGCTTCTACCACAGCAGATTTACGTATCAACAACATCTTTGGTGTTATGTTGTCACAACCAGGACTCTTATTCATTTCTAAACTATTTAAAATATTATCTACAACTCGATCCTCTGTAGTTTCTAGATCAAAAAATGTATTAGTTGGAATCAGTGTTTGAAAAAAATTGATATCATCACTTGGATCTTGATTTATACTTGCTCGCATGTTTCTAACCGATTCATAGAAGAAGCTATTAAAAATAGAAGCCTTTTCATCATTCATAGTTATAATATCATCATCATTATTTAATAACTCCTTAGATGTCTCTTCTTTCTTTCCAATTTGCTTATTTATAAATTTCCATGTTTTTCTAGAATCTCCTCCACATTTCTCAATGTTATACGAGTAAAAGTCATTCATCAAATTCTTGCTACAATACTTAATGACCTTACTAATTCTTTTGAGGTTATCTGCAATAATCCTGTTATTTTTATTTTTCCTCCTAGCTTTCAACAACTTATTTTTATAAGATATTAAAGAAATTAATTCTTCAGACATCCACGGGCTCATTTTGTGTCTTATATTTATTTGTTTTGTAGTAATAGCAGTACTTTGTGATGCAGCTACAGAAAGTGTGTTAACAAGATCCTCACATTGAACATTAGAGCTGCTTAAATTTGAAATGACTAAGTTTTCATCTAAAAACGATCCAAACTTTCTGTAGTCAATACAATATTTCCTCTCAGTCGTAGTTTCAGTATGGCGAAAGTTTGTTCTAAGCTTACAAAAAATTATATTGTGATCCGATATTGAAGTTTCGATTGAATTTACCATTATGAGATTTGATACATTACTAAAAACACAATCAATGCAAGTTTTACTTTCTGGCCTAGTTATAAGATTATGGCATGAAGCAAAATCAACTTCAGAAAAAACATCTATCAAAGCACGACTTTCAGGGCTCATAAGCATCAAATTAATATTAAAATCACCAACAAAAATGCATGTGGAGTTTTTAACTTCTCTCAATAATGTTTCTAGCATTTCTAAAAACGATGGTAGTTTACATTTTTGCGATCGGTATAACGATGAAATAATTAAAGGCTTGTTATCAATTTTTACATCTGGCAACGATATACATATTAAATCCAAAAAGTCATCACTTTGTAACACATGTAATTTGTATTTTATTTGCTTTTTAACATATACTGTTGTACCGCCATAACAATCACTCCTACAACAATGAATCACGTCATAACCGTCAATTGAGTATAAACCAAACAAATTTTTATCAAACCAGGTTTCTTGAACCGCTATTATTTCAGGTATTACCGACAATCTACATATTTCAGCTTTAAACTTGTTAAACTTAGCAATTGATGAAATGCTTCTTACATTAATAGACAAGATATTAAACGTTTTTAAAAAAGATTCATTATTAGACTCATTAAAAGAATTTAAATTAAAAAAATATTTAGTTTTCATAAAAAATTATAAAAAAAAAATTGTAACAAATAAAAAAACAATTGGTATAAATACTAATTTGGGGACTCAAACTGTGCATTATCTTCTTCTTCATCTTCTTCTTCATCATCGTCATCATCATCGGAAATATCCACATTAGCCAGAATGTTGCGTTTAGCTCTACCTCCTGCTGATTTACTAAGCAAATTATCAACATCTTCCTTCGTCTTTAATACAATTTGTTTGGATTTCGCATCTTTTCTAGCAAAAACGTTACCAGATCTAGCATAAACAAAGTTAAAACCCACTGCTTTCAAAGACTTAGCGTAATTTAAAAGTTCTAATGACTCTTTACATAGGAAATCATTTATATAAACATTTTTAAACTTTTCCACATCTTTTAGTTTTGACTTCTCCTGCATGAATAACCGTTTACTTTTTTTTTTGGCAAATTTAACAACAACAGATTTTTTGTTTTCATCTTTCTTTTGTTTACGTTGATTTATAAAATAGGCTTCCTCAACTTCATCTTCACAAATATTAGCGCCTGTTTGTTTTGCTACATCTAACACAACATCAATAGCACTTATTTCATCAGCAACAACAATACCATTAATAACGACATCTTTTTGAACTCTAGCATCGTTCAAAAATTTAACAGTGGCTTTTAAATTTTTTACTTCTTCCCGTAGCGTACCATTTTCCTTTTTTAGCGATTTCATGTCCTTAGTGATCTTGGCAACACCTTTTAACAAAGAATCATATTGTGATGACATAAATTGCATCGTCTCTTTTATATCATCCAGCTGATTTAGTTTTGTTTTTATTTCTGCTAAATCAGCAGCCACAGAATTTTTTTCACTTGGCACACAAAAATGACATTTAAACTCAAGAGAGGAATTTTTCACTAATTTATCATATTCCTTTTTGTTTATTTTACTGCACAAAGCGTGGAGAGTTTTTTCACAGCTATCACATTGCAATGCTTCATCACTTTCCAGTACCTCTGTTTTGCATTGTATACAAATTGTTTTTTTACAAATACTTTTACGAGTTTTGCTAGGCGGCATATTTTACACTTCACTGATAAAGCACAATTTTATTTACAAGAAAAAACAATTTCCTTTATATTTAATAATGTTTTTATATGAAAAAAATATAATTGTATTTAAGTTTTCGCACCGACAAAAAAATTTGACGTCTTATTAGAAACAGGGTTGCCAACTTTTTTTTTAAGGATTAATTTCGTACTTATTCAGAATTGGCACTCAATTGTCCCACAAACCTGGACTTTAGGGGGCTAGTCTGTGTGAAAAAACCAGAACCTTTATTTAAGTTAATTTTTAGTGCTATTTTTTAGTTTTTACTAAAACTCTGGAATGCTGTAAATCAGCGAGATCTGAAGGTACTTTTTCAGTTAAAGGGCAAAATCTCGAAAGTTTATGAACGGTCGCAAACGGTCGCAAAAACCTAGATAGAACACATCTTATTGAACACATTGGCATTCAAGTTTTTCAAATATCTCTTGGAATATTTTGTAGCTTTTTTTTTGAAAATTTAGGATTTTCAAAAAACCCACATTTTTGAGGTAAAATTAGTACTTTTTTCGTAAATACTTAACAGGTTTCTATTTTTTTTTTTTTTGAGAACTAGTTTCAGTTTTATAATTTGATATTGTTTTTGGAACAAATTATTGTTTATTTATAATTTTTTTATTGTATCATTATAAAATAAAAAATGTCACAAAATTAAAAAAACTTTGACTTTGAACTCTCGCCAACTAACAACGAGTAACCACAATACACGATACAATATATCACTCACAAAATATTCAGCAATCCTAGATTTTGAATATATAAACATATTATCCCTTTACCTGTATTGTACTTTTGGCCAAAAAAGGCGATCCTGGCCCACAGTGCTATGTGGTAGCAAAATTATTAAAATATATTATATGTTTTTGAAAAAAAATCAAAATTTAATGGAGTAAACTTATAGTTATGACACTGTATGTTTTTATTAAAGAAAAAACAAATAATAAATTCAAAATTTATTTGTCGCCCGTCCGTATTGTCAGTAAGCAAATGCTAGACAAATTTACTAATTTGGATTCTTCGACAAATTAAAACATACATATTCTTAATGTTTTCATATCAATTTATTTACTTCGTTTTACTTAAAAACTAACATGATTTGTTTTGTTTTCTATTATAACTACAATTCAATTTTGTTTTTTAAAAAAATTTTATTATTAGCTAAATTTTCATAAGTGTTGTTGTTTGTTTTTTTCATTAATATCAATTTTATTAACAAATTGTTTTTGTAATACTAACAACTTAATTCTTATCATTATTATTATAATTATTTATACAAAAAAATTATATTATAATAAAAACATGTCTAGAAAGGATTTAGAATTTTAGCACCCAAGGGTAAAAGTTTGAGTATACTGCAACAATTTTATTGTTCAATATTTACAATAATAATATTAATTTTAATAATAAGTAATAGTAATTAAAAATACAATTTATACAAAAAAGTGTTTTTTAGAGTTAAAAAATAAATGATAATATTTGTAGTAAAAATAATATAAATTTATAAATGTCATATCAACAAAGTCATTTAATATGACTACAATCATATTTGTACAATAACATTAGCGATAATATCTGAAATTGGATAAAAAAGAAACACAAAAATAATATTAACTTATATTTTATTTATTTAGTAATAAATATTTGAAAATAAATAAATTAAAAATTTTTTTTTATTAAAAAAGGGTTTTTTATGTTAGAGAACAAGCTTTAACAAATAAATAAAAAATTTTATTAAAAAAAATAAAATTAAAAAAAAATATCATCTGTGTCTGACGTTAGCGGTACTGAAATTTCAAAATTAAATTGTTTATAAAAATATTGACAACAATAATATGTAAACCATAAGTTCTTTTTTTAAACTAAACTCTAATGAAGTTATAAAATGTTAATGATAATAATAATAATGTCTAAAAGTGCATTGAAATATAAATTATTTTTGAGGTGTCGAGTATTCTGAGTATGTGAAAGTGATAAATTGTTTTGAAAATTGTTGTTGGTTGTTGGTTTAATAAATCAATCACCTTCGTGTAAGGATTCGCTATATTTTAGTCTACTTTACAATTTCGTATCATTTTGTATAAGCCTGTAATTAAATAAATTATTAATATTAGTTAAATTGTCTAAACTATAAAATAATTATTGTGTGTGATTGATTATGATTTATACTGGTTTATTTTTTTTTTTTAATTTCAAAAATGCTTACCAATATTTGTAGCAATGGTCATTCATTTGCGATCAATGTTTAGCAAAAGAAATATGCAAAAGAATTATATTAATAAATATTTGCTGAAAATAAGTTGATGATAAAATATACAAATAATGGAAATTTGGCAAATTTTTAAAAGCGCCTTTATGTTATGGCTTCTGTAACAAAAGTTTAACATTCTCATGACCACATGAGAATGTGATTTACATATCTCACACTTTCGATTTTCGTTAATTGTTGTTCAGATTATTGTAGCACTAGTTCTAAAATTTATATGGTGCGAATTTAGAAAAAATTCCAAAGCGTAACCCTTGGGACCTGCGAACTGTTTCCGATATTTTTAAAATTTTTATAATAAAACTATAGTCTGTGATAAATCGATTTTTACAATGCCGAACAATAATATTTTCAAATTTCTAAAATCGCACGAATGGTTTTTGAGTTATTGTGACATGGTTTTTCCCACAAATTACTTTTTCTTTTCTTTACACAGAGAGATTTTTCTGGGATAAGTTTTAATGAATGAAATATTTCTATGACTTTACGAAAAAGATTTCTGATTATTATGCAACTTTTGCATTAGGCGTATGAAATATGAAATGTTAATAACTACCTAATGTGAAAATTTTATGGAAAACTGCATTAGTTTATTGGAAAGGACGAATTCGAGCGAAACTTCATTAAATTTATATCGAAATTTATTAAATTTGATGAAAAAGATTCGTATTTTTTTGAATCTAGTTTTAATGAAATTTTTTCATTAAGTGTATGAAAATTTTAATAAATAAAATGTAATTTTTCATATTTTAAGAAAAATTTAATAAATTCAATGAAAAGTTTCAATGGACCAGTTCCATTCTGTTTTTTGTGAATTACAGCTTGAAATATTTCGAAAAACCCATTTTTGGTAATTTTTTATGAATATCTTAAGCATTAATTTTGCAATAGAATATTTTTTAATGAACGTCTTGTAATGAAATTTTAGATTTTGCTAGGCCTTGCTATTCTTTACATTAAACTAAAAAAAAATTTCAGATAAGATGAAAAAAATCCCACAATTCCAAAAAAAAACTGTAAAAACTTTACAAAAATGTGAGTTTTTGCTTCTAGTCCATACTTAAGGCGATGTTAAAAATTGATAAATACAGTCATATTAGAACGATATTGGGTATATTTGCCCGAATTCGATTCGGAATGGTCTGGGGGAAGAATAATTGACAAGTGGAGAATATTTTTCCGATTAGGCACATCTAAAAGAAATGTGCTTTCAGAAAAATATAAATAAATACTATATATGTTCTTAAACAAACTTTTAATCTGGAGGCAAATAAGTCTTAGTACCGTTTTAGCCAAAAAATTACTTTTTTTTTTAATTTTCAAGTTTAAAGACGTGCGATTTTAAGCACGAAAAAGATATAGCATTGAAATTTTCTTTGTGAAATAAAACACTTAGTTACAAATATAACTGCAATTTTTTAAAATTATTGGACTTGATTTGGCTTTGCCATTGGCAAACAACCGGAGTGGGTTATGGCAAAAATGCAAAATTTTATTTTTCAAATGCGAATAACTTTTATATTTTAAGAGATATCCCACATGTGTCATGTTTTATCTGGGATATTATAAAAATAAAACTTCTTTTAAAATTGGTACATAAATCGGAAAATCTCCTCCTCGAGGTGCCCTAATTTGTAGTCCAGTAGCTTAGCCCCCGATGGGTTTGCGGGATCGGCCGCCAAAACTTTAGCTTAGAATTACTTTTGTTATGGGCGTGTGAAATTTCATCTGAATCCACCCAGGCAATAAGAAATGGCTGAATTATTTACAAAATATTTCGAAAACACTCCACTGTGCCCCGGGTATTGAACTTGCGACCTTAATAATTTTTGATATGCATGTTGACTGGCATAAAAACACTACTTTACTATCGAGATATTGTATCTTAGAAAAGTACTTATTAAACCGTGGCAAAATGTCACTGCGAGTTAATATCTATACTTTTTTCACAAAATCAATTTTTATCACTTTTATTTAACTATTTTTAAAATTGAAAAATTAAAGTTTAAACAACTTAGGTGCCTATTTCTACCTGTAACTCGCTGTGACTATCTTAAGACTATTTGTAAGACTAAAAGTCACAAATTTCCATAGAAAACAACAATAAAATTCAAAAAATTATAATTTTATTTGTCAATTATATGATTGTGTCGATATCACTTCTTAATTTTTTATAAATTTTCAAACTAAAAATAGAATAAATATAATTTATTGTGACTTTGCAACAACAAACACAAGGGAAATATAGTCACATATTTTCGTAGGAATACGCACGTTAATTACAAATATTAAATAAAAATAAAAAACAAACAAAAAATAGTGATCCCGCCAGGATTCAAACCCGTGATCAGCTGTTTGGAAATAAACTCTATCCAAATCACATCTTAGGATCACTTTTAGAACAATATCTCTTTAGAATAATTAAGTGATTTTTTGGAAGTTGTTCAGAGTTACTTCCAGAAAAGCTGTAAAAATATACCAAAAAATAAAAATATACTTTTCGAAGCAGTGAAATAAGTGATTTTTACAAATGGAAGCAATGAAAAAAGTGTTTTGTAAAGTATGATTTACATTTTTTTGTGCTGGGTCGGTCAAATTGTAATTTATTATCGGTTTTAGTGCACATGCGCCCATTTTAAGTTTTTTGGGTGTTAAAAAATATATACCCGAGTAAAAAAGTTTTGATATAATCATATATTATTTTATGTAATTGCATATAGTAACTTATAGTTACATATGGCCACATATGCTTTTAAATTCAAGCAGATATACTTTTATATAGTCATATGTTAGATATTTTTTCCTCAAAGGTTTTAATATGGAGACATATGTGATTTTATATTATTACATATTTGCCTACATATATATGTATTTGCTACATATAAGTACATAAAGTAACATATAAAAGATATAATTACATGTACGTTTATATATAATTTAGTATAACACTATACATAATAATATAAAACTATGTGGATCCAAATAAGAAATATTTTATAATTTCCCGAGTAAAAAAGTTTTGATATAATCATATATTATTTTATGTAATTGCATATAGTAACTTATAGTTACATATGGCCACATATGCTTTTAAATTCAAGCAGATATACTTTTATATAGTCATATGTTAGATATTTTTTCCTCAAAGGTTTTAATATGGAGACATATGTGATTTTATATTATTACATATTTGCCTACATATATATGTATTTGCTACATATAAGTACATAAAGTAACATATAAAAGATATAATTACATGTACGTTTATATATAATTTAGTATAACACTATACATAATAATATAAAACTATGTGGATCCAAATAAGAAATATTTTATAATTTGTGTTAGTTATGATTATATATTGACGAATATGAACCCATATATAACTTAGACATATATCATCCCACTTAGGCAATTTTTTCAAAGTGATTTTATATAAAAATATATATATGGTCCATATAAAACCGTATTGTATTATATTTGGTTCCATGCTATCAATGATTTTGAACTAGTTTTAGATTTAGTAATTACTAGGGATTGGCGCGTGACACGAAATGTTCGTGAGTCACGTTATTCACACGTGATCGTGAGTAATAATTACTATACTTGGGTGATTCGTGCGTGAGCGTGAGTAAGAATAACCCGTGCATGATTCGTGTGTGAGTTTATTTTTTGCATCATATGTTTTTAGTAATTTTTACTGTTTTGCGTGAGAATTTTCTGATTGTAAGTTTTTAATATACTCATGTGTGCTGAGTAAGAAACGAAATGCTCGTGCGTGAGTAATTTGTTTTTTTTTTGTTTTTTTTTGAGCATGAATCAAAAATGGCCTACTCACCGCACCCATAACATTAACAACACTGAAGCTTTAATACGAAATTCTCTATACTATAACGTACACTTGACTGATTTCTTATATCTTGGTTGTATATCCTATTAATTAATCCTATTAACTTTAAAATTTCAGTGTTGTTAACTTTATTTTAAAATTACTAAATTAAAAGTAATTTTTTTTCATGTTTATTGCACTGTCATGATAAATCTGGATAAAAGTAATGGAAGATTTATCGAAATTATAAGATCTCCAGCAGGCCTGGGGTTAATAATTACATTTTGTAATTAATTACACATGCAATTACACAATTACATGTAATTGTAATTGAAAAAAAAACTCATCTATAATTACATATTATTTGTAATTGCAATTCAAAAAAGAACATTACAATTACAAGTAATTGAAAATTTTTTTTTATTTAAAAAAATAATTTTTGTATGTATATTGTTAGATATGGTCCTATATAATATGATAAAAAGTATAAGGTTAATATTTAGATATAATTGTATCAAACTATGTCCACTTTTATAACATTTTATATAATTTTATACAAAAAGATATAATTTGATGTAATTGGATGAGGACAAAATTCGGATACAATTGTATCGAATTGCATAAAATTGTATCAAATTGTACCAAATTGTATACAATTGTATACAATTCGATACAATATGATACAATAAGACGTTCTCATTTTTCGGATATAATTATATCTAATTACATAAAAGATTATATATAATTAAATATAACTTCATATGGCTCCATATCATTTTTTTTTACTTGGGTACATATTAGCATATTTTTGTGTTAACTTTCTTAATTCGTGTGTTGAAAAATATATCTTTCGTTATGATAAATTTATTACGAATTTAAGATATTTAATTTTTGTAAATAACTTTTAGAAATTGTAAAAGAATGAAAGTTCTAAGAGGGTGATTAAGTTGGCTCATCCCATTTTTCAGTATGTACCATGGAGTGCAGCATTTTCGAATTACTTTGAAAAGCATTAAAAAAAATAACATAAAACATAGAAATAATTATAATTTTAAGCATTCAAATGAAAACTAGTCTTTCAATGCACAGTGGGCCAGCATGCTCGAATTTTGGCCAAAACTAGAATATTGAGTATATGAGACTAAAAGATATCTCAAAGGGGGGTTTGGTTGTTGCTGATCACGAATCTGAAAGAAAAAAATATAAAATACAAAATGGCGGATCCAAGATGGCGGCCATTAATTTTTAGTTTTTATTATATTGGACTTAAAATATTCAATTATATAGGTCTAGGATCCGTGGATTGAAAATCTGAAATTAAAATTTTGAAATTCAAAAAGGCGGATCCAATATTACGACAAACAATTTTTTCATTAAATATCTTATGTCGACTGATTTACTTCAAAGTTCCACCAGGGGAAGTTTTCGGATAGCAGATTACGAATCTGAAATAAAATTTTAAAAATTCAACATGGTGGATCCAATACAACGGCAATAATTTTAAAATTGTTATGTGTTGGAAAATAAATTCCACTGACAACTAATTCTGGCAGAGGGACCAAAGAAAAATATAAGTGTATCGGCGTTTTAAAAGTTTTCGTCAGGCCCTGTGTTTTTGGGTGGTTAAAATTTCCCACCTTTAGAAAATGTTTATTGTAAATCGGCATAGGAAACCATGTGAATCTTCCATTTTAGGTATAGGATATGTTCAGCGAACTTATGTAAAACACTACGAGGGACATTTTTGTGGAACATTTTAATCCTCTAACTCTCTTTTGGCCCTTTTTAAAAAGTGTCAAAAAAGACCCATTAGTTCAAGAGTTAGAGGGTTAAAATTTTCCGCAAAAATATTTGCCATGGAATTCTACTATAAGTCTCTGAAGATATCAAAGTTTAAAATTTAACTTCAATGCCAGAAAGAAGTCAAAACTTAAAATGTGTTTAAGGGTTAATTTCGTGCTTATTCAGAATTGGCACACAAATGTCCCACAAACCTGGACTTTAGGGGGTTAGTCTGTATGAGAAAACCAGAACCTTCATTTTTAGTGCTATTTTTTAGTTTTTACTAAAACTCTGTAATGCTGGAATCAGCGAGACCTGAAGGGACTTTTTCAGTTAAAGAGCAAAATCTGGAAAGTTTATGAACGGTCGCAAACGGTCGCAAAAACCTAGGTAGAATACATCTTAGGGAACACATTGGCATTCAAGTTTTTCAAATATCTCTTGGAACATTTTGAAGCTTTTTTTTGAAAATTTAGGATTTCCAAAAAAAAACCCACATTTTTGAGGTAAAATTACTAATTTTGTTACTTTTCTCGTAAATTCTTAACAGGTTTCTATTTTTTCTTTGAGAACTGGTTTCAGTTTTATAATTTGAGATTGTTTTTGGACCAAATTATTGTCTATTTATGATTTTTTTATTGTATCATTATAAAATAAAAAATGTCACAAAATTAAAAAACTTTGATTTTGAATTCTCGCCAACTAACAACGAGTAACCACAATGATACAATATTTCACTCACAAAATATTCAAAAATCGTAGATTTTGCATATATAAACATAATTTCCCTTTACTTCTATTGTACTTTTGGCCAAAAAAAGGCGATCCTCGCCCACAGTGCAATGCTTTAGATGAAACAGAATATTTCCCAAGAATTTATTTGTTTGGTGACGACAGCGCCTTAAACAAAAAAATTGGTGAACATCAAATATAATGAGAGTAATAAAATTTTCGTACTCAATCCGTTAGTTCATTGCAGAAAAAAGAGTTATTAAATAACTTTTTTCATCTAACATTTCTGTCGTGTTTTTTTAGTCTGTAAACAAAACAAACTGTAAAATTTTTAGCATTTTAGTACCGTAAGTTGTTTCAATTTCATTACTCCATATAAAAAAAATTATTTTTCACGATAATGAGTTTCACGTGAAAGTTGTGTAAATTTTGTTTTCACGCAAATTTAATGTACAAGACTATTACTTTTCTTGGGAAAAAAATGACATTTTGTGTTTATTGTGATTGTGTCTTTGTTACAGAATTAAAAAATTGTTCATTTTTATAAATTAAATTGCAATTTGAGGCCTTTAAAGTTCGAGTGAAATTTTTCCACATGAAAAACAACTTACGGTGCTTTAAAGTTAAAAATATTATAATACAAAAGCTGTTATATTTTAGTTTAAAGAAATATGGACTTATACCACTTTTAAAATTAAAAGTAATATTGAAAATAAATTCCATAAAAATGTACATAAATGGTTTGGGGAAAACTACTGATCTTCTCATAATTTGGCCGAATGACAAAAACAGCAGGAATATTTCTTTGTTTGACATTTCGTTTGATACACGTACAGCTAAGACCCCAGTTAATTTGATATCACTCGGATATCATCCGACTTTTAAAATGTTTTCAGCATCTCTAAAAATGTTTTGTTAAATGAAACACTGGAACTTTTAAAATTTTTCTTTTTTCATGTGTATTTTTTTCATTTTGTTTTTTTTCCAAAAATTTTTTTATATTTTTTTCAATTCGTATCAATTGTTTTTGTAACCAATTAGTTTTTTTTTTGTTACGGGTTTAGCTTATAATATGGTTTTCTTTATTTTTTAATATTTAATTTATAAATTAATTTAACTAAAATTAATTTAATTTTGTTTTTATTTTACTAATACTAAAGTGTGAGTGTGTGTTTTTTAATTTTATATTTTTTTATTTTAGTTTAAGAACTTCATTTGCAAACACATTTATTATTATTTATTTTTTTTTATCATTATTAATATATAATTATTTTTTTGTTTTGTTTTTTGTCTTTTTTAATCATAATAAAGTCACAACAGTATGCAGTTCTTTTTTTTAATGTTTAATGTATTATTTTATTTTTTTTATTTTTTAATCATTTCTTCGTATCAAGAGATAAGTGTGTGTGGTGTTGAGAGTTGTTGTTGTTTTTTTAGGGATTTGAATAATTTATAAAAGCTAATTCATTTTTAAAGACTTTCTATAAGTCAATAGAAAATCTCAAATAAGTAAATAGAATTAAAGAGAAAAATAGTGAGAATGTTTTTCTAGGAATTTTTCAAAAGTTGATATTCAAATAGAAACTGGGACAGCCAGTTTTAGTAATTTATTTCCTCACTCTCAGCAGTACCTTTATTGATCTAAGAGTCCTAATATACAAGGGTCTTAATATAAAAATTTATTTTAAAATTTGAAGTCCATCTAAGCTCTTTGATACCATTTTTTTTATCATTTTGATTGTCTTACATAAATCAACCATTCATAATACTTAAAAATGATATAAGGGCGAAAATACAAAATTTGAAATAAAGGCATGATTTAAATTTTCGTATAGTAAGAATGTAATCGTTTATTGGAAAAAATATGAAGAGCTCAAAATGATTATATTATTTAAAATTATTCCTTATGCACTCTCGGAATCTAATTAAGTGTAGCTAAGTGCATCTAAAGGAAAATCTTTTAAAAAATCCTAGAGGGAAATCTATAAAATATTTCTGAATATTTCTATAAAAAATATGTCTGTGAAAAAAGAGAAATATTTGAGAACTTCATAAATGATTCCTTGAAAACATTTCTTATTTGTCGTTTCTCAGAAGCTTTTCGCTAAGGAATTTGTCTCATTGGCAAAGTCATCTTGTCCAAACTGTCAGATATTAATGGGATTTGCATATGTTGTTGAGAATAATAAGCTAAGAGACGTTATTACTTAATTTAGCTGCGTTGAAATATGGATTCAACTGCCTCCACTTTTCCGGTTTCTTGCCCACATATTAATAATATAACTATCGACTAAGAATCACATTCTTAGCGATGCCCTCCTAGCATTTTTAATGATATAATTCTATTTGATTCATAACCTTAGTATTCGTCACAAAATTTTATTACTACAACCAAGGGATTCTAGAGAGTTACTGAAGAAATTAAGAGCATCATGTTGTAATTGCATTTCGTTAAAATATGATTCCAATGATCATATTATGATCGTCAGTGATTACAAAATCGTTCTCATTGAATAATATGATCATAATTCAAATAAGTTCGTATCCGCATTCATTGTTAAATTGAATTTCTAATTGAAGTTTTATCAACCACAGCCTACACAACGCGTGCACTCAGAGAAAAAAAATAGTTAAATATAACTAGAACCATACCATGATAATTTATCCTCATAGTATGGTTTTGGTGGTTATAAATATGACTATTTTTGATCACGTTATGATCATTAAGCCAACCAGAAAGAAGCCAGAGCTTGTTTTTTATTTGAAAATATAGAAAAATTTTGATTAAATACAAGTTAAGGTCTTAAAAATAAAAGAACTTTAAGCTATATTTGTTAGAGCTTGTTTTCACATTTTTTGCTTAATTTTGCTTTTTTTCTATATTTTGCGAATATTGCCTTACTTTTGCACTATCTTTAAAAGTTAAGCATATTTTTGATTTTTCCTTATAAAACAAACCGAACATTTTTTAGAGATTTGTTTAATTAAAAATCTTATTTTTAATTTTTCTTTTTAATTTAAAAATCACTCTGTAAACGTTTTGATTCTTCTAACTTGAATTGCAATAATTTAAATATATTTTAACCTTGTTAGACTTCCGAAGTTCTAAGGAATGTAGCATCAATTTAAACACAAAATTTCAATTTTAAAAAGATTTTAGTGAAGAAAGTAATGAAATTTAAGAGCTTATTTTTCAATTTAAGCGGCTTATTTTAACGTTTCTTCAATCAGGTTTCCTAATAAACACTAATGAAAACATATTTTTATGCGAATCGTTAATAAATAAATTAATCAACTCTTATTAATCCCTTCAAAGTTTGCACTACGCGGACGTTCCCCCCCCCATTTTAGTAAAATTTATTCGGTCGAGTACTTTTGAATATTTTGATAAATTTTAAATTTTTTTTTACTAGAAATGTATTCATACAGCTCTATAGTAAAACTCCCGAAGGGTTTGACACTCTTTGAATTGAGACAAGTTTTATGGCCCTTTCAAAATGTTATTTTTTGTGCCATTACTGTATGAAATAAAAGGCAAAACACAATATACAAGTACTTCTGATCTTAATTCCGAGTTTGGATGTCCACAAGGAAATGTTATTAGCGAGATTCACAACCAAACATATTTTAAAAACATTTAACCACTTTAAACGCCCGATTTAGGGGACATTTTTGATATTTCTTGAGAAAAAAAAACTTAAGCGACCCACAAAAATCAGCAATAGGGTTAAACCTAGTGTATTCAATTAATCGACTTTTTATTTTAATCGATTAATCGTGTACATAATTATTCGAGTTTTTTTTTTAACCGATTAATCGATTTATTTAAAAAAAGGAACAAAAATAATTTCGGTAACTCTTCTAAAATTCATAAAAATAAAACAATATCTCGTCTGTCACATATGTAATTAAAATTTTATCCAAATCGGAGAGAACCACGTCGCAGACCTTTCTTAGAATATACCAACTCGTACTTTAATTTATCTCTCCTTCGTATACAGAGGGATTTTTGCCGGATGAGTTTTATTGAAAATTTTCAATAAAGTAATTAAGTTTTCTTCACGAAGTAAATGAAAAATTTATTAGATTTGATGCAAAAGCACATATTTTATGAATCAAATTTTAGTAAAACTTTTTCATTGAGTGTATGAAATTTTTTATAAATAAAATAAAATTTTTCAAAATATTTTATGAAAAATTCCATTAATTCAATGAAAAGTCCCGGAGAAACTCCATACGTGTTATGCAAAAATTGATTAATATCACGCAGATAATTCTCTCAGTGCATGCGTTAGAAACATAAAAACCGTAATGTATAAAACATAAAAACCGTAATGTATAAAACAGAGCTACACGACAACTTTTGCAGCTGTAGTCAACTTAGGATAATTTCTATTTTTGTTGGCTACAAAACAAAAATAGTGTTGACAATATAACAAAATGTGTAAAACAGGACAATTTTTCCCGCTAGAGGCGATATAAAATCGCTAGTTCTGACTAGATAATTGCCGTTATGGTAACACAACAAAACAGGTTTCATTAATTTATATTTGGAAATAATTTTATTGTGATGTTTTGTTAAAAAAATGGATCTTACAAAACTTAAAAAAATATTCCTCAGCCATTATTTTAGAAGCACAAACCAAAAAAGATTAATATTTATCAAAACGTCAAATTTTTAGGATCAGCTGTTTACTATGTTGATGTCGTTTTTAAAAAAAAGTAGCTGACTACACGACTACAATTGCAACCAGCAGCATTTGTAGTCGATATAGCCGCAGTCGTCTATGTGTTTAATGTAGAGAGAAATTCTGCTGAGAATTTGTTTTCCCTTTACATTTACGCCCCTGCATTACCTTATTTTATTTGCTAAAAGATATTAAGCATGCAGAGTGCTCACTTTTTTACATTGACCAATAGTTATAATTAATAATTATAACAATTATTAATCGTAGTACTTATTAATGCTTTCGTTTAACATAAACATTTAAAACATCGTGAAACAAATAGTTAAAAATTTGGTTAAACGTAAATAGCTAACATAAGTCTGTGAAAACAACAGAGTAGTATTTTGGAAGATGACAAAGCATACTGCGATAATTTTTTGTTGTTTTTGTTTTTTATTTGATATTTAAGGGGTCTATAAACGCTCCTGGGCGAAAACAAAAAGTTCTCATTGAGTTTAAGCTAGAAAACATTTCTAGAAATTCTCAAAAGTCGTCCCCTGAGGGGCGATTCTGTAACTTTTTAACGACAAAATTCGGTAGTTAAATTGACAAGTTTTTTAACTACCGAATTTTGTCGTCAAAAAGTTACAGAATCGCACTACTGGTGATTTTCTTAGTAAAGAATGAAATGGGGATATTTACAAGCCTACAGAAACTCATTTTTCACAATTTGTTAAATAAGTTTATAAGTTTTGGGGTTTCAGCATATTTACTTTAATAAAACTCATATATATTTTTAAGCATTTTTGTAAATTTTTACCAATTTTGATTAATCGTGTTAAATTATCCGATTATTTGTTATTCGAAATTTGGACATTTTAAATTATTCGAACAATTTTTGAGCAAAATTGTTTGATTATCCGATAAACGATTAACCGATTGAATACCCTAGTCAAACCATTCTACAAAAATATTCCCCAGAATATTTCATTATAAGAATCTTAAGACCGAATTTAGCTTAGATAGACTTTTGAACAGGTTTCTGAGTATTATTTAATATATGTATGTTAGTGTTAGCGAAAAAAAAAAGTTTTAAACGCACACTAGACTGGCCCTTATTTTAAAAGTTGCTCCGAATCCCACTCCCCGGAGCTTATTATGTGAGGTTAATGGAAAAACTAATCCAGAAAAATTTCAGCTCAATTAAAGAATTTTTGAGCTACTTCTGGCCCTGGTCCACACAAAAAATTCACATACAATTTAATTGGTTATAGACGAACACAAAATTAAACTCAGAAGAATTTTTAGACTGTTTTTTGTTATTTCATAGTGCTCTTGCCAAAAAAATTTAAACCTTCAAAAGAAAATACAACTTGACTGTACTCACACAGAGCACTGTGGGCCAGCATCATCGAATTTGGCCAAAACTAGAATATTGAGTATATGAGACTAAGAGATATCACAAAGGGGGATTTGAATGTTGCTGATCACGAATCTGAAATAAAAAATATAAAATTCAAAATGGCGGATCCAAGATGGCGGCAATTAATTTCTAGTTTTTAATATATTGGAGTTAAAATAATCAATTATATAGGTCTAGTATCCGCTGATTAAAAATCTGAAATTAAAATTTTGATATTCAAAGTGGCGGATCCAATATGGCGACAAACAATTTTTTCATTAAATTTCTTATTTCGCCTGATTTACTGATCAGGGGAAGTTTTTGGGTAGCAGATTACGAATCTGAAATCAAATTTTAAAAATTTAACATGGCGGATCCAATATGGCGGCCATAAATTTAAAATTGTCCTGTATTGGAAAATAAATTACACTGTACAAAAAAAAAAGGTTCTGATGACAATTAATTCTGGCAGAGGGACCAAAGAAAAATATAAGTGTATAGGCGTTTTAAAAGTTTTCGTCTGGCCCTATGTTTTTGGGGTGTTAAAATTTCCCCTCTTTTGAAAATGTTTATTATGAATCGGCATAGGAAACCATGTGAATCTTCCATTTTAGGTATAGGCTATGTTCAGCGAACTTATGTAAAACACTACGGGGGACATTTTTGTGGAACATTTTAACCCTCTAACTCTGCAATTAAATGGTCTCTTTTGGCCCTTTTTGAAAAGTGTCGTAAAAGACCCATAACTTGAAGAGTTAGAAAGTTAAAATGTTCCGCAAAAATATTTATCATAAAATTCTACTATAAGTCTCTGAAGACATCAAAGTTGAAAATTTAACTTCAATGCCAAAAAGAAGTCAAAACTTAAAATGTGTTTAAGGGTTAATTTCGTGCTTATTCAGAATTGGCACTCAAATGCCCTACAAACCTGGACTTTAGTGGGCTAGTCTGTGTGAGAAAACCAGAACCTTCATTTAAGATAATTTTTAGTGCTATTTTTACTTTTTACTAAAACTCTGGAATGCTGGAAATCAGCGAGATCTGAAGGTACTTTTTCAGTTAAAGGGCAAAATCTCGAAAGTTTATGAACGGTCGCAAACGGTCGCAAAAACCTAGGTAGAAGACATCCTATGGAACACATTTGCATTCAAGTTTTTCAAATATCTCTTGGAACATTTTGGAGCTTTTTTTTTTTAAATATATGATTTTCAAAAAAACCCACATTTTTAAGGTAAAATTAATAATTTTGTTACTTTTTTCGTAAATATTTAACAGGTTTCTATTTTTATTTGGGAACCAGATTTAGTTTTATAATTTGAGATTGTTTTTGGACCAAATTATTGTCTATTTATGATTTTTTTATTGTATCATTAGAAAATAAAAAATGTCACAAAATTAAAAAAACTTTGACTTTGAACTCACGCCAACTAACAACGAGTAACCACAATGATACAATATTTCACTCACAAAATATTCAACAATCCTAGATTTTGAATATATAAACATATTTTCCCTTTACCTGAATTGTACTTTTGGCAAAAAAACGGCGATCCTCGCCCACAGTGCAGTGGCAAACCGTTAGAGAGTTTTACTATAATAATCCAATACATTCATTTGCCATAGGATTTGTCGACCCAAAAGTAGGAGTGTTGCACAGTGTTATATAAGTAATAGTACAGCAACTTCTTGAATTTTGTATCCCATATGTCTGTGAATGTATTTGTGTGTGTGTTTTTGGCAAAGATGGTATAAAAATATTTTATACCATCTTTTTTTAAATATTTATCGATGTTTTTGTAGGTGAATGTAAGAATGTATGTGTAAGGTTTTATCTTGTAAGTGTGTGTGTATGTAATTGTCTATAAAATTATTATTTACATTTACTTATCTCTAGTTTTCTTTTCTTTTGTTTCTATGTATTTGTTATATTTTCTTTTGTTTATTTGTATTAGTATACTTTTTTTTATATTCTTTACAAAGTAGAGCTTAAAGTAATTTTAGAATTTGGGTTGTTGTGTTTTTATTTTTGTTTTTTTTTTTTCAAGAAGTTTATTTGTTTTTAGATTTTGTTTGTTATGCTTTTTTTCTTGTTTGCTTTGTTTTAAAGTATTCAACATTTTATTTTTCACATTTACACGTACATGCTAACATTTTAGTACACAACTACATAAACAATATTTACTTTAATGTATGAACTGTTTCCGTTATCCGGTTTAGAATTGTATTTGTTTGTTTGCTTGAGTGTTTTTTAAATATTTTTATTTAATTATTAATATGTATTGTAAAAATTTGTTTGGTTTTATTTCAAATATATTTTATGGGAAATTTATATGTGGTTTTTAGATTGTTACTGGTTGTTTGTTGTATTAAGTAGTTAGTTATGTATGCTTTTGTTCATTTTATATTTGTTTAACTATTTCAAAATAATAATGATTATAAATTTTTAATCAATTTAGTTTTAAAATAAAATATTATCCAGTTCATACATACTAACAGACACAGACACATTTTTTTTTTGTTTAGTTTAGCAGTATTTTTAATGTATTTATTTTGAAACTTATTTATTTATTTCCAACGTGTATAGTTTTAGGTTTTTTCTCATTTTCATTAGAAATAAATGCATTTTAGTGTTTTTAATTTGTTTTTGTTTTCTAAATATTTACATGGAAATTGTGTGTTTGTGTAGGTTATATGACAATGTGTGGTTTTATGCTTGTGAATGTATGGTTTTATGTTTATGATAAATTCATCCATTTAATTTTTTGCATATTTTTGTAGTTTTTTGTTTTTTTTTGTAGAACTGCATGTTTATAAATTAATTCAATTAACTATTTGGTAAATTTATTTTAGATATGTGTTAACACAAGTGTCATTTTATTTATTTTTTTTATTTGCTTTAATTATTATTATTGTTTTTTATTTATTTATTCGTTTAAATTACCATTATTTACATGTATGACTGTATTGACTTCTCTGTCTGTATATTTTGTAAAAAGGTGTTTAGTTTTTTTATATGTGCTAACATTAATTTTTTATTTAGTTGCTGCAATTTTAATTGAGATGAGCATATGAATGTGTTTAAAATGATTTAAATTAAATTGTTAAATTTCGTAAAAAATGTAAATTTTTTGACAACTAATTGATAACAACAATTTTATAAAAATTTTATACTTTAGTTGCGCAATTAAAAGTGAATATTTTTTAAGTATAAACTTTATCTAAATTTAACTATGCAAATGTCAATTTAAATAATTTTAAATTCTCTTGAAATATTTGGCTTAATTTGTGTTTTTTATTTCTTGGTTAGATTGAATATTTTGCCTTTTTTTAAATTAGTTTGCTAATAACATTTTGATTGTAAATACGATTTTTCTTTATTTGAAACCTTTACCAAATGCAACAAAATAAAGCTACTAAAAATTAGTCAAAAGAATCCTACAGAAAAAAACAAACAATAAATAGTGAGTTAAAAAAAATAAAATTTTTTTCTTCACATCTAAAGTAGTTTTCGGCTAGTTTTTAACTAAACCAGTTAGTTGTATTATGTCGGTGGAAAACATAATTAACTGCTTTTGTGCCACCAAACTTTTTTTGTACCACGAATGATTTTCTAGCGGGAGGCTAGGATAATAACTTTCTAAAACAGAAAAAAATATTTAAAAAATCCTTAAAAATATATTTATAATTTTGTATATATTATTGGCTATAATAAAGCTATTTTACTTGTGAAGGCCTACAGGATACGTCTTACGAATATATCTCGAACTCAAATTTATTGATATTTAGTGCCAAATTCGCAAAATTTCGCGATCTGCAAAAATCTAAATTTCTCTTAGAAATTAGCAAATATGAAGCTAATTTCTTGGGTCACTAAAGTCGTTTTTAGAAGAAATATTAAAAAAGTCTCCTTAAATAGAAATTTTAATTGCCACAACTTACGGAGCTTTTTTGCCTCTTTCTAAAAAGAGTTAAAGTCCCTTTAATTAAAGAGTAAGAGGGCTAAAATGTTCCGCAAAAATATTTGTCATGAAATTGTACTATAAGTCTTTAAAGATATCAAAGTTGAAAATTTAACTTCAATTCCAGAAATAAGTCAAAACTTAAAATATGTTTAAAGGTAAATCTTGTACTTATTCAGAATTGGCGCTCAAATGTCCAACAAACCTGGATTTTAGAGCGAGAGCATGTGAATGTTCAATTTTAGCTATAGGATGAATTCAGCGAACTTATGCAAAACACCACAAGGAAAATGTTTGTGCAACATTTTAACCCTGTAACTTTTTAAATTACGGGTCTTTTTTGTCCCTTTTTAATAAGGATCCTAATAAGTCCTTTTAATTGTGGAGCTAGAGGGTTAAAATGTTCCACAAAAATGTTCCTCGTAGTGTTTTACATAACTTCGCTGAACACATCCTATAGCCAGAATGCAAGATTCACATTGTTGCCTATGCCGATTCACAATAAATATTTGAAAAAGGGGGGAAATTTAAAAATTCCGATGTGATCTTTCAAATCCATTGTCAGAACACCGTTAACTGAGTAATCTGTTGACGGCATGTCCCTATCTGGATTTCATTCCTGCTTAAGGAAATTGTCAAGGAAGGACATTTTTACAATTTCTAGAAATTTATGTTAGAATATTGTTCTAACTCAAGTCCAAAATCTAATATATTACGCAGCAAAATATTTTTGAACTGCACTGATAGAATTGTCGTTCATACTATTAATGAATCGATTTCATTAATCTGAATTTACTGATTTAATGAAAAAAAAATTCAATGAGTTAATGAAAAATTCATTAATTTAATGAATTTTTTCATTATATATTTTCAACTAACCCGTAAGATATGCTATAATTTTTATAAAGGTTTTGAATTTGCTAATTACTGAAATAGATATATGTTCCTGTAATGAACGCTAGGGTTGCAAACTGAAATTATTAATATAAAAGTCCAAATAATGACATCATTTTGTTTTGGCTATATAGATCAATCCGTAACGCGATAATGTTTACATTCTGTTGATTGCGGGTTCAAGTCGACTTCAGGGAGATGTCAAAAACGTTATAAAAACGAAAAAGAAATATATGTATGTACAAATAAAAATTAATAAAATAAAAATAAATAAAAAAGTAACGCAAAAAAAATATATTTTTTTCAATTAGTTTTCATTTAATGAATAGGTTTTATTGATCTAATGAACGCGTTCTTTGGGGACTTTTCAATGAAAAAAATCATTGGATTAATGAACAAATTCATTAATAGTATGCACAAAATTCTATCAGTGTGGTTACCTCTGAAGCTGTTCTAGAACAGGTGTTTTTACCACCGGTTCCGTGGAACAGGTTCTAGAACTGTTTCCTGGAAGTCAAAATCGAAGGTTTCACTGTCGCAGAACCAGTTCTATAACTAGTTCTAGAACCGGTTCCAAAACAACCTGTTCTAGTTTGGAGGAAAAGAACCTATTGCTTTTGGGACAAACTCAAACAAAAATCACCGATGATAGAACATAAATTAGAACAGGTTGCATGCAAGTACAAGTTGTTCTACAATCGGTTCTTTGCATTCGACAATTTTGCTGGGATGTTATTGTCATATTAGATTTTATTTGTTGATTCAAATATAAATATTTTTTAGTTAAAAACTCAATGAGATTTTCTTTTTCTCGTTCAGGAGCGTTATTTAACATTTTAAATATCAAAGAAAAAAAATTGTTTTTTATTTTGTCTCAAAACTTTT
Organism: Leucophora obtusa; assembly: GCA_949987735.1. Taxonomy (NCBI): domain Eukaryota; kingdom Metazoa; phylum Arthropoda; class Insecta; order Diptera; family Anthomyiidae; genus Leucophora; species Leucophora obtusa. The sequence goes on from OX465297.1 coordinate 194,961,193, forward strand.
TATCACCTCAAAAATTGTTTTCACAAAAATCAGCAAAATCAGTCCAGCGGTTTAAAAGTTGTGAGTGAAAATATGAAAGTAGTGTAGTTTGGTACAATTCCAGCGTTTCAATACAGCAAAATCTTTCATTACCAAATGGTTTTATAATGAACTAACCATTTTTACTACCTATAATTTGGCGTCAGAGCTAGTTATTTGTATTTGACGAAGTCGTTTTACGCGCGTCTACTTATGTAATTACAAAATTAATGAGTTCTAGCACTGAATTATATGCAGTAGACCCCAATTCTACTGCTTAATATTTTGATATGAGTAATGAGCACCAATTGCTGAGATTTTGAAGGGAATAGTTGTGAGCAAAAATGAGAAAGTTTGGTGTATTTTAGTATAATTTCATAGTTGCGTCTGCTGAATAAAATATTTTGTCATATCTGTGAAGTGAATAATTTTATATTCACCCCAAATTTTTTCTTCACCTCAACAGTTTTTTCACCCTAATATTTTTTTCATGACAAATTTTTTATCGCCACAAACATTTTTATTTGTTTGCGCTCGCTATAGACTGCAAATATTAAGATATTTTGATGAACATTTGTACACCGGTTTATATTGGCCCAAGAACGAAGCCATTGCTTGTTGATATAATCGGTCTATCTTTGGACAAACAAATCAAAAGTTTTTGCTGATATTTTTTTATTATAAAATAGACAAATTTAAACACGTGTCTATTTCAACCCATTAAAATTTCGAATCTAAACATTAGTTGACTTTCAATCAACCAAACTGGTGTAAGGTATTTTCATACCCAACTTTAAACTTTTTACTAGTATTTTTATATTATTTATAACAAAGACACTGTTGAGAGTACAAAAAAATACTTAAAGTAAAATTAAATGATTGTATTTGTTTTCGGTGTTTTTGTTTTTTAAACAAATTCTGCCGATTTCATAATTTTTTCTGTTTGCCCTTTTTGTTAGCAAATTTTTAGTAGTTTTTTCTGGAATTTCTACAGAGTTGTTTCTTTGAGTGTGTACATTATTTCAACAATAGTAATTTTTTATGTTCACATATTTTTTGTAACATTATTTTGGCTAATACTTTTAAAGCTATCAACTGAATTTTTTTAAATGTTTAGGATATGAACATTTACTAAGAAATGAACTTTACTCAATATTTGTAGTTTTTGCTCAATTTATATTTTTAGTGATGCTAAAAGTTTTTAAATTATTAACTTGATTTTTATTTAAATTTTTTGATGCCTTAAAAACTTAACTATTGTAAACTACTGTAATCAGCCTTTTGTTGAGATAAGCAATTTAACAGAGTATAATGTGTGAAAAATCCAAAAGTTAATATCATATCCTTGACCTTTACTAACCCGGTGTCTTCAAAACCAATAAATTATATGATAGGAAATGTCAAAACTATTGCAGAGAAACGTCAAAATGATATCAATTGCAGAGTGGTGGAGAACACTTGACCATTTCATGGCTAAGAAATATCAGAGATTTTGCTTCGAAAAATACAAAATTTTATCAAACATTAATTTTTGTCTAAAAATAATACAAAATTAAACACTTCCCCATTCTTTTTTACCAAATTTTCTGTTATTTTTTTAATACAAAATTAAAATTAAAATGAAAAGTGACATTAAATGGCAGTCACCATTGCAAGAGCCGCTTGCATGTCAGCGATATCATGATATTGCAATAAAATTAAAATTGAGTGTCTTCACTTGAGATAAAATCATTTTGACAATTGCTTGCTATCATTTTATTGCATGTCAAGACACTAGGTAAATGCCATTGGACGGCAGATATTTTATAAATTGTGCAAAGTTTCGTATACACTTGACTTGTTCTGAAACACGAAAATGATTTCGGAGTGGGTTTTAGAATTTAAACTCTTCCTTTTGCAAAAATTGCATAAAGAAAAATGGCGCCGAATGATTAAAAAGAAGAAAAAAATTACTTTCTTTGGGTTTTGCCATTTTTTATTTACATTACTTTTGGATTAAGAAGTTAAGTAAAGCGTTTTCTTTTTCAAATTATGTTTCCATTACTATAAAAAGTTAAGTAACCCAGAGTAGAAACGGTAATGACATATCATTATTTTTTGGACTACCAGTAATTACACCCACTTACCTTCTGCATTATTTTAAAACATATAATAATGGGTTACTTATAATGACTTATTTTATTTAAATAGAAAATAATTTTCTAGATATTTTTGAAAATTTTTTGAAATCTATTTTTAGACTCAATATTTTTTGAACACTGGTAAGGATATATGTAACCACATATTTTTTACTTTTTTGTATGTTGGCGAGTAAGCTGACTTGGGTGCAGCAGGTCAATTGTGTTTTTATTTATTAAACATTATATGTCGATAAAGCTCAGATGGTAGAGCTATTGATTGTCAGCCTGGAGTCCCAGGTTCGATTCCCGCACTAGAAAATTTTATTAAAAAAAATTTTACAATAAAAAGATATTTTTTATAAAACTTATTTTGAAAAATTCAATAATGACATAATGTTCTAGTTTGAAGTTGGCTGCAACCAGAGACTCTTAATTATAGAGATAGGAAATCAAAACGTACACTACTCACCGGTAGAGTTCGCTGAAATTTAGTATTACCTGAGCAACTATTTAGTATCAGTATAGTATCAGCTGAGCATATATTTAGAAACTCCAAAACTGCTGAAAACTGCTCAAAATAAGGAAAAAACGAGCGGAATATATTCAAATAATAAAATTTGAGATATCCGTTTGTTTTTTTGCTTATTTAAAGATAAATAAAAAAAAGAAAATTGTCAATTTTTTGAACAAAGTGCCATCTAGTGATAACGATGATGTTATAACTTAATTTCTGAGTGATACCATACCCCTGGCTGCAACTAAACTATAGCTAACGGTAAGGGAAAATAGGTTATTGGAGAGTATATTTTTGACCCCAATAGTACTATAGTTTTCGTTTTGCTTTTGTTTTTATTATTAAACTATTATTAAATAATATCAACAAATTGAAAAAAGTGTAGACTTTTCCATTCCTGATAGTTAAACAAAAAGTATTGTTTGTTTAGTTTTGATTATTGTTTCGTGCGTGAAAGTCACACGCGACTCATTTCACTCACTTTGATTTTGGAATGATGGTTAGTTATGAAAATATTAGTTCCACGATATCGCTATGTAATTTAGCACGATTTGTAAAACTCTAATTATTTTTTTCATAATTTTTTAAAAACAGAAATCGAAAAATTGCCGATTGCAACACTGCATTTTTTCACTGTTGTTGAATTCCTAACTGGAAAATTTATCATCTCATAAAAAAGCGATTTAAAAAAGGACGAGTAAGCTAAAGAACATTCTTATAGAACTTTTTGGAACATTCTTATAGAACTCGTATATTGCATCCAGTACACCTTTTCTTCCTTCGGCGTCTTTAAATGTCCAGGTACTGATAATATTTATCCATTAATGCTTAAGGGTGAATAAAATAAATTTCGAATAATTAACATTCTGAATCAAAATACATGTATTTTGCAAGGTTACGTACCGTCTCAAGTTAAAAATAACTGTATTTGTCTAACATACCGAAACCTAAATCGATATGAACATTTAAAGGCACCAACAGGATTGGAGATAGTTATCGTCATATTCAACCGTTTTTGTTAAGCTGTTGTTCCATTACAATTATCTATTATGTTTTAGTAGTTAAGCGGTTTTATACACTCAACATATTTTTTTCCATAACCGATTAAAATTTATTTACAAAGTAATGGGAATCAATTAATATACATGGAAACATATTCAGCCTGATTATGTAAAGCGTTGGCGTATTTAGTAAAAACGCCACCATCCAAATCGAATTCATCAAAATCAAAATTAACAAAAAGTGAAATTTTTTTTTCCAAAACTAATACAATTTTTATTACTTACTCGACTGATAAATATTGCAAAAATGAATGTTTTTTAGTTTGATTTTAGAACATAAATTAATATCACTTTCTCTTTAAATTATTTTTCAAATTAAAGAAAGATGACACAATTTTCACAAGTAAATTACAAAGAATAAAAAATGTTTGAAAGAATTCGATAAGACCAGCAAGACAGAATACGTATTTTCGGCTTTCCCTACAAAGCCATGATCAGTGTCATTTGCATTGATGGGTTAATCTTTGTTAATCGTCTACTTATGTGAAAGTGGAAAAATTTTTGTTCTAACGGCTTTGCTGTAAAAACGTCTACGCCTACGCCTTACATAATCATAATCAGGGGTGGTGGTGGACATTCACCTTCAAAAAAAATTTGTTGTCCCAACCGAATTGGTTCCAAACGAATCGTTCGGTTGCTGCAACCGAAAATTCGTTTGTTTCATCCCTATTTTGGTCACAACCCAATTTCGGTTACCACAACCCTATTTCAGTTGGAATAACCAAAATAGGGTTGTGACAACCGAAATTTCGATTGCAGGAACCGAACGATTCGGTTGGGATAACAAATTTTTTTTTGCATGTATTTAAAGAAATTTGGGTAATTGAATGTTATTTTTCATATTTTAAAAATTATTATAAAAAAATTAAGAACTTGTAGTTCGTTTAAAACAATTTGAAAATATTTTAAAGAGCAGGGGGCAGGCAAACTACCGCTGCCGCGAATCTGTTTTGAAAATTACTTTGTTGAAGTCAGGTCTACTACTTGTAATAAAGGATTTAAAAATTTTAAATTTCATAATTTCCAGTTAAATAAGTTTGTTGATATTTTTATTAAAAAAACCGTTTTTTTACATTAACCAATTAATTTTGTTACGTGGCTTTTTTATGGTGTGTGTATTTAAATATTTTCTAAATGATGTTTATTCAATTAATTCCGTTTTTTTATTGTTGTTATTATTGTTGTATTGCAAATTTACTATTAAAATTTAATTAATTGTTATTACTTTTTGTTCGTTAATATTAATTATTCAATAAATGTATTTGTAGTAAATTCATTTGTTGTTGTTACATCCTGCATATTTATTAGTTTTTATTTTGTAATTATTATTTTTTGTCTTTTATTTTTTATGTTGTGATTCTTATTAATTATTTAATATTAAAACAATGACTTTTTCGGTTTATTTGTTTGTTGTATTTTATGAATCAAGTTTATGTTGTTGTAGTTAATGTTTGTTGATTTTATTTCAGTTTTTTGAATTATTTATAATTATTCATGCATTTATTTTAAATACACTTTAATCTAGTATTTTATATAAAAAATTTCATACTAGTGTTGAATTCTTGTTTGTTGTTATTTTTTTATTATTTTATTATAACATTTATGCTGTGATTTATGGATATGAATTTGTAGGTATGTAAATGAAAATGTTCATTAGGGTTGAACTTTTTTGTCAGCTTTTGGGGCTTTTTTTTAAGGAAGTGACATTATATATGTATACAAAAATTGAACAAAAAATTTTTGGAATATATTTTCAATTCTGAATATATATGGTCTAATTCATAAACTTTTACAATAGCTTTATTGCAGGATTTTAAGCTAAATTGTGAAAAACAGTATTCATATTTGCTTAATAACGAAGAAAATAATAAAGGTTTATAGTTGGTACTCATCAACTTTAAACGTTTTATAAAGTTTGGAGTGAGGAAGCCACCATTTAATTGTTAATTATTTCATTTTCAGGCATGAAATGATTTATTAAAGCCATCCCATCCCTAGAACGTGTGGCTTCCAACAACTTGCATCCATCAAACTGAAAAAAGCTACAACAATTGCGTAGCCAATGACCTTTTTCGAAAAAAATTCAAATTAAATGTAAAAATTAAATTAAAAAGAAAAACAAAACAATAGTGATGTACAGACTGTCAAAACATTATTCGAAATTCGATTACTTTTGAATGCTTCGAATAATATGTTCTAAAAAAATTACTTTTTTACACACATTTCCATTGATTTGCTTTATAAATAAAAAAAAATATTTTTAATGGCTTTTAAATTTATCTTAGCACATCATTAGTTCTCTAATTTAAGAAAATACATTTCCACTTCTGATTACCGAGTCAATCGTTTACTAAATTTGTGCATCACTTACGACTTATTTGGGAGAAGAGAGAAAATAAACAATAGTGTTGCCAGTATCAAATCGAAAAATTAATTTATAGTTAAAATACGATTATGAATCAAGATTTCTAATAACTCTTTATTAAGCGAAATATGCACTTTAACTATAGCGAGCTTCAAATACCAAATAATTTTTTTTTATGAATTAGCACAATAGAATTTGATTGTTTTGGAATACGACGAGATAATGTTCGGAATATAGAGAAAAAATAAACTGGTTTCTTTCTAATTGTATTATTTGTAAAACTATTCAATTTCGTTCTCCTTTAACTAACCAGTCGAAAATAACTGAACCAGTACAAGTATTAGTTTTTGGACTAGTGAATATCAAATCATTTTGTGCCAGTTGTGTACTAAATGAAATAGTTAGAAGAATGAAAATGATAAAAACTTTAAATTACTAACAAAAGGACATTATCGGTTCAGTCCTCAATTTATCGTAGGAGAAATTTTGTTTTTATCTATAAAATTCAGATCTTAATCAACTGGTACAGTATTGGTGACAAAGGGCCACATAAAAACTTCTTCCGCGCTTTGGCTGCCTACTTTTCGCCATCTCTATATTAATTTTTTACATTTTTTGTATGGAAATTCAGTAAAACGCATACTAGTTATGTTGTTCAAATAAAATAGAATATATCTGGCTCTATACTAGTATTTTTTGGTAAAGAAAAAAGCTTTTGTGAAGCAAGTTTTATAAATTTTTTATTAAAAAAATTTAAATTTTTTAAATAGAAAATATGCCATATCACAAAAATTAAAAACCTCTTTGAGTGCTATGCCTTTCGAAAAATTAATATTAGTAAAAGAAGGCATTTGTAAGAGTATAAGCACAATGCAAAGGTCCCCGTTTTTTTCCATACAATTTGACAATTAAAATCGTGCAACGATTTCCGTGAGAGATAAAACTTATTTTATTTTCTCAACGGAATTTCTTATTCTCCTGTTTTCACTCTCAGATTATTTTACTAATGTTGCCAGATTTTCACACAATTTCAATCACAGTACAAGTATAGTACTATTACATGGTTGATTTCGTCATGTACATGCATTAGTAATATCAAAGGATTTAACTTTATATATTTATAAAATATATAAAAAAACAGCTATAAAACAATAACACTTTCACAAAAATTTTAAATATAACCAACTTGTGTTCTGGGTTGTAAAAATCAGATTCCGTTTCCGTTGCTATTTTGTTAAATTTTTTTCCGTCACGATTTAAGATTCATTTTCCATTTGTATTGTGCCTATTCTCTAACATATAAAAATTAAGCGAAAAAATTTGTTCAGTTGGAGTACCAATACATTCCGATAATATCTATGGCCCATATCTATGAAGCTCGATTTCGATCCGGATGATATCACTATTATTTTTGTTAACAGCAGACTTATTTTGTTTAACACTTCATGAGATTTTTCCTTTTTTCGTATGTTCCAAGCTTGATTAGTAGAAATTTATCGCTAAGTTTATATAATTCGTATAACTATGTTCCTATTTCGAACTATTTATATTTTAAACCAATTAGCGAAACATTTTTTAACATCCCACGAGTTGTTTTTGCTGACTATACGAGTATTATTTCAAACAAATTTTCAAACAAAATTTTTCGTTTAAATAAACCTAGAAACATAAAATTGTTTAGATAACTCTTTTCAAGCTTAAAGCCAAAGCTTAAAATACAAATACAGTGCCTTAAAATATAGTGCCTTCAAGAAATCGATCTGTTTTGTATAAATTAAAAGTACTCTTCCACATATGAGGTTTCCCACAGAAACTGTCCAGTTAAAAATGGGCAAAAAAGTTTAAGTTAGGTATGCCGACTATATGATAGCTCACATCAGTCTGATTGAAATTCAACTTATTTTTGGATCTGAAATTTAAATGGGTTGAAATCGACTTGAATCAAAATTTTTCTATGAAATGATGAAAAGTTATAAAATCAGTAAAAATATACGCCCTTAAACACCGTAAGTTGTTTCAATTTCATGTGAGGAAACTGTTATACTCCATATAAAAAAAAATAATTTTTCAAGATAATGAGTTTCACGTGAATATTGTGTAGAGTTTGTTTTCACGCAAACTTAATGTACAAGATTATTATTTTTCTTGGGAAAAAGTGAAACTTTGTGTTTTTTGTGATTGTGTCTTTATTATAAAATTAAAAAATTGTCCTATTTTATAAATTAAATTGCAATTTGAGGCCTTTAAAGTTCGAGTGAAATTTTTCCACGTGAAAAACAAATTACGGTGCTTTACTATCTAAATTTTTCAAATGTATATTTTTGTTAAAGTCGACTTAAGTTAAAATATTGGGTGTCAGTATGCCTCGACTTGATTTATTTTTGGAGCATTCTGATTGGTTAATTTATTTTCAAACAATCAAAATGTTTGAAAACGTAAAATACTCTTTTATAGTAAAGGCCATAGATTTTTCCAAAATCAAGATGTGTTGAAGAGAATGGCATTAATATATATATTGATTAGGGTGAGTCGATTTAGCAATCGATATTGTGCCGTCGATTTTTCAATAGCTTTTGGCATGAGAAAAAAAGTTCCACTACGACATATCAAAAAAATCATTTTCAAGGCGGCAAAATTTCAATTTTTTATAATTTTCTAATAAACGCTAGATTAGCGCCATCTTGCGGTGGCTTTTTGAAACAACTAATGCAGCTGTAAACAATATAACATCACAACCTTTCCAGAAAGGTATTACTTATGAAAATCGAATAAAAAATGTGGCAACTAGAGGTAAAAGTATATAAGTAAAATTATTTTCTGTTTGTTTTCATCAACATCATCATTTCATCATCATTATCAAGCAGAAAATAATTTTACTTATATACTTTTACCTCTAGTTGCCACATTTTTTATCCGATTTTCATAAGTAATACCTTTTTGGAAAGGTTGTAATGTTATATTGTTTACAACTTTATTAGTTGTATCAAAGAGCCACACTGATAGAATTTTTGTTCATACTATTAATGAATCGATTTCATTAATCTGAATTCATTGATTTAATGAAAAATGTTCATTGAATTAATGAAAAATTCATTAATTTAATGTATTTTTTAATAATATATTTTCAACTAATCCGTAATCCGTAATAATTTTTATAAGGGTTTCGAATTTGCTAATTACTAAAATAGATATATGTTCCAGTAATGAACGCTAGGGTTTGCAAACTGAAATTATTTAAATATAAAAGTCCAAATAATGACATCATTTTGTTGTGGCTATTTACATCAATCGGTAACGCGGTAGTGTTTACATTCTGGTGATTGCGGGTTCAAGTCGAGTTCAGGGAGATGTCAAAAACGTTATAAAAACAAAAAAGAAATATATGTACAAATAAAAATTAATAAAATAATAAATAAACAAAGTAACGCAAAAAAAAAATATTTTTTTCAATTAGTTTTCAATGAATACGTTTCACTGATTTAATGAACGCGTTGTTTGGGGACTTTTCAATGAAAAAATCATTGGATTAATGAACACATTCATTAATACTATGCACAAAATTCTATCAGTGTAGGGGGAATTCCCTTGTTAGTAAAATCAGCTAAATCTAAAACCTTTTAATACATTTTTGAAAAAAGAATGGAAAAAATTGCACAAATATATGTATTTCTTTAGCAACCCTGGAACAATAATTTTTAAACCAGCTTTAATTGAACTTATGACATTGCATTCCATTCTTATGCATTTATATCTGTAAAAAATGCATTGTTACAAAAGGAGTCAAATAATCAAATAGCAATAAAATGAAAAATAAGATTTGTTCAAGTTTCCAAATATAAAAAAAGTGAAAAAATTTCTAGATTTAGCACAAAACCAAATCTGTCAAAAAAGTTTCTACCCTAACATTTATGTATGTATGGATGTATGTGTCTCTGCTAGTTTATAATATTTGTATGTATGAAGTACATTGGTTTATGAGTGTATTATATAAATAGTTTATGAGTGTGTTAGTGTGCTGTTAATTATTTTATTTTTTTTTTATAAATTGACATTTTTTAATATTTTTTTTTTTTTTTATTTTTCATTATATTAACTTATCTACAATTTTCATTTTTAATTACTATTCTATTAAATTTTATTTTAACCAAAAACAAACTCTTCAAATATGAGTCTTTTTTTTTGTTCTTGTTCATTTGTGGTTGTTAATTTTATTTATTTTTTTTATATTTTGTATAAAATTTGTATTTTTTTAATATTTGTTTGTTTATTTTTTTTCTAAGTGCTTTATTTATTAACTATTTAATACCTGTTTTATTATTGTTGACTTAAAAAGTTCACTTAAATTAATTTAAATTTATTTTATACTTAATTATGTTTGGATTTTTTTTTAGTATTTGCTAACAACATACCATTCATTTATATGAATATTTGTATGTATTTTTTTTTATATATACATTTAAAGGACCTGGTTTATGTTTTGTTTATATTTTCTTTGGGGTTATTTTTTGTTTATTCTCTTTGATCATCCATATAATGGAAGTCAAGTCTAGTATATATTTCTTTTGATAATTATAACATATTTACAGTCTTCCTTTTAAAAAATAAGTTTTACATTCAATTTTGTTATTGATTTTTTTTGGGTTTTTTATTCATTCATTGTTTATTATCTGTCTATCTACGGTAGTGTAGTAAACTAAATATTTTTTACATATTTACACAACAATTGTTTTTTTTTTTTTTTTAATGAAAAAATTATGTACAAAGTTAATGAACTAAAAAAAATGTCTTTTCAATACGTTCTTTTTATTCTAATTGTAGATTTCTGTAAATTAAGCAAAATTTGTACAATTTTTAACAGAAAAATTATGGTATATAAACTTATAAAACAATCCAGCTGAAATTAGTATTTATGGCATAAACATTTTTTGGGCTTTGGAAATATATAATTCGTCAGCTGTGCAACGCCTCGAATTTTAACTTGTTTCAAATTACATTTGATACTGATGTGTATAAATAATAAAATCTCTTGTATTTAGTTGAATATATTTCATACGCCATCATGATTTGTATATAAAAGAATAGCTCAGCGGTAGAGCGCTAATCTAGCAATCGTGAAGTCGCAAGTTCGATACCCTGTGGCGGCAATAAAAAAACTTTAGTAAAATCAAAAAAATATAATTTTTTTTGCGAAGAATTTTTTTTTTTTACTTTTAGTTGGTGAAAAAAAGCTTCCTTTGCACTCGTTCAAAAAGTACTGAATAAATGTTGAAGTGGAAGTACTCCTCTCCTATGACAACTCAATGTTAAAATCATTAGTGTTTATGTTAAAAAAGAAATACACCCAGCAAAATCTTTCATTACCAAATAAGTAGTTATATATTAGAAATTCATAGCTCCGCGTGGTTTGGCGTGGTCGTTTTTATAAGTACTTTACCCGCTCGCTTACTAAAAAATGAAAAGTAAGTAGTTATGAGATCTTCAATAAATGGTTACGAAAAGTTGAATTATAAGTGTTTATCCGACTGCTTACTTGATTCTTAAAAATAAGGAGTTACACAAATACTATCAGCTTCAGGAAATTAAAGTTTTTGCTAGTGTATAATTTTAGAACTCGTCATAAAAATTTTAACGCAAAACATATTTACATATAATAAATAAAAATGTATAAAATTTAACTTTGTAAAAAGTACTTATTTAAAAGATTGCGAGTAAGACATTATTTTATATTTAAAAGCAATGACTACAATAGGCCATTATTAGGAAGTCACTATTTTATATTACAAAATAATGCAAAAGGTAATGATATATCATTATTGGTAAGGCAGACAGCAATGAGGTGCCATTACCAATATTTTGCTGGGCATCTAGATCATCAATTGTAGTGCTTTTTCTACTGCTTCGGTATCTCTTTTTTTGCTGGGTAATTTTAAGCTTAACAGTCTAAGAAACAGAACTAAAAACGATTTTTGTTTTAAATATTTCTTAAGTAAGAAGTTTTGTTTGAAAATGTATTGCTTAAATCAAGATTTAGAAAAAAAAAATCAATCAAAAATCTGACTAATAAACTGGCCTAAGAATTTCGTTTAGAACTCAAAAATATTAATTTCTTTAATTCAGCTATTTAGAATCAATCTCTTTTCAACAAATTTTCAAAACGAATCCATTTCCTGTGTGAATAGGTACGGTCACATTTCCGATAAATTTCGTCCAAACTTATGAATACGAAAGCACTCTCATCTTTTTCCTTCCCTTTTTATTAAATATTTCGGCCAAACTGCCAACTGCTGAGGTCATCTTCAGAAAGGGATATTAATATTTCTGATGATGACAACAATATTTTTGATTCATATTTCTTTGAACAAATGCTTAGTGCCGGCCAGTTTTATAGTCAGAACTAAAAACGATTTTTGTTTTTTTAAATTTATTTTTATCGGGATATACATTGATTGCATTAAGGGAATTAAATGTGCTAAAATCCTAAAACTTAAATAAGTGGAAAATAATCTGTTAAAGGCATGTCCCTATCCGGATTTCATTATTGCCGAAGGAAATTGTCAGGGGACGACGTTTTTAGAATTTATTTGTTAAGTTAAATATTTGTTAAGTTAAATTACAAACTCAATGATAATTTCTTGTTATCTTCTACACTGATAGAATTTTTGTTCATACTATTAACGAATCGATTTCATTAATCTGAATTCCCTGATTTAATGAAAAAATTTCATTGAGTTAATGAAAAATTCATTAATTTAATGCATTTTTTCATTATATATTTTCAACTAACCCGTAAGATATGCTATAATTTTTATAAGGGGTTTGAATTTGCTAATTACTAAAATAGATATATGTTCCAGTAATGAACGCTAGGGTTGCAAACTGAAATTAATGACATCAAATAATGACATCATTTTATCTTGGCTATTTAGATCAATCGGTAACGAGAAAATGTTTACATTCTGGTGATTGCGGGTTCAAGTCGACTTCAGGGAGATGTCAAAAACGTTATAAAAACGAAAAAGAAATATATGTACAAATAAAAATTAATAAAATAAAAATAAATAAAAAAGAAACGCAAAAGAAATATATTTTTTTCAATTAGTTTTCATTTAATGAATACGTTCTTTGGAGACTTTTCAATGAAAAAAATCATTGGATTAATGAACAAATTCATTAATACTATGCACAAAATTCTATCAGTGTAGGAGCGTTATTAAAATATTAAAGAAAAAAACAAAACCAACAGCAAAATGTTTACCACAATTTGCTTTGGCATCTTCCAATATACTACTCTGTTGTTTATGTTTTAAATATTTCTTAAGTTAGAATTTTTTTTTAAAACTTCTGACTTAAGTAAAATTTTAGAAAAAATTCATTCTTAATTCTGTTTCTAAAACTGGCTCTTGAATATGTTAATATTGGATCATTAGACACAAAATTAATGGCACAATCTTTATGCTGATTTTATGTATCCATCACATTTTCATTATCATTCTTTTATGTAATGGTAAAATGGTAATGAAGGTTATGTCTTCAATACCATTGCTTTATGTAATGGTAATTATCTCCATTATCATACTTTATGTACAGTAGACCGTACCGCAAAAACAAAGTTCGCCGTACAACCTCCAATATCAAGAATTTTTGCAAGACAATTTCAAAAAAAATTTAATTTTTGCCGAACGTAGGGGTCGCCTTTTTAAATTTTTCGTTATAGCTTCGGCATTTAAAGTTGGATTTTAAAGTGTGATATATCGATTTTTTTGGCTCGAGGAGACCAGTGTTTTGCTATAAAAGAAAAAGCCAATGAAAACAATTTTAAAAGGCGACCCCTACGTTCGGCAACAAAAAAATATAAAAAAAATTTTTACTGGGTTTATCGAAAAACTTCCTTAGCAAAAGTTTAATGATTTTTTGCGATCTATAATTTTCTGACATTAAGGTTGTACATTAGGGTGGTAGCAACTGAGATCTGGTGGGTAACTACTAGAACGAGATACTTGAGGCCCTTAGACAAAAACATCGATGTATCATACTTTAAGATCAGAATGTAAATGCCAAAGATATAACGAAAAATGTAAAATAACGACCCCTACGTTCGGCAAAAAAAAAATTTTTTTTGAAACCTCCTTTGCAGAAATACTTCAATTAGAGTTTGTTTTTGCCTGTAAGGTGGTACGCTCTAATGTACAGGTAATGGAATTTGATTTTTATTTCCCTTACTGTTTTGTAATATAATGAAAAAAAAAATCATTAATTGTTATGAAATAAAAAAAAAAAAAAAAGCATTACTTTACTAAAAGCGAAATAAGTATGATTTTTTCTAAAGGACACGAAAACAAAAAAATATTTACCTTTGTATAAAAGTAATGGTAATGAAAATCTATGTCTAATTTTGTAATGAAAATTAAAATTTAATTCATGAAAAAATACTTCAGTACAATGGTAATGAGAATAGGGTAAGGTAATGGTACTGAGAGTAAGTAATGATTATTACAAAAAAGTTAATTACTCTCAACTCTGTTTCATACTAAATGTGGGTTCACAGTGAGGGAGTACTCTAATCTGTAACTTATTCTTATTCTCTTTTATACTAACAAATTTTTGTATTTTCTTCTTTTATTCATCTCGAGAGTCAAACTTGTACATATCCTTAAGTCCAGCCAGACAAAGAAACTTTTTATCAATGAAGGCGGTATTGGAAATATCCCAGAAGACAAAACTAACGAAGACAAGCTACTGACGAAAGCTCTCTTTATAGAAGCTAACAGATTATGTCCCGAAAATAAAATTATGGATTATGACCGAAACTGTTTCGCACAGTGTCATAATTTCAAAGCTAGATCATTTAAATAGTTAGCCATTTCACATTGTTTTTTAGCTTTTGTAAATTGTTTTAAAGAAAAATATTTTTTAGTCCACTATTTGTCTATTCAATTTAAACCGTAATTTTTTCCCATCAATTCAATAAAAACTAGATTTAAGTTTGCTTTTTTATACAATTTTTGTTCAGTGTATTTGTGTTTTCGTAACTAATATTTACAATATTTACTAAATTATTTTCATTATAGTTTTTTATTTAATATTTTACTAACCTAAAGTAATTGGGATCGTGTGTATTTTTTTTAAATTTTCTTATCAAAAACTTATAATATTGTGTTTGTGTTCTTTTTTTTAATTTGCAATTTTATCAATTCGTTAAATTTGTTCTAATTGTTTTTGTTTATTTTTTTTATTAGTTTTTTATTTAAAACTAAAATATCGACTACTTTGTATAAAATCACAATATTTTTCTGTTTTTTTTGTCCTAATTAATTATTTTATGCATAACTAATCAATTTTAGAATATAAAAAAGAATTTCTAGTGATTTTTTTTGTTTTCTGAATAAAAAATAACACTTTTCAAGGGGATATAAATAGAGAGAGAGAGAGGACGAGAGAGAGAGTGAGATTCAAACATCACCTGTAAAACAAAAACAGCCAAACTTATTCAACTAAACACTTGTACTTTTCAATAAGCACAAGTGTGCGTGTGTGGTAGTCGATAAGTTAATAGTGATAGGTGATGTTGTTGGGTTGTGTAAAGAGTAAGTAGTGGTGAGTTTTAAGAAATTCGTAGAGAAGAACACCAAAAACATTTCACTTTTAACTAGACACACTCAAACTTTAATGATACGCTTGCAGTTGATGTGCGTAACAATGTGGTGAATGTTGCTGAGATAGGCTGGTAGCAATAGCAGTGGTGTTGTTCTTATAGTTATTAATTGTTGCCGCGGTAGTGTTGTTGGTAGTGATCATCGTGTTTATGGTAGTGTTAGTAGGGATGGAGTTAATACTATACTATCAGTGCTTATATTCCGGATATCGTCCATTCTCCATGATTTGACCGGATTGGCTGTTGTTGCTGCTGCTTGTGGTGGTGTCGCCTTGCATTTGCTGCTGTTGCTGCTGATGTTGCAATTGGTGCTGCTGTTGATGGGATTGATGTGGATGTTGGTGTAGCTGATGCAATTGCAGCTGCTGTTGACTTGTATCTTCCTGTATAGTGTAGCGTCGGTTGAGTGGCTGGATAACACTTCCACTGCTTTCCGTCTCCGTGGAGGGAGGTGAGGGGTAATAGTCCCTCTGACTTACAGCGATGCCATTTGGCACGGCCCCCATACTCATATGCACATTGATTGATCCCATTGCCGCCGATCCCGCTGCTGATGCCGCCGTTGGTGTTGAGGTGATGGCCGCTGCCGAGGATGGATGATCGCCGTGGTGCTGGTGCGGATGCTGGTGGTGGATAACAGTATTCGTTGATGCCGCCCCCGACGTGTGTCCGCCCCCGCCGCTGGATGGTTGGGAATCCGATGTTGTACCGGGTAGCGGCTGTTCCATTACCACGACGGATACCACATCCTCACTCGCCCATCGGGCTAACTGTTGTTGAGCTTGAATAAAGTCATCACTAGAAAATAATAATCATAACAGGAACAACGGTACACGGAATAACAAAACACAAAATCGAAACATACGTATGGCACAGTAAAAAACCAAATAAACCAAAAACCCAAAAAAACCAACAATTTTTTACACAGATTACGGAAAAGAAGAAAAAAAAACGGAAACGGAAATAAGAAGAAATACACACAAAAATACATAATCACAACCGGTTTGTATACGAAAAAGAAGAAGAAGAAACAAGTTTAAAATCAGAAAATAAAAATCAATTGAATTATAAACAGCACCGCAACAGTCATAACGAGTGGGTGTTGTAGAGAACGAACGAGCGAACGATCGAGTTCAGCAAATGATAGATTGTTTGTTCGATGAGATTAATAATGAGTTGTTATGACAATGACACACAATGCGCACATGCAAAGCGCACGATACGAACATTATCAGATAGAGAGAGAGAGATGTTCACATGCCAAGTAATAATGTTCATGATGTTGAATGTTAAAGTATGGGTTGATTGTTAAGTTTATGTACATGATTTTAGTTTATGAAAATAAATGTAAAGAAAACAAAATACAGACGAATTTAATCAAATCGTTTCACACACATATAACATACGTTAAAGGCAACTTAAATTTAAAAGAAACTTAAATCGGAGTTGTTGGAAATCAAAGAGGGGGTGGGAGGGTACACGGCAACAAGAAGATTATCTTCTTAGGTTTCCTCAAAAAAAATAAGGGGTTTTTTTAAACAGGGGTACTGAACGAAAATAATAATCGTTATTTTTTCTGATCCAAACAACTACTAACATCTTTTTTTTTTTAGTTATTCTTTTACTTTTCAACTAAATGACGAGATATACATACCTCTCACTATCGGGAACTTCCCGTGGATCAATACGCGTATCTACCATTTGACGATCATGATGATCGGCACTCTCATAGATGCCATCGTCGTCCTGATGCAAACGTGTATGCGATGAATGATGCGATGAGTGTGGATTGTGTGTTGCATGACCATGAGCATGCGAGTGATGTGCATGATGGCCATAAGCATGAGGTGAATGTGATTGATGTGATGGAAGTCTATTGGTAGTAGTGGGATGTCTGTACCTTCCATAGGAGAAACGTGACTCTTCATCGGCACGCGGTCGACAGCGACTGCTGTAAGACGGATGTATTGTTGCAGTTTTTTGCGATTGTGCTAATTGTTGATTCGATCTAAAGTTTTTTGATTTTTGTTTTGCAAGTTTTATGTTGATGTTTGGAAAATGAAAAAAAAAACAGAATACACAAATTTGTTAGAGTCAATTTTCTTTTGATGATGATTAAAAAAAATTTTTTTGGAGCAATTTTAGTTTATTAAATTTCTTAGGTGCCTATTTTTTGTAGCCAATTCTTTATTTAAATTTGTAACTAAATAAACTAGCGTTAGTTAAATGTTAGTGCTTTAGAAAGTATTTAAACAAAATCCTTAGCTCAAATAATTTAAAGTTATTCTTTATTTTAGAACAAAAGGATTCAGTTTAAGTTACAAAAATAAAACTTTTTTTTACCATTTTCCGACGGCTGGTATACATTTTGTGATATTAGATTTTTATATGAAGCAAACTTCTATTTTTTCCGCGCAAACCAGAAAGTTTAGATTAACGCTTTTCAGTATGTGGATTTTTTTTTCCAAAAATTACAAAAATATTTGTGAAAATTTTAAATTCAAAAGTCGATTTCTATCAAAATATTTCCTTAAGTTAAGTATTTTCCAACTTGGCAACGAAAGTCAAGTAAAAAATCTTTTAGGAAAGTGTAACTAAACTCAACTCACTGATGAAGCATGTCCAAAAAAGGCAGAAACTAGATCTAGTCTGATTTGCAAATTAATAAATGTGTTTATAACTTTTGAAAAAAAAATTTTATTCTTCTTCTTAACCTCAAACCTACTAAATTAAAATTAATAAAAGTGCATATTAATTGTAGTTGGTCTATATGACGCGTTTGAGAAACAACACTTTACTAAAAAAATAAAAATGCCCTGCTGGCAGTCCTTCTTCGATATACACAAATTGCCTGCACTTGAACGTAAAAACCATACGTCAGTGTGACAACATTTGAGAAAAAGGTGACAAAGAAGAAATAAGAAGATAAAAAAAATCTAAAGTAGAATGTTTGTGTGTCTGTTTGATCACTTCTGAGAGTAAAAATAATAACAGAAAGCTAAATACGAAAGAAAACTATGAATTAGACACACTATAAGCAGTGTTGCCAACTCTTGAAGGCAGGAAAGCACCGTGTGCATTTTGAAAACGGGTAAAAAGGTTAAAAATTTACCAAAAATGGGGTAAAAAACACGATAATAATTTTTTGAAAAATTTAAGTCAAGATTTGAAAAGCACATTTTAGCTTTGTAAAATCGTGTAAAAAAGGTTCAAAAAATTACCAAAAAAGGGGTAAAAAGCACCAAACTAATATTTCAAAATTTTGAAGTTTAAATATAACGAAGTTGTTATTTAAAATTGTACTACAAACATTGTGCAAAAATGTATTTTTTGTATATTTCGTATTATTTTTTAAATTTTGACAAAAAATTCAAGAAAAATTGAAAAAAGGAGAACAAATACCAAAAATATAAACTGTACAAAAAGCACTAAAAGCACTGCCAGAAATCTGAAAAAGCACTGTAAATACACGCTTTTTATAAACGGGTATTTGTAAAAAAATCACCGGGTACGGGAAGGAAAAAAGCACCAAAAATACCCGAAAAGCACTGAAATGGCAACACTGACAAGGCCTTACGTGGGTGAGATGGCTAAGCTGTCGAACTCTTTTATAGCTACGCTTGTAATGTAGGAGTGCATGGAAAATCCCCGAAACGATCGTCTTTTCATTCCTGAAAGTGTAGAGGTTTTTAAAAGGAAAAACTCTGTGAAGTATTTGTAAGGAGAATATCCTGATGAAGAAAAATAGCAGTTTTTGAAAAAAGTACTTATTATGTTAATTCATAATAAGGAAATTGGCCTCGAACTGAATTAATAAATTTCTAATTAATATGTATTTATATACAAAAAATGGTGAAAAATGGCTTTTTGTGCACCTGTAAAAATAGTACTGAAAACAATATTGAATTGCAGTGCACCTTTTACACTTGTTTAATAAGTACTTTTATTGAAGATAATAAAGAAGAATATATCGCAGTAACAAAGTGGTGTTTTTATGCCATTCAACTTTCATATCAAAGAATAGCTCAGCGGCAGAGCGCTAGACTAGCAATCGTGCGGTCGCAAGTTCGATACCAGCCGGCGGCAATAAAAAAGCTTTTGTAAAATAAAAAATATAATTTTTTTTGTGATGAATTGTGAAAAACTTTTAATTGGTGAAAAAAAGCTTCCTTTGCACTCCTTCAAAAAGTACTGAAAAAATGTTGAAATGGGAGTACTCATCTCCTATGACAACTCAATGTTAAAATCATTAGTGTTTATGTTAGTAAAGATGTACATCTAGATCATCAATTGTAGTGCTTTTTCTACTGCTTCTGCATCTGTTTTTTTGCTGAGTAATTATAAGGGCAAGGAATTCCATGCAAATGCATGTTTGTTTTTGATAGCCCAAAAGAGATATGGATATTTATCTAAATCGTAAGATTTAGACTAAGTGGCATCGATTTGTAGCTGCATATTTTGAAAAAATGCATGAAGGTATGTATAGTTGATCTTTTATTTGGCAAATGAATGTTTTCCGTTCGATTTTGAAATAACATATTATCACATTTCCATTTAAATTATTTTTACACGTATTCTGCCTTTCCGTCCTTAACGAATTTTCTTCTCGATTTCTATTCTCTGTAATTTACTTATACAAATTTTATAATCTATCTTTAATTTATAAAATTCTGATAATATGTGAACTCAAAATCTTTAGTACGATATTAACCTTAGTAAAAAATGTATTTATTGCGATAACTTTTGCAAATGGAAACTATTTTGCTTCAAATTTTGCAAAAACAGTTTTTAGAGGTCACCCCATATTATACTAATAGTTGGACTTTGGGGACAATTTGGAAAGCTATGCTGCCATATAAAAAAAAATTTTGTAAAAATCGAAAGGGGTCATGTCCAAAATCTTCTATTTTTGTATCCATTTAATATGGAATGATACTATAAGCTTTTTATTTTTTAATAAGCGTCCTGATCTGTAAAATTGGAAAACTTTCAAATATATTTCTATTGGGTGGTATAACTTAAGAATGCGGGATTCACAACAGACAGCGTATCTTTTATACATGGTTTGTGTCTCTAATAATTTATATGGCATTTTGGAGGGAAAACATCTGCCATTTATTCTCACTTAGTCATTGAACAAAACAGTGTAGGTAAATAATAAAGTTTTTTTTACACCGAAAATGTTTAATTTTGTGCCAAGAAGCATCATTTGCGGGAAGTTTCGCTTTACTTCTTCAATTTGAAAAAAAGTGCAGCTGAACCACATCGATTGCTCACAGAAGTTTATCCTGACTATGTTTCATCGATTTCAACGTGCGAGAGATGGTTTGTGCAGTTCAGAAGTGGTGATTTCGACACGGAATACAAAGACCGTCCGGGTCAGCCAAAAAAGTTCGAAGATGAAGAATTGGAGGCATTACTCGGTGAATATTGTTGCAAAGCTCAAGAAGAACTTGCAAAAGAATTTGGAACCAGTTAGGTAGCAATTTCAAAATGTTTGCAAGGTGCATAAATCTTCCTAAAGCAAGCAAATTTGGTACCACACGAGTTGAAGGCGAGAGACTTTGAAAGACGATTTTGCATGTCCGAAATGCTGCTTGAACGAAATAAAACAAAGTCATTTTTGCATCGCATCATTACTGGCGATGAAAAATTAATTCATTACGAGAATCCGAGGTGCAAGAAATCGTATGTGAAGTATGGCCAACCAGCCAAATCAACGCCAGACGACCACAGAGGGCCTATATCGGTTAAAAACTATTTTTAAAATAGTGATTGGGAAGTTTTGTTCACTCGCCTTATAGTGCAGCCCTTATCTCGTGCGGCTACTATTAGTTTCGAGCGATGCAGACCGCTCTCACTTCAGTACAGGGTATCCGAAATTGGCTTGATTTGTTAATGGCCTCAAAAAATTAGCAGATCTTTTGGCGCGGAATCCATATGTTGTCAGAAAGATGGGAAAAAGTCATAGCTAACGACGGCCAATACTTTGAATATATTTATGGTATATTGTACCCAATGCAAACGCCCAAAATTTGCCAAAAATCCTGTATTTATAAGTTCCAGGGGAACTCAGGTAATTCTTCCTATTAATTAAGGTATTGCTTTCTTTCGCAAGGGGATAGAAAAGAGATGGAAGGTTGTGAAATATGAAGGGCTTCAAATACGGCAATCTTAGAAAAGTTGTTGCGCGCTATCTGATGAACAGTTGGCGAACTTTGTTGAAACTTTTTAGTTCATAGCCCTGTTATATTATTTTACTTCGGTGGGGTTAAGTGCTATGGAAACACCGAAGAAGGACGCTGGGATATGTATGAGGATTAGAAATAACTCATATATGTTATTATTTGTCATAAATTGATATTGCTTTGGATGGGGATCGGACCCGCAACTTTATAACCATTACACCACAGCGCCCACAATTTAATTTGATATATTAAAATACGTTAGTTAAACTCGGAACAAAGTTCGAAATTTAGCTCAGCACAGTTATTTTTATAAAAAAAATATAAAAATCCATTTTGAAATAAATGAAAATTTAAAATCATTATCCGGCTTGTAATGATCTAATAAGTTCAGGAATGTTGCATACCATTGGTAGGGTATTTGAAGTACCTATCCAACGACATATATTTTGTTCTATTCAGATAAGTTTTTAATAGAGAAATAAGCTATTAAACTTTGTTATACCCCAGCAAAACCTTGGTAATGACTGGTCATTACTACATGCATTACTTAGATCTCATATCTCATTACCCGTTGACTTACTTTTAAACTGAATGTAATGAGTTACCGATAATTATACCCCACACATTACTATTTCACAATAGCTGAAACCAATAATATATGTTCTAAATCATTAAAAACCATAACTATGGCGTAGCCTAGTGGTTATCGTTTTTGCCTGACAGACATGAGGATCGCTGCTCAACTCGTGTTAGCTTCCATTGTTGTTTTTTTTTTGTACTTTATATTAAACATCTATTTATAGAAATGTTGATGTTCATTAAGCAGTATTTAATAACAACAAGTTTTGTGAAAAATAGACATGTATAACAGTTGCCACAATAAATGTGTACATAAGTTAAAGCAATAAAAATCATAGTGATGTCGTGGTCTAATTGTTAGAGTGTTTGCCTGACAATCGTGGGGTACTCTGATCAATACGTGTCAGCTCCTATTGGTTTTTAAATTTTTATATTTTTTTAAATCTATATTCAACATCTATTTATAGAACAGCTGATAAACTACTTACAGGTAACATCAGTGTAATGACTTTCCTCCAATGACATCACCATGTTAAAATAAGTAGTTTAGTAATTAAAAGGTAACTAGTGCACACTTAAGATTTCAATACCTAAAACTCATTACATGGTAATGAAAGGTTTTGCTGGGACATAACAAGATCTCATTTGTAGCTCTATAATTCGGAAACTATAAGCAACTAACAAAATAGGAGTGCATTTCGTTAAAGAAATCCACATTTTAAACAGATTTAAAGTTTGAAAAAAAAACCTCAAAGTCTTTAAAGAATTCGACAATAACAGATTTATGGATTAAAGACGTTAATAGTAACTCATTATCAACAGTAGCCTGTGGCTCTGTGGTATAACGTGAATTCAAAACGTTTGTTTTTCTATCATTTATATTTGATATCATCATATTTTATTGACTTATATCCTATTTCCTCGGGAAAAAACTCGGATATAGGTGGATCATTTGATATAACTCAAATACAATTATATCCGATTTGAAAGAATGTTCTACTTCTCTTATGAAATTATATCCAGTTACATCTCGCGGATACATCCATTCATATATTACTATATAAGCTTTTTTACTCGGGTATACAGAAAACTCATCAATTTTTTTAACCAATTAACAATTTTAAAAAATTAACTAAAAATACAAAATTTTGTTAAAAAAAAAATGTGTATGAAATAACTAAAATTTTTTTAAAAAAATTTGTCCGTGAAAATATAAAAATTAGTTTAAAATTTTGGAAAATAATTAAGCTTGAGGTCAGTTTGATTTAAAAAATTTATATTTATTTTATCTTTTTCTTCTTCAATCAATATTTCGCCACCTTTTGGCTGGCATCCTCAGGAATGAGTAACAATAATTAAACAATAACAAGTACGACTTAACTATTAAACATTTAATATTGTACTACTGTAGTAGTAGTAGTAATATTGTACTACAGTAGTAGTAGTACAATATTAAATGTGTAATAGTTAAGTCGTACTTGTTATTGTTTAATTATTGTTACTCATTTCTGAGGATGCCAGCCAAAGGGTGGCGAAATATTGATTGAAGAAGAAAAATATAAAATAAATATAAATTTATTAAATCAAACTGACCTCGAGCTTAATTATTTTCCAAAATTTTAAATAAATCTATAAAGGTTGAAAAAAACATCAAAATATCTACAATATAAAAATTAGTTTTTAAAAAATATTAACCTCTAAAGAGGGCGAAAGAGTGACAACAGAGCGTGATTTATCTATATAAATTATAAAAAACACTTATCGGAAAAAAGACCTATTCTTCTCACCATTTGCAGGGAATGAATGGGTGGTTAATATAGCACCCAGAAGAGTTTAATTTAACTAGAATTTTCTTGTGGTCAAAAAATTAGTTTTTGTTATAAATTTTAGTTTTATTGGTTTTGAAACTTTTGATAGTTATTCAATTATATTTAAATTTTTATAAAATCCATCACATCTACATACAGTCCTGTATAATTTATATTAGTAATTCTGTTATGTGTATGAATTCCTTGAAATCTTTGTCAAATGTTTATTTTACAAGTACATCTACTGTCCTTAATATCAAGGTACATACTACATCTGAAGCCTAGTTTATATCACAAGATTTTTCATGTTTACTTAACGAAAATTTTTAAAGTAAACTAGACTTTAAGTTGGTTCTGCACTAAAAGATTTTCGGACTTGATTTATTTTCGAAGAGAGCCATCTAATATCAGTATAAACATTTTTTTTTCGGTCAGTGTAAAAGTAGTAAAAATAAATTTATTCACGAATTTCTGATATCATACGATTCAAAATCTAAAGGCCTTTATTATTATTTTGACACTATTGATTTTTTAACAATTGTTTTTAGCATTGTTATTAAATACAACAATTACATATCGATGGTTAGAAATGGACACTTCTTTACTGAAATTTAAATGTTAACTTCTTTCTAATTCTGAAGCAATTTTGGTATCCATAGCTCAAGTGATAATTTCATCATTAGTTGGAAGATGGCAAATTACTACCACCGATATCTTAAATTTCTATAATTTTGTTATTTTCATACTTAAATAATAGTTTTACTTTTTTTTTTGGTTTTTAAGATGTTACCTTCATCACACTAGATATTCCACGCCATAATGATAGTCTGTAAAAAATTTTCAAAAAATTTGTTCATATTCAATATTTTTTTTGTTATTTAATATGTATGGATTCTGAATTCTATCATGTTAAGGGATATTTTTAGCGTATTTATATAATACTTTTCTTTTTTTTTTTTGTTAAATTTTGTTAATTTTTTCAAAAGCGGGGTTGCACAACTGTTAATATGTATAAATTTCTATGTATTTATTGTGTTAAACTCAATGAATGAATTTAATAAATTCCTAGTTTATACCATATATTTATTAACATTTGAAAGCGTTCTTATTTGTTTTAGTTTAAATGTATTATTAGTTTCTATGCCAAAAAAATAGACACCTACTATACAGCCCCAACACAATATAAGAAGTAATTATGATGCAGCAAGCACAATTATACTCATTATACGTAAGTAGTTTTTTTTAGAATGTATATTTTTTATTTACTAACCCTTGCGAGGATTCACTACAAGCGGCTGAACTATCTAATCTATAATGGCGATCGCCTTCTGTTTCTGAAATTCGTATATCCTCTGAGCCACTGGGGCTCATGTGTCTCGACGAATGGTGTTCGAGTTGTCTTATCAGATCCTCAAGATTACGTATGCGTAGAGGACCAGTGGCGGGAGCATCTTCTTCATCGGGTGGTGGTTGCTGTTGCATCAGTGGCTGATGCAGCTGATGCTGTGATCTGTGATGATGCATAAGCGATCCTCCATGAGGACCACCCATACTTGAAGTTTCGACCAAAAGGGGATGAGGCGGCCCCTGGTCGCATATATTCTCCCTAGAACTGGTTTTGGAACCACTCGAACGTTTATAGGGTTCAGTGGGGTAGCCCAGCTGGGCTGATGCACATTCCTGTAGTGTCTTGCGTAGCATTTCTTCACTTAAACTACCACTGCCGACGGGCGTGTTACCTGTCCCAGTGCCGCGATGTGAGGCAGCATTACGTAAAGCTTCCAATATATCTTCATGATAACCATTGAGGGATTTTAAAGTACGTTCAACATCCGATACAGCGGCACCACTTGAGGATGCTAAAGTACCATCTTGTGTAATTAATTCTAAATTATCAGATTGACCATCATCGTGCACACCATGTACAAGACCGTAACCATGTTTCTTTAAAATACCTTTTTCTGTAAAGTGGGATAGAGGGAGAGGGAAATGTTTGAATGTGTTTTTCGTTTTGTGTTACTGATAACATTTAGTTTTTGTTTTTTTTGTAACTTTGTTGACGTTCAATTGTGCGAGAGTATGTGTTAAGCTGCCTACACACTAGGGAACATGGTTGAGGGAACAAAAAATATCAAAAAATTTTGTAAACACGAAATGCACGCTCTCAACACTCACACACACACAAACGCACTCACACATTCACAAAAAATGCTCTCTTTTTTTAAGTATGTTCCCTAGTGTGTAGGCAGCTTTAGAATGAACTTAAAGACGGATCAATAAAAGTAAAAACAATATACAATTTCTAGATCAGAGTGCAAGAATTTAATTGGTGCTAAATTATATATATGTAATTTATTTATACATTGATCCCTAATTAAATGAACTTTACAACTTAACTAAAAATTCAGAGTTTATGTAAATTTAAGACCACTTTCTTAAGCCCAGGTGAAAATGGGTTTGTATATCTGATAACATATGTCCATTAGAGCGACTCACCTTATATGGACAGAACAAAAGTAAAAAAATTGCCCCTCTCAAAATAAACCTTGGTTTGTTTTATGATGATTTACAAAATATTTCGGGTCTAGCAATGAGATCTCACGAGCTGTACCATTTTGAAAAAAGGTCTTTTTTAGATATTGTAAGAATTTTGCTTTTCTTTAGCTGAAGACAACATACTCAATATGGGTATCATATGAAAGGCCTGTTGGAGGCGCTTCCAGCGGTATATGTAACATGTCCTATTTTCAAGGATATTCTATAAAAAAAAAACAAATTTTTGAATCTTCTGTACGGAGATGTTTGTGATTGAAATGTCAAACATTTACATATCATAATCTATAGTCGATTTAAGTGAACACGTGTTTCAGATTTTTAATGTGGTGGAAGAAAAATATTCTAAATGGGGCAATTTGGATTCCAAAACTTTACTTTTGATAAGTAAATCTTCGCTAAGTGGATATAGTTTAGAATTTTGCAAATTTCGTTCATTTTGCACGGTGCTCTGGACCAAATATTTTTAAATTTTTTGAGTTACTGCAATCTGCATTTGCATGCAGTATCTAGTTGATGTAAGATATGCAAGTAAACAGAAAAAATTCCAGCACCTTAACAGAAAAAATCCAACACGCGCTTTTTTTCGCGGAATATTTTTTTTTTCGCGATTTTAATAAAATATATTATTTAATAATAAACCTACAAAATTTTTTTTTATTGAATTGGGGTAACTTCAAATTTTATCAAAATTTAATCCAGAGCACCGTGAAAAATGTGCTAAATTTGCAAATTCTAAACTAAATCCACTCAGTGATGATTAACTTGTCATAAGAAAAGTTTTGGTGTCCATATTGCCCTATTTAGAACATATTGTTTCCAACATTATGAATTTCTGATAAAACGCGATCAATCGCGAATTTCAAAAAAAAAACTCTGAAACACATGTTCACTTAAATCGACTATATATTATGATATGTAAGTTTGACATTTCAATCACAAACATCTCCGAACAAAAGATTCAAAAATTTGTTTTTTTTTATAGAATATCCTTGAAAATAGGACATGTGTGGATATGCTTGAACATGTTACAAATACCGCTGGACGCGGTATCATATTATACCCATATTGAGTGTATTGTCTTCAGCTAAAAAGCAAAATTCTTACAAAAAATAAAAAAATAGACCTTTTTTAAAAATAGTCCAGCTCGTGAGATCTCATTGCTAGACCCGAA
Source organism: Leucophora obtusa (assembly GCA_949987735.1). NCBI lineage: Eukaryota > Metazoa > Arthropoda > Insecta > Diptera > Anthomyiidae > Leucophora > Leucophora obtusa. Next base: position 194,989,225 of record OX465297.1, read on the forward strand.
ATATTTTGGAAATTATCATAAAACAAACCAAGGTTTATTTTGAGGGGTGCACTTTTTTACTTTTTTTGTGAGTCGGTCTAATGTCCATACATACTTCAATATATGACCATTAGGGCTAAGCCTTTTTACTAAAATAAATAAAACAATTCAAGACCCTAGTAAAAATGATTTTTATATAATCATTTATGATTTTATGCAATTATATCTCGTCGAGTATTGTGAAATGTTTATTTTTATATAGTTATATCAAAATATATTTAATTATATAAAATTATATTAACCAGATCCACCATTTCCCGGATCAAATTATTGGGTTAACGTAACAATGTCTAAAAATATATTATTAGATCCGAAAATGGTTGATTTGGTTAATATGATTTTATATAACTAAATATATTTTAATATAATCATATACAATTATATTTGGTGTTACATATGGCAATACTCAAAGATATATAAATCTTTAAAATCACAAATGGTTGTATAAAAAATATTTTTACTCGGGGATGTAAATTTTTTTTTTAATTTTGGTGAATTAAATAAAAATTTAATATTTCAGCAATGTTTTCACGATATACTACCAACTCTTTGAGTGATTGAAAAATGCTTATACAATTTATTCGGCATATTAAATTTTATTCAAAACAATTATGTCGCAATTAAACTGTTAGTTTTCACAATGTGAATTTTAAAATAACAAGGAAGGTACCCCAATGGGTTCTATATTAATTTAATTAGATTCTAATATGTAATAGAAGAGAAAAAATAACACATCCTTTTTATAGACCCAATATAATATTTAGGGGTTAAAAAGTGTTTTAAATTGTTTCTTATAATTTCAAAGATAGATACACTAATTGCATATCAAATGAAGGATTTTTTGGAGACGAATCTACGGGTATACCACACATATCCGAATATGCGCAAATTTTTTTTTTTGTTATTAAATTATTATTTTTTTTCGAATAGTACATTTATGTATATGGGAAATTGGTGTTTGTTTTAGTTCACCACACATCGAGGGGGTGTCTGAGATTTTTTTGATTCAATTCGACTGCTCCCATAGTTCCTCTTTCACATGTAATTCAAATGTTGGAAATAAGTGATAACCGTGTGTCTACGGTGTGGGCAATATGGTTATCAAAATTTTTATTTTATCGATTACTTTTACGCTGTGTACAAATAAATTTAAATATCGTACAATTTCGATACCTTTTAACCCTTAAGCGTGAGGTTATGTCGCTAAAAGAAAATACGTGTCTCTTATATTTTTCTAATCCATTATATTTCATTGAAAGTAACACAAAAATGCGCACGGGTTTCATTAAAATTCTTATATTTCACTGCTACCCTAATGGTCTTATATCACGCTTATATAGTAACTATATCCACATATGATCATTTACAAGCCCATGTTGGAACACATATGTCCATATGCGATCTTATTTTCACCTGGAAAGTTAATTTTTTATTTTTTTTAATTTAATATTTCTTGGTTGCATTTTAAATTTAATTTCTTATGTAAAAATCGAAATACATATAAACTTATATGATCACAGTTGGGCATATATGATTATATACGTGAATGCATTGTTCAGTATATGACCATACATAATCTTATATACGACCTTATATCTTCATGTTAAATTTTGGGATATATGTCCATACACATATATTACCAAATATAATTACATATGAGCGTATGTGAATCGCATACATATAAGCAGATGTTTCATATTTGAACATATATGGCTATATGCCCTAAAGTTTCGGATCCGATGATGTATGGTCATATAAGAGATCGTGTCTGGCCACATACTGTAATATACATGGACATATATGCTCTTGTTTAATCATAAACAAGCTCATGTATGATCATGTATGTTCATATATGTTTTGATTTTTACATGGATTTAACCTATGGTTTAGCTTCTGGATTTACTTTCAAATTTGTAAAAGAAAAAATGAGAATTCCTTGAGTTTTCCTCGAAAAAAAAAGAAAGAAGTACGCGGCAAATTATTTTATAGAGCCTTAACAATATCTACGAGTATGAGTTCGAATACGAGTATTAAAATAAAAGAATTTATGCACAACTTGAACAAAATGTCTTGTGAAACTCAATTTCCTATAAAATTTACAAACTCTTAATAAATTTTATGAAACGTTCATAATTTAATGCAATATTTTCTGAAATAAATTCTAAAGAAATTTTCCCTCGTAAAGAGTTTTAATAAAATACTGTATAATTTGGTACAACTATATCTGATCAGATGTGATTATTGTTATATATTAAATTGTATATAACTTCATCAAGATAAATAAAATTATGCAAGCTAGATCTAATAATTTTTGGTTAATGTCCCTATCAAATTATACATAACCATATATAAATTGTTAGACCATATATAATCATATAAAACTTTGTATAATTCATTCAGAAAATGACCATAAAAAACTTTATATACAGAGAAAACAGATTCTTTATAATAGGCGAATATTTTCCAACCGAATGCTTTGGTTGGAACCACCGATATGGAAACAGAAATTCCAAAAATTAATTTGAATTGTACATATCAGGAATACATTTGCTTGCGACAACCAAATAATTCGGCCGCTGCAACTATTTTCGGTTGTGAAAATGAAACTGTTTTCTCTGTATAAAATTTGATTCCGAAAATGTCCGAATTTTATTAGATTTAAGTTGAATAATGTTAGTTATGTTGATTAAATTATATATAAAAATGTACTATTTCATGTATTTTATCACGTCACATTAGCCATACCTAATAACATGTAATTATATAAAATTATACACTATTATATTAAAACCATTTTTAACCGGGCTATTCAATTTAAGAAAAATTTCTAGTGTATTATATTATTGTTAACATTAATAAGGCTGTTCACAAGGGGTGTGCTATTTGCAGAATCGTTGCATCGTTGCAAAAAAAAAAAAACAGGGTTGTTAAATTTTAAATTGAAAACAAGGAACATTTGTCAATAGCCCGATACAACAGTTTTACGTATGTTTAGTGTTCTATGTTAACAGAGAGAAAACCCATATAGAAATCGTTGTTAACCCTTTGAGACCCAGCATACACGATTGTGAGATGTGATGTTTTCTCTTAAAGTTGCAAATATTTTCAATACTAATAGGTTTACTTAGATAAAAAAAAATTCAATTCTACACACATAATAATCCATGCATAAAAATACGAAATAAATATCAAAACAACAAAAACTTTCGTAAAATAAACCATTTCTCGTATATTTTACAAATATTTTTGTTATTTTGACATTTTTTCGTATTTTTATGCATGGATTATTATGTGTGTACTTTAACCTAAATTATATTTTATAATATATATAGTTTTAATACCATTTTACTTTAAAGTTACAAAGTCAATACATTTTTGCAGCTGGTTGGATCACAAAAGGTTAAAGTGAAATGAAATTTCAACAACTCCATTTTTGTTTTTTTTTGATGCAACGATAAAACGATACAACAGATAGCACACCCCTTGTGAACAGCCTAAATACTGTTAAAATTTTATGCTATAAACATCACACAATGTTATAGTGTTGGCAAGTGTGTTCAAGTATTTAATCTTCCAGTTAATTTGGTCATAACATATAGATTATATTTAATCTTCTAATGTTTCTTCAAAAACTCTTACAAAAAAAACACTTCTCTGTGATACAAGTTACTGCTGTGATATTATGTCAATTTAGCTTTCCAAATGGCTGAAATATCTATAATTTTGATGTTTTTATTTGAAAAGGAAGGATTATATAATATTTTTTTTTTTACATGAAAATCTCCTGCTGTAATAAATATGTGATTAAACATGTTTATAATTTTCTAACATTTCTTTTTTTACAATATCAAAATTCTAGTTCATTCCTTTAACATAAACATTTACAACATTTACAATTAGTATTATATATTGACTGAACAATAAAAATATTGTTATATAATTGAAATAAGTATAACTCTTAAGTCCATAATACAGAGTGAAACATATTAATAAAAAAAATCATTATGTTTTTGAAGGCATATTTCCACAAGACTTGGAGATTTCGCCAATATGTTAATAAAACAAAAAAATAATGTAAATTTTTTTGCTAAAACTAAGATAATTTTTTTTACAAACTTTTGACAGCTTTTTATTTATGCTGTTTTTATAGTTTTACTTCTATGAGAGTACTGTATTAGCCAATTGACCTAGTACCATAGACACATTTACCAGGACTGTTATTTGAGACTTTACTCAGAACAACAATATTTGAAAATGAAGAATAATGGCCATGGTCGATATTAATATTCAGTATACAACTCGTTTCACTTAAATTTATTGTATGTCCTTAACAGTTCATAATTCGTTGGATATTAGCTTTCAAATTGAAACAAAATTAAAGTTCTCGCAAATCAAAATAAAATATTCAAAATTCTTCAAATTTTTTAAACAAAAATATTTTAGCATAAACGTAAACCACTTATGCGGGATTTTATTTTTACCTTTTGCAAATTCGTAAATATTTTTGTTGTGTCTCAAACTGCTCTAGGACAAGTGAAAAAATCGTTCATGTAGCAAACCTTTTATATAAGTAATTAAACCATGACTGGTACTAAGTAAAAAGGAAGGTCTGCGGAGGGGTTTATATTGATTTTGATGAAATTTTGACATATTGTAAAGGATACAAAAATTAGTGGATAAGTATGTACTTTTTTATCGGATTAGATTAGAAAGAAATAAAAAGTAATTTAAAGACTTTCATTACAGTTACCATGAAACTAATAATTTGTACCATGAATCATTTTTATACCCTACACCACTACGTGGAGATGGTATTTTAAGTTTGTGCTGTGTTTGTAACACCAAACAATATTGGTTATAGACCCACCTTATAGTATACGGATCGGCTCAGAATTTTTTTTATTTCGATTTAATGATGTCCGTCTGTCCGTCCGTCTGTCTGTCTGTCTGTCCATGCATTCTTGTGCGCACTCTACAGGTCGAAAATATTAAGATATTTTGACGAAATTTGGTACACCGACTTACGTCGGCCCAAGAACGACGCCTATTGATTTTGGTTGAAATCGGTCCATGTTTAGACCTAGTTCCCATATAAGGGTACCCCCCCAAAATTGTTTTTTTAAACGCTGCCGGTCGCAAATACGAAGATATTTCAATGAAATTTGGTACACAGACCTATGTCAGCCCAAGGACGCAGTCTATTGCTTTTGGTTAAAATTGGTCCATGTTTGGACCTAGTGCTCATATAAGGGTCCCCCCAAAATTGGCTTGGTTACACGCTGCAGGTCGCAAATACGATAATATTTCAATGACATTTGGTTCGCTGACTTACATAGTCTCAAGGAAAATATTATTGATTCTAGATAGGATCGGTCCATATTTGGACCTATCGCCCATATGGGCTATATTTTCGATTTTCTCTTCTTTTAACCCATTCAAATTTCGGATCCAAACATTAGTTGGTTTTAAGTCAGACTGCTGTAGGGTATTATATAGTCGGCCCGCCCGACTTTAACCTTTTTACTCGTTTTTAGTTGGCTTGAACCCTTGAGTAGGGATTAGGGTGTCCCTTACAAATAGATTCATCATTACACCCCCCGGTTTTATTGGAAATGGTCCCAAATGGAGGAAATATTTTATTTTTTTTTTTTGGAAAACGTTAACCCGTGCCGAAAGTTGGACGAAAATGGCCCATTTTGGAAAAAAGTGTGTTATTGTTAAAAATTCCCAAAATTCGAAATTTTGAAAAAAAAAATTATCTTTTATTTCATTTATTCATTTAATATGGTCAAAATGATTCAGATATGGAATTTTGACTTCATTGGCTATCATTAACCCACTTTAGCCTGGAATCCAAAATGAACCACGAATTTATTAAAAATGCAAAAACGTTTTTTTTTTAATTAATTTTAAATATTTCTTATTATGCCTAATTTGGAGATGTCGATTGCTACTTGTACCACATAATAGTTGATATTAAAAAAAAAATTAAATTGGAAAAATGATAATATACAAATACAAAAATTGCTCATTTTGTCAAAAATTTAACAAAATTTTAATGTTTTCATTAAAGTTTACATAGTTTTCGGAAAAGTATCACTTAAATTTGTTAAGACCATAATTATCTTTACATATGTTTAAAAAATCGTTAACCCTTAGTAGCCTGAGGTCAGAAAAGACCCTTGAAATTTAATATTAATTATGGCTACGAGATTGTAAAGCCTTTAAATTTGACAAAAAACTCTCAACTAGATAAAAATAATTATTTTATTAAACATGATCCACGTAGGGTTAATTTTTTTACTTTGGACCAAAAACGACCAACTAAGAAATTTACAGAATAACACCTTTCATAATTTTCGAAAAACTATCTCTACAAATGGATCAAAAAAATCTTTTTTCCAGTTGTTAAAAAGTATTATTTTATGTAACTTAATCCATATAGGGTTAATGTTTTCACTTTTCGGCAAAAAATACTCACTTGGAAATTTACAGAATAACGTCACAACGCTATTATATCATTTTACTTTGGTGTGGTTATTAAGTGCTATTGGAACACCGAAGGAGAGCGCCTTATTATATATGAGGGATAGAAAACTCATACATATTACTTTTTAATATTGATATTACCGTCGATGGGGATCGTACCCGAAACCTAATATGTAACAGTCCAATACGCTAACCATTACACCACACTTCCCTCCGTTATTGGAATAGATCTGGTTTCCGGAGTATATACTGGCTGTTATATCAGATATTCTAGTTTCTAATTTGGTAGACTGCGCAAATAACCGGAAGATAGTTTTTGAAGAAAATCCCAGACGTAAATTGTGATTTTTTTTTTGTTGTTCGGTTTTTTGGGAGTTTTGAAAAGATCTGGGCCGATCTGGCGCACAAAATCAGACCTATTGGTTAGGAGCCCAAATCAAAGGATTCGTTTATTAATTTTATAAAAAACAAATGATAAAACCACGAAAGAGGAATACAATATTTATAATTTTTAGATCTTTTCGGCCTTTAAAACGCTCTTCAAAACGACCAGGAGGAACTAATCCAAAGTTGGACCGGAATAAGTACTATCCGATTTATGAATAAAATAGTAATAACCCAGCAAAATCTCAGTAATGGGTGCTCATTAGAGTGGGGCGATTTGTATGGACAAAATTTTTTTGATATTCTGCCATCGATTTTTCGAAAATAATTTTACTTATATACTTTTACCTCTAGTTGTCACATTTTTTATTCGATTTTCATAAGTAATACCTTTCTGGATAGGTTGTGATGTTATATTGTTTACAGCTTCATTAGTTGTTTCAAAAAGCCACCGCAAGATGGCGCTAATCTAGCGTTTATTAGAAAATTATAAAAAATTGAAATTTTGCCGCCTTGAAAATGATTTTTTTGATATGTCGTAGTGGAACTTTTTTTCTCATGCCAAAAGCTATCGAAAAATCTATGGCACAATATCGATTGCTAAATCGACCCACCCTAGTGCTCATTACTAATATGTAAATACTAAGCGGTAGAATTAGGGTCTACTGCTTATAATTCGGTGTCAAAACTCATTATTTTTGTTCGACAAAGTCGTTTTTTTAAGTAGTTGTCCATATTCGCTACATGAAAAAACGCACAAAATTTGTGCACCCGCTTACCCGCTGCATTACAAAAGTATATAAAATAAGTAGTTACCAAAATAAGTAGTTATTCGTGTGCTTATACACAGTTAAAAAATAAGTGGTTACAAGTTGTTAAATAATACGACTTACTTATATACTTACTAGTGGTTAAAATATAAGTAGTTACCAAATTTACATTATCTTTATAAATAAATAAGTAGTCGCGAGTAGGCTAGACTGCTTATAAAAACGGTTTCGCCTAACAAAAATAACTAGTACTGACGCCGAATTATAAGTAGTAAAAAATTTTAGTTTCATTATATAACCACTTATTTGGTAATGAAAGATTTTTCTGGGACCATTCATGGTCAAGGACCGATTTTAATCTTATATAAAAAATTTCTTACAATTATCGTCAGTATTGCGACCTATAGTTTGAATATAAAGTTCGTTCATTTTATATGGAGCATGCGCGGTTCCAGCAATTAATATAAGGGGAAAAATCATACGCCACAGTAGACAAATACATTGAGTTGGCCACTGAGGGGTATGATTTTTCCCCTTATATTAATTGCTGGAACCGAGCATGATATGGAGAGACGGATTGACATCAACAAAAACTCAGTATACCCTTTGCCACAGAGTGGGGTAGTGCTTTGAAAACAGTGCTTGAAACTCATTGTATTGGAAATATTTAATGAGACCCCATTTATAATGAATAACTTGCAAACATTTGGTCATTCTTTGTAAGAATTGGGATGATTAACTTAGCATTATCCTTTACTCTTTTAACGAATGACCAAAAGCACTTATTAATATGAGGAGCAGAAAGACCTTTAATAAGAAGACATTTTTCGTGTAGTAGCTTTACATGACTTACAAGGAAAGGAGAAATTTCTAGAGACACGTGTATTTTTTAGCTGCCCAATCTCATTTAAATGTTTAAAATTGGATTAAATATTGCTCAATTTCTATCGCTGAAAATATGTATGTCTTATTTTCGTCTCCTCTAAAACATATCGGAAGATCATTAAGATCTTTGGGTCCGCATGGTGCGATCTCCCTTGTACCTTAGAACATTCGTATCTTATCTCTGCATTTATTGCACGCTTTCTCTCTGGATCTGGGTGATTAAACCCAGGTGATCTACATGGGTGATTAAACCAACATACATCTTTCCATTTAGCCAAAATATAGTAAGAAACTTTCGACTAAAGCAATATATTTCAATTGGATTAGGATTACTTTTGAATATGACAGCCAAATAATTTGGCTGCTGCAAAAAAATCATTTGGTTGGCAAGAAATTCAGTTGTTATAATGAATATGTTTTCTCTGTCTAAGAAAAAGGTCGATATTATTCTGGTGTTAGCCGTTAACGCACGGAATGTGCGTTGGTTCGTTCACAAATTTAGCCATATAGTTGCGTGCTGCAAACAACTAAACATAAAGGTCCTCGGGGATTGCATTGCTCGAATGGTGAAACTAGGAAGAGTTGTGAATATAAAATTTACCACCGACGATAAAAACAGATGTCAGCATATAAGGAAAAGACATTCGTTGAAAATTTATTGGTCATGTAAAAATATGTTGAAGTTATGTAATATACATTTTTAATTTACTATCATCTTTGCAGTCGTATTGTTTATTTTACCAGTTTTATTATTAACTTTATACTCATTAATAATTTTCCACTCTGTATAGAATTTAAGGACTTTCGGTATATAGCATAAAAATAAAACTATTCTAGCCATTTAGAAATTTAATTTAATAAAAAATATATCACAACTAATTCTACTTATAGTTTTTCATATCAATTTAGATAGATTACACATTAAATTCAAGACTTTTTGTTAAAAAAAGAATTTCTTTAAACAAAACAAAAAAAAAAAAAAATTATTGTTTGGGGCTTAAAAAATAAACTAAACCATAGGAAATATATTTATAACAACTAAAAAATAAAATAATAAAACATTGAACGCCAACAAAGTTTAACTATTTAAATATTTGTATAAAATATAAATATTTGTTTTCTAAAAAAATTTTATTAAAAAATCTAAATGTAAAATTAATACGTACGTTATGGGGTTAAAGTTTAATTAAAAATTTATAAAAATTACCTGAGTGTGTTTGATCGTCATCACTGGCAGTGTAACGACGACTGTGAATACTTTTATCACGGCTGAAATGAAAGAAAATTAAGGGCATTTAATTCAGTTTGAAATCGAATTATTTAATAACGGATGGAGTTAGTGGATTTTACCTGAAACCTGCTTGATTTGCATACACTAATTTATTTGAACCATCTGGTGAAACCTCTTCCACTGAATGATGATTACCGGCAGTAACTGCGGCACCATAAGCCTTAGTCATGGGTTTTTTGGTATAGGGTGGATCATATTTGAGTGTTGGGTTCTTACGTCTGGTTTATTCAAAATCGTCCAATGTGATTTATAATTTATAAAGTTGAATTATTTATTTATGTTTTGTTATCGACATTGAATTATTGGCGTTTATGATTTGTAATTGATTTTCGTGATTATGGCAAATATTTTTAATTAAGGATGTTTAAGTTGTTTTGTTATTTTAGTTTGGCGATATCAATTTTAAATGTTTATTAAATTTATTGTTGTTCGTATTTAACAAAAAATAATTTTAATTATTATTTTTATGCAACCATGATGTAGAGATGTTTAGACAAATTTAGGTTTAATAGATTTTTTAAAGATTCGATTGTGTGGTATGGAGGAATAAACAAATTTGGAATAATAACAATAAAAAAATGTGATTGATTAATAGAGGTATTTTTTTGTTTCAGTTTTTTCAATAGAAAATTAAAATAGATTTTTTTTGTAAAAATATTTTGAAAAAAAGTAATAAGAAAGAATAAAAAAATATAAATAATGAAATAATATACAAGAATTAATGATTGAAAATGTAATAAGATTTTATCATTTGTTTAAACATAGTTCAACTGCAGTTTAAATATTTAAACCCAATTCGTATAACATATTCATCACCTAACAATTTCACCACTATATTTAGACAGATAAGGCAATACTATGGTTGATAAATTTGCTAATATATAGTTAAGACTTCAACCAGTCAGATATAATAATCATGTATGTATATAAAAAAATAACGATCTCATTAGGAATGCCAAATCAAATAAACATTTTCATGATTCGGGATTTAGATACCCAGGAGAAAAAAAAAGAAATGCCCAAGCAGTAGAAAAAGCATTAAAATTAATTATTTAGATGTACTCCTTTTTAAAAAGAAACACTAATGTTTTTAACAGAGACTTGTCATAGGAGGGGAGTACACCCACTTCAATATTTTTTCAGTACTTTTTAAACTAGTGCAAGGGAAAGTTAAAAAAAAATGTTCGCGAAAAAAATTATATATATTTTTATTGCCGCCACCGGGTATTGAACTTGCGACCTCAAGATTGCTAATCTAGCTCTGTACCGCTGAGCTATTTTTTGTTATGAAGGTTCATTGGCATAAAAACACCACTTTTTCATTGCGAGATATTCTCTTCAATAAAAGTACAAATGCAAAAGATGCACTGAATTCAGTACTTTTTGCAGTACTGTTTTCACGGGTGCATAAAAGGCGATTTTCATAATTTTTACTTTATATATTTTTTTAAAATGATACTTTTTTGGAAATTGAAAAATTAAACAAAATCGAATTAATTATAAAAATAAAAAAAAAGAATTAGGGAAATAAAAATAAAACAATTAAAACACTGAAAAATTATTGGTCCCGCAAGGAATCCAACACGCGATCATATATTTGGAAATAAATTTTATTAAGATCACTTTTTAGGATAATTTTTTGAGCAATAATACTTTAGAAGCAATAAATAAGTAATTTTTTGGATTTTGTTTAGAATTACTTCCAACAAATCTATAAAAATATACTAACTGATAATTTGGAAGCAGTGGAATAGGTGATATTTTTTACTGTTCAGAATTAATTTTTTTTTAAAGCAGTAAAAATTCATTTACGGATACTTTTGAATTAATAAACGAATTGGTTTGCAAAGCACGACTTCCAATTTTTTTTGCTGGACAGTTTGAGGCATTTTCCTCAAATCGTAGAAACCACAATTTAGGGGCGTAATTTGTAATTCTCAATGTTTAACAAGTAATACCGTGATTTTTCAATTCGTCTTTATCAATAAATTGGATTTGAAAATCACTGTCATTTTAAATAATGATTTCCATCCAACTATATATTTTTAGTATGCAATTTGATACAAGGCCGCAATTTTCTGATCAATATAACAACTTTGCTCTATATCGGAAATTTGAACACTTAATGAGCTTTATTTTAAAGTAATTTTACAATTTTTGAAACCAATGAGCTTTATTTTAAAGTAGTTTTACAATTTTCGAAAAGAAAAATTGTAATTTTTTAAAAAATATATTTTGTTAAAAATTGGCGTTATAAAGTGCTTTCATGAAGTAATTTTTATAAAAAATCTTTTTATTCAGAAGCACCTTTTATTATCGAATTCGCCAAAATAGTTCTTCAATATTTAATTTACAAACAGCGTAAAAAATAGCGAGGCACTTCCAGGGTTAAAGGACAATCGATTAGTTAGAAAATTGTTACTTAAGTAACAGAAGTATTTAAGACAAAAGTCAATCTTAGTTTTGAGTATTAAGTGGCCCTTAATCCTTTACAAAGTAAATTAAATTTCTTTTACGAAACATGTCGACATTCTGTAATAAATGTCAACCTTTCATAAATATGTTTAAAAAACATGATATTTTTCATTAAAAAAACAACTATCACGTTTGTCAAGTTTTATTTTTGTTTTTCAACAAATTTATGAAGCTTTTTATAAATTATGACGGCGGTTTTCTTCTAGTGATACTAATATTCATTAACATTTTTAGCTAATTTTAATAAATAATTTTTAAATTACAGTTTATAGTAATTTTATTAAAATTTAGGAGCAGTTAATAATTTTTTCTACTAATTTAATTATACTGCAAATCAGTAGGCTTCAGTTGCTTAAATTAGCTAAATCTACCGAGGAGCGCTAAATAGTTAAATTTCCAGGTATAACATCAACGTTTTCAGAAGTCATTACAGACTTTTCTGTTGAGTGGACGAGTTTTACAGTCAGAACAAAGCACGAGTTTAAACTTAAATTTTACTTTAGTGATAAATTTTTTTTTGAAAATTAATTACTAAAGTAAAGGTTTATTAAAATTCGTGGTTAGTGCTGACTATAATATTGCGCCGCACTAGTGTTGATACTGCCCCACATTGGTTTGTATGAAAAAGTCGGCGTTTTAATTTATCAAAAGCACTTAAATTACTGATTAAATCATTAAGTTTGTAATCATCATCTAAATTAACCCTTTAGTGTCCATTTAAAGGGCTATTTTTTTTGCTCTGCGCAACGAAGTTGTTAAATAAAAATTCGAATCCTGGAAGCTATGAATTTTTATATGTACATGTTTTAGTTAGCGGAATAATATTCAGTTTTTTATAACTATTCCACGATACCGCGGATCAATGCAAAAGCTATAAAAAAGTGTTCCAATAATGTTTAATTCCACTTATGTTATGTAATTCAAAAATACCAAAACAGAATTTAAAAAAGTAGAGTTTGGAATGAGTTCTTATAGAACCGTTTTTGTCTTATAAAAAACCGCTTTCATTTTACTTAAAGATCTGTGTTTTTCTTTTTTTTTATTGTATGGTGCGGCCCTTTATAATCTATGAAAACGCACAATATTGAATTGGAAAACTAAAGGGTGAGTTACCCAACCATTAACGTAATTGTAACGAATCAGATGTTTCGAAGCCACAAGAAGAAGTGCATACAAATGGTTATCAACGCGTAAATGTAAACGTACTTGCCGGATCATTCTGTTGAAATCAGAATTTTCTATCCGTCATCGAAACAGCTGAATGATTTTAGTCGGAAAAAAATATAAAACGAATAAAGAAAATAGATTCCAACAACAAATAAGAAATAAAAATAAACAAATAAATGGAAAAATTTAGAATAAAATATAAAATCACATGAAATAGATGCTAAATAATAATGTCGTTTACGGTATTCTATAAGTGTCCCAGCAAAATCTTTCATTACCAAATAAGTGGTTATATAATGAAGCAAAAATTTTTTACTACTTATAATTCGGCGTCAGAACTAGAGATTTTTTTTTATTTTTTTTAAGAGAAGCAACACTTAGGAAATTCTTCCTATTAAATAACGTGTTGCTTCCTTTGGAAAGGTGATAGAGAAGAAGTGAAAGGTGGCGAAAGATGAAGGGCTTCAAATATGGCAACACTGTAATTTCGCGAGATGTTGAATCTTAGAACAGTTGTTGCGCGCCATCTGATGAAGAGTTGGCGAACTTTGTTGAAGCTGTTTAGTTCATTGCCCGTTAAATTATTTTACTTCGGTGGGGTTAAGTGTTATGGGAACACCGAAGGAGGACGTTGCGATATGTATGAGGGATAGAAAGAACTCATACATATTATTATTTTTCATAAACTGATGTTGCCTTGGTTGGGGCTCGAACCCGCAACCTTACGTGTAACAGTCCAACGCGCTAACCGTTACACCACAGCGCCCACAATTTGCTGGGGTACTTTTTAGCTACGGCACGGTACAGTTACATCACATTTACGTTTACGGTCCCATAATCCGCCCTTAAGCACTGAAAACAAAATGCAATGGAGTAGTGTGAAAATGATTTTTTAAAAACATTTTTGGATTCAACTAGATTCAAAATAATCTCAAAGCGAATTCGACAACCATTAATAACTTAGTATTGCCAACAATATGTTTTCCTTTGATATAATAGGTGCGGTGAATTGACGGTGGTGAATAAGTATAACCTAAATATCAATCAATTTAATATAAAATTTATAAATAAAATTTAATTAAACCTTAGTTAAACCACATTTAAACTATATATAGAAAATATTTTCTTTTGTTGAAATAAGCACCTTTTAAAGAAATTATAATTCCTTGGTTTATATCTGTATTTTTTGGGTTTCATATACAATACGTATTAGTTAGTAAAATAATTTGTAGTTTTTTTATATGTTAATATATAAGTGGTAGAGGTATGTAGTTATTGTTAGTTGTGTTGGTAAATTAGTAAGTTGTTAATTAATGTTAATATTAATAATTATATAGTTACATATATATTTAGGTTAGTTTTAAAATTGGTTTTTAATTAGAGCAAATTAATTAAAATGCACATACAATAATACACAAACAAAACACAAATGCAATAGATTTAAATGTTTTTGTATGTGTATATGGTATGATTGTTAGTATTGTTCATTTTTACATGAATTTACAATAAATCATCATTCTATCTCAGTAGAAAGCACCACCATAACTCAAAAAGGACAGTGTATGTGTGTTAATTGTGAAATATGTAGTAAATTTTTTTGGTTTTTATACAAATACATATAATGATTTTATATATATTTTATTTATTTTTTAAAGTTTACAAGACAACATTAATGTTGAGAGCAAAGAAAAACTAAGATGGTGTACTTTATTATAAAGATGCAGTGATTATTGCCCACTTCGCACCTTTGGACAATATTCAAGGAATCTCTATGTGTTTTGTTATTTAATTTTAATTACTTTTTAAATATGTTATAATAAACTATTTACAATTAATCGAATTTTTTTGCAATGTGTTAAATATTGATTAAGCATTTAGATTTTATAAAAATTTACAAAATTTTTTAATTTTGCATACTAATTGAAATTTTCTAAATCCTACATATATCTATTAAATACTCCCCGGTCCTTCTTCTAGTTATGAAATTTTAATTGCTATAAACGTTTTAAACTCTAAAAAAGTTAACTTGTTTAAAAACTTACCTTCTGTTAAGTATCACTAACCTTTCTAAAACATAAAAACCGCTTTTTGACTTTCAATTAGTTTAGTTTTCATACTTCATTCTTAAGCTCAACAAAATCAATCATCAAAAGTTATAAAGTTAGTAAGTCATTATGTTTTATAGTACTTATGTATGTGTCAAAAACAAAACATTTTTAACATCGTATTATAATATATATATATATTAATGTTAATATTAGGAAGAAACTTTTTTGCTTAGGTTTGCTTTTACACTTGCAACGAAATCTGGAGGTTTCCGATGTCCACCACTCTCAAAAACAATGAAAAAAAGTTTATATGTAGATGTTCAATTTTGAATAAAACACACATAGTTATTTTAAATAAACAAGAATTTAACCTCTTTCAATTTTTCTGCATTGCTTTTACAGAGTGGGGAATACAGTATTAATCTCGAGATTTCCATGCAAATATAATCGCAATCTTAAATAAAATAATAGATAAAAATTTGTAGAAAAATTTAAAGCCTTCCAGTAAAGAAGTTATTTTTTTATAATTTAATCACATCTATAACTTATGGAGTATAATAACCAATATATGTTGTCAATATTTCATCAGAATTTCTTTAATATATAGAATTAACCATTTCTAAAATGCCCTATGCTAGTGGTTCTCAAAATGAGGTGCTGGCCCCAGTAGGGTGAAAATTTCTTATTTGAAAGGTGGTAATGAGCATATTTATTGTATCCATTTGTCCAAAAAACTGTACCAGAACTGTATGAAGAACAGTCGTTTGGCATCCATATCTCAAATTGTAAAAAGTTGTTAGTTACAAAGTGTCAGCTTTGTACCATCGATATATTATACCATCTGTATTTTTTTTTCTTAAAACAAAATAAGAATTTATATCTATTATTTATTTTAAAGATTTAGTAAGCTTATCAAAATAAAAAAAATAGTAAAGATATCGCAATTTTAATATAAAATATTTTATAATTTTTGTAAAATTGTTTAGTTCTTTAGCAACTTTTACTGAGAAATTCGTTTGCACGTAGTAACAAAATAATAATATAATTGAAAATTTAATTACCCAGCAAAATCTTTCATTACCAAATAAGTGGTTATATAATAGAAATTCATAGATCCGCACAACTTATTTTTTTGCGTCTAAACTCATTATTTTTGTTTGGCGTGGTCGTTGTTATCAGTAGTCACGCTTACCCGCTCGCTTACGAAAAAATGAGAAATAAGTAGTTATGAGATTTTGAATAATAAGTGGTTACACACATGCTTACAAAAAGTTGAATTTTAAGTGTTTATCCGATTGCTTACTTGATTCTTAAAAATAAGTAGTTAGGCAAATACTATTAGCCTACGGAAATACATTCAGAAAAATTTATGTTTTCTGTAGTGTGTAATTTTAGGACTCGTCATAAAAATTTAAACATAAAACATATTTACATATAATAAAAAAATTTAACTGTGTAAAAAGTACTTATTTCAACTAATACGAGTAAGTCATTATTTTATATTTAGAAACAATGAATACAATAGGCCGTTATTAGGAATTCATTATTTTATATTATAAAATTATGCAAAAGGTAATTATATATCATTTTTGGTAATGCAGATAGTAATGAGGTGTCATTACCAATATTTTGCTGGGTAATTAAAAAAACATTCTGCTTTGTTTTTTGAAGCGGGATATTTTTTAGTTAGTATAGGTGTATTAATCTGGACGTAACGTCCAGAAAGAACTTAGTGCCGAAAATAACACTTGGGATCAGTTGAAGATCAGTTGTTGAATAAATAAAGAGATTAAAAAAAACGAATTGTTTTTTCGTTAATAAATACTAAATACTAATTTTTTTATAAAAATTTACACAATTGGGAGCAAAGAATGGTATTAACTATAAATCAGATATAAAGGGTTCTTCAATAAGAGCGCTACAAAAGTTTTTTAAATAAAACAAAAACGGTTTTGGATATCAATGAAATTCTTTATTCCTGTGAAAGTACGTTCGATGCCATTATGTATGGAAATCGATCTCTTTTGCATGGCCATCACGGGCACGCTTGCATAAGTCCAGACGCTGAACCTAATTTTCGACGGTTTTCAAGCATAAATCGGCCGATATTCGTACGAAGTTCATCAATCGTCGCTGGCTTGTTGGCATAGACCATAGATTTGACGTAGACCCACAGGAAATAGTCCAACGGCGTCAAATCGCACGACCGAGGCGGCCAATCGACTGGACCATTGGTGAGATAACACGTTCTCCAAACTTGGTTTGCAATAAATTGATTGTGACATTCGCTGTGTGGCTTGTGGCGCCGTCCTGTTGGAACCACATGTCCTCCAAGTCCATATCATCCAATTGGGGCCAAAAATATTCGGTTATCATTGAACGGTAGCGATTCCCATTCACAGTAACGTGCCGGTCTTGATCATCACGGAAGAAGTACGGCCCAATGACGCCGCCGGCCCATAAACCGCACCAAACCGTAATTTTTTGGGATGCAATGATGACTCATGGAGTACGTGTGGATTGCTGTCTGACCAATAACGCATATTTTGTTTATTGACGAAGCCATTCATTATGACGACCATAAATTGGACGTAGCGCTCTTAACGTTGAGGCCACTGACTCCGAAAGTCGGTAGTAAATTTTAATAATTTCGACTCGTTGGTGGCTCGTATATCTTTCCATCATGAAATGGCAAACCTTACTGAAGAGAAATGTCACAAGAGCGGCAAGAAATATGGCGTCGTTTGCTGTCCCTGTCTTTCTACTTTTGTAGCGTCCCTGTTGAAGAACCCTTTATCTATATGACGGTTTTCACGATTTTAATATCAAGCAACAAGAAATTGGTAATAATAAGAAACAAACTGCTTATCGAAATGCAGAATAGTTCTTGTATTTTTCTGAAAGTGCAGTAATAAAATTTATTAAATTTTGAACTAAAGAAAGTTTAACCAACCACCGTAAGGATAAACTTTTGGACCACAAAAAAACTCATATCGAAATCCTCACAAATGAAAGATGATTTACATTTACATCATCTCCTGATTTACTTAAATTAGGAGACTTTCGTCTGTTTCTGTAACTTTTTCCACGATCTTGGGCTACACGGATATTTTAGACGGGGTCTTGAAAATGGTGCGGGAATTCTCATGCGTCGGAAAGCGTCTCCAAGCCAATTTGAGCTTTGTTTTTGATTTATATCATAATAAATTAATGGTTTTTCTTGTGCTAAGAATTTTAAAGTATATGTTTCGTTTCTTTAGCTACTACGGATGCCGAACGGGACTGGTTTTTACAAATCCCGGGATTTGGGATTTTGAAAATTTAAATCCCAGGATCCCGGGATTTGTCGAGATTTCGGTATTTTTCAGGGTTTCGGGTTTTTTTTTTGTTTCATCATATTTTTAATTTTAAAAATAAATAGCTGAAATAAACCCTAGAAAATAAAATAACCTACTATAAATCTTATTATTTTTTTTTTCCTTCTGTAGTATGAAGAAATAAACAAATTAAGCCGGATTCACAATATTGGAGTATCCCACGCTGCAGAGTGGAGTGTATAAAATAGAGATAGCATGATACAAAAAATATGTAAGTGCAAAAAAGAAAGGAACAAAATCCACTCAGAGTGGAGTACTGCAGTATTGTGAATCTGGCTTCAAACAGAAACTACACTCATAGAAATAAGTATGTAAAAATAGTAGAAAAAGCTACTAAAAATGAGCAAAAAAGCTTCCGCGTTTAAAACTACGGAAATCAACAGAACTTGTTTGCTAAATAATTGTTAAATTTTCGAAATATAAGAAAAATATATATGAGTTAAATTTGAGCGAATTGCAAATTACAATTTACCTCTAAAGAAACATTTTAACCAAAAGTAACTAAAATACTGCTATATCTAAAAATTTGTAGTTATATTTGGCTAAAATTAATTGAATGCAAGGACAAACTACTCTGCTGAAATCATCAGAAATATTAAGTGAGTAAGCGTTTTTAAATAACCTAATATAAAATATTAAGCACATACCTCTGCTGATTTCAGAAGGCCAATTTATAGATTTTTCTAATTTAACAAAAATTTGCAGTTTTTAGTCGGCAGAATTATTTTGCATGAAGTTATGATTTTAGAAAATCATCAATAAAATTAATAAAAACATGTGTGTTAAAAGATTAAATAAAGCTGAATTACGATTTTCAAAAGTTTCACAGCTGAATAAAAGTTTTTAAATGGATTTATTTAATCTGTAATCTATTTTAGTCTATTATTTATGAATGGGAAAAATTTGTTCTTTAATAACATTTAATAAGATATTAGATTTATGTGAGTTAGGTCGAATATAACAATAAAACCAAATACAAAAAGAGATAACATATGCGAAAAATGAAATCAGAAATCCCGGGATTTCTTTCAGACCAATTTCGGGATTTCGGGATTTAATTTTTGACTCAAATTCCCCTAAACACAATCACATCAAAAAGGTTATTATTATATAATTAAATTTGTCTTTTTTCATTATTTAAAAAAGTCCTTGCAACCGAATGTCTCGGATTACAGTTCAAAGTAGATCATAGCATAAACAATTTTGGGAACCACAGCGCTACACTCTATCCATTGAGTCAAATATATTTCACACAAATAAGTGTTACACTCTTTGAAACATAAAATGCGTATGTGCATAGCAAGATTGAACCACACTGCCTGTCATGTAATTGTGGTGGCAATAAACGCATTAAATACACATGATTTGTTAAAAAAAAAACATAATGATAAATTTATTGATGTATGTGTGTAATTAATGTTTAAGCTATAACGCACATATTATATATTTACATATTAACAATTATTTATACACAGACAAAAATTTGTGCATTGGATGAAGAAACGCTTGTTCAAAATTAAAACAAAACACTTATAAAAAAATTGTTAATTGTTTAGTACCAATACTGTATTCAACTGCGAGATAATTTAATAAGTATCTATGAACATTTTTGAAATATTTACTTCAATGAAATTATCCATAACTTTTAGTAACACATACGGATTCACGACTTTTCGTTTAAACATAGGTAATCTGAATTTACTTTAGTAGTAAACTGGTTCTTTATAAAGGATGTATGCATCGAAAAAATACACCTATCTATACCATATGAAATAAAATGAGTTATTCTAGATTCGCTCCCAAACTTCAAGACCGAATGAGCTTATATTCAATACATTACAGCAAATGAACAGTAAAGTAAAGGTAAGGGGTTTGATGTATTTTCTATGTAATATGCATATTAATACCCACATAGTGCCAACGCTTTGCTGAGAACTTAAGCTTTTTCGCCGTGAGAACAAAATTTTCGATTTCTAAAAAAAATTTCAAAACTGCTTTAACAAAAACATGTTGTGCTACACCTCATTTCTAATTAAGTTTGGCATGTCGAAGATGAATATCTACAATTTTTTTTTTAAATCGGACTAGCGGTTTTTGAAATATTGCGACTTGATTTTGACTAAAAATTGATTTTTTTTTCTCTATTCTGCAAATTTGTCAAAAATAATCTTAGAATTTTTTCTTTTTACGCTTAAAAAGATCTCAAAAGGGCCTATGATTTGCATATAATAATATCTGCAATAGTAAAAAGATGTCTTTAAAATTTTCTAATATTTGCAAATTTGGAACAATTTGGTCGCAGATTGCCAAGTACCAAGCTTTCCAATTTTGCCCAAATTCCCACCACACATATCTGATCTAGTGTAGTAGTGCTTTCGTAATCCGAACAATAAATGATGAAAATCGAAAGTTGAAGTTATTACCAATCCAAAATTTATGTGAGTAAATAAAAAAAATTAATAATTTTACTTGTGGAAAGTATTTGAATCGATCTAGGGCATTCATGCTCGAAATTTTTGGTTTGAAATCAGTTTTTTATTCCGGAATGTGATAAAATTGGTTGAAAAATTTGGGCCAGAGATATTGTAGTTCGATCCTAGGACTGGATATAAAAGTTAAACATGGTGTTATCATTGTTAGGTGTTACGTATTTACTTATAAAAAGAAAACTATTTTCGAATAATTTCACTCTTTCATGAATGCCGTAATTCGGCTTCCGGCTTTCGAAGTGCATAGACAAAAAATTTCAAGATTATTTTTAAAAAATCTGTAGAATGAAGAAAAACACACAATTTTTAGCAAAAATAAAGTAGTAATATCTCAAAAACTATTAGTGCGATTTCAAAAATTTCGTGTCCAGCATACCAAAATTAGTTCCAAATGTTGTGTGACACCTTATATTTTTGTTATGGGAATTTCCAAAAATCAAAAATTTTTTTCACCTACCGTCAAGGGTTAAGCTTTCCGATTTTTCCCTAAGCTTACACCACATAAGTTTTACACCTTGTGCTATAATTCAAAAAAATATTTAATAAAAATCAATGCAATAATAGATGAAGATATACAGTGGGGAGCGTTATTGAGTACATGTCAGTACTTGAGGAAACTTACAAGTGCAGACATAAAAATATCAGTCAAGGGGACTAAAGTATACTTTTCTGAAAGCAAAAGGCTCGCTTAATCTAAATCTGGCCTCAGAAATGACCTTCCTTATCAGACTTTATAGCTATATAAATGGGAAAAACTTAACTTTTCTTCAAAATATTTCGAATCGTATATTTTCTTGAAAAATATTTTTAACAAGATTCGTAACGGCATCTGAATATACTACTCTTCCTCTTTAAAATGATTTTTGAATTCTTTTGATAACATATTTTTTTACGGATATATCGTTTATTGAAATTTGGGCCTTCACCTCAATTTCAAAGTAAAATTGTAAAAAAAAGACCCAAATTTCAAAAAACGATATATCCGTAAAAAATATGTTATCAAAAGAATTCAAAAACTATTTTAAAGAGGAAGAGTAGTATATTCAGATGCCGTTACAAATCTTGTTAAAAATATTTTTCGAGGAAACATACGATTCGAAATATTTTGAAGAAAAGTAAAGTTTTTCCCATTTATATAGCTCGAAAGTCTGATATGGAAGGTCATTTCTGAGGCCAGATTTATATTAAGCGAACCTTTTGCTTTCTGAAAAGTATACTTTAGTCCCCTTGTCCGATATTTTTATGCCTGCATTTGTAAGTTTCCTCAAGTGCTGACATGTACTCAATAATGCTCCCCACTGTATAAACAACGATATTTTTTTTTAAGTAAATATCTAATATTTCCCAGAAGATGACATTTGAAGTATGCCGGAATATCGGTAATAAATTAATAAGATTAGACCTCGACCGCGTGCATTTTCATTTATCAATGTGTAACGTCGCAAATTACCACGCCAATTTGGCTACTTACATAATTGAAATTTAATTCAGTATGAACGCACTTTATCGATAATATTTATTTTGATACAGTGTGAATACGATATAGGTACTGCTTGTATTCTTTATATGGATTCGTATGTTTGTTGTTTACGTACTGCATACCAGTTAGTTTGTGTGTATGTTAAAGCACACACTATTGTTTATTATTTTATATATATTTTTGTGCTTTGCTCTTTAGCCTTATATAGTTCTCATTTGATTAATTTTTTAATTCAAATGAGTAGTTCAAGTTGATACACAAATGGGGTGGTCAAGGCGAAATGCCATAGCCCGATACTTTTCCAGTACCGAGCTAAATTTTTGGAAAGACGATAGACTTCGGTTGGTTGTCTCATAAATAATATCACAGCTTTCGCGGTCTGTTCTAATATTACAGCCTTCGCGGTCTGTTCTAATATCACAGCCTTCGGGGTTTGTTCTATTGATCATCACTGCCTAGGTGATCGGGATTATATGCGACTCCACCGCCGAGGAGGTCGCCAACCCGAGGATACCTATACCCGAGTTTGAAGACGACTACCTGCCGAGCACATAACCGAGTCGGAAGGAGACTACCTGACGACACAGAACCGAGTCGGAAGACGACTACCTGTCGGAAGACGACTACCTGAACCTGAAGCCGAAGTTTGTATTGCCGACGGGTAATTCTCCGAACCGAATAAGCCCGAGTGAATAAACGAGGTGTTGCCATTTGTGAAATGTATTGTATTTGAATTTAATTAATAAATAAAGATAATAGTATAACCATTGAAAAGAGAAAATCGATTGTGTATTTAGTTAAGGTTTACGGGTCCTCAAGTAGACCCTGGACACGACAGCCGATGCCAAACCTTATTATAAACGTTTGAAAGGTCGAATAAATACAACATTAAAATAAAAAGCTAAAGATTTTAAAAAAATGCCGCTCTACTGCTCTTACCTAGAAAAAAATGTATGAGCCTGCTATAAGTTATACACGGCGTATGATTCATATTTAATCATAAAATAATGCTCATACGTCTAAGGTACTCATATTGAATTAAGAAAATTTTTTATAATTTTAACCAATTAGTGCTTGAATCAATATGGATATTATGGCGTCTCAATAAAAAGACCAGACCTGCAATCTGCACCAGGTAACATCACTAATGCATAGCATAATAGAAGTATAAACATTAGGGCGGGTCAAATTGTATGGATAAAAATTTTTTGATATTGCGTACTCGATTTTTCGAAAGCTTTTAGCATGGGGAAAAAAAAGTTCCACTACAACATATCAAAAAAATCATTTTCGAGGCTCCCAAATTTAATTTTTTTGCAATTTTCTAATAAATCTAGATTAGCGCCATCTTGAGGTGGCTTTTTGAAACAACTAATAAAGTTTTAAACAATATAACATTACAACCTTTCCAGAAAGGTATTACTTATGAAAATCGGATAAAAATTGTGGCAACTAGAGGTAAAAGTATATAAGTAAAATTATTTTCTCCTTGTTGTCATCAACATCATTATCATCATTTCTCGTCATTATCATCATTTCATCATCAAGCAGAAAATAATTTTACTTATATACTTTTACCTCTAGTTGCCACATTTTTTATCCGATTTTCATAAGTAATACCTTTCTGGAAAGGTTGTAATATTATATTGTTTACAACTTTATTAGTTGTTTCAAAAAGCCACCTCAAGATGGCGCTAATCTAGCATTTATTAGAAAATTGCAAAAAATTTAAATTTGGGAGCCTCGAAAATGATTTTTTTTGATATGTCGTAGAGGAACTTTTTTTCCCCATGCTAAAAGCTTTCGAAAAATCGAGTACGCAATATCGATTGCTAAATCGACCCACCCTAATAATCATACTCATAATTTTGTGTTTTGATTTCTATATTTTTTAATATAGATTTTGCCATCGGTTACAAAAATACCTCACTGCGGCGTTAACGAAAGTTTTGTTATGGTAGCGTTTTAGGGTTAATTAAAATGTTTTTGCTAATAACAAATTTATCTAAATATATATATATGTTTTGCGCATTAGTTCGTTAGATATTAAGTGATTTAATTATTTGATGGCACACAATTTTTATTGATGTAGATATAAAATTAAATGTCTTAATTTAATACTTTTATTTGTTTTATTATTATTATTATGGTCATTAGGGAGTTTCATCGCAAAGTTTTTTATTTGGAGTTTTGCAACTTTTAAAACGGAATATAAATGCTTGGGGCCAAAAAGATTTTTGTAATTTTTGTGGTATTTTTAAAATGCTATATGCAAATTTTCATGCGTACTAACAAAAAATTAGTCGGGGAACAAATTATTAGTTTAGGCTGCACTTTAAAAATATTGAAGGTATAAATTCAATATTTCCCTTACTCAAACCTTTATAAAGCATGAAAAACAGGTAGTACAGGGGCGTGAAATTAAATCCGTTAGATAGATCTCCTAAATACCTTTCATCCGAAATCCACTTCAATTATCATGAAATTTTCACTTATTTGTTTAAATTTCCTTTGAAATGGAGTAAAAAATTGAGTTTTGTTTTAGTTTTTTTTTAAATTTTTTTAATACTCGTCTTAAACTAACAATTGTAATATTAGAATGAAATGAAGAGTATTTTAAGGACCTATCTAACATATTGTATTTCACGCTTATGCATTCTCTATTTCTTAAATTATTGAGGTTTGAATTTGGAAAATTCCGATTTTTTTAAATTAGAACCATTACTGACCTTTAAACTAATAATTTTTACAAGGATTATTTTTTATAGTTAAATGGAACCCTTAAATAGTGATTTCGTTGGTTCTGTAATGCTTAAGTGAAAAAAAATAAAAATTAAAAGATTATATTTGTCTAATCAATTTTCATAAGCTCATAAGGCCAAATGTTGAGTGTAAATAAAATAAAGTTTCTTTACATATTTTTCTGAAGTTTCGTCTATATTTGTAGACTTTTTCAAAAAAGTCGTAATACGAAACTATTTTACTTCATATTACAGAGCATTGTACATGAAACAAAAAACAAAGCATGAATTTTAAATTAATACACAAATCTTAAACTAATATCACAGTAATGTTTCACTGAAAGGCAATTCTATAACATAGCCTAATTTTTTGAATAAAATCCATTTCAGTAACCCTGAACAAAATTCTCAAAAATCTTATGGGTCATAAGCATCCATATTTCGCTTTAAAAGTTGTAAAAATCCCAAAAAATCGTTTTGGTGAAACGCCCTAATGGCTATTATTAGCAAATGGAAAAAAAATATATTTTAGCGACCCCGTTCCCGCCTTAAAAATTCTGAAAAAAAACTTTCAAACCTTTTGTTGCAAAAAAAAACCGTTTTGGTGAAACTCCCTAATGGTTATTATTAGCCAATGGAAGCAGAAACAATTACGGTTAAATGATATTATTGAGCTTTATGGTTATTGATAAATATTTATGTTTATTTTCAGTATGATTTATTACTAATTGAAATTCAGTTTTGAGGTTAATAAACTTACCTGACTTTAAAAAAATTATTAAAAAAAAAACAGTGTTGTCGGTTGATTAAACAAGTTGCTAAAATTAAAGCTTAATTTGGTCACAATTATTTTTTAGTGTTTTAAATTCTAGCAACAGAAATATAATTGACAGAATATAAACTCATATTGAAATATTCGATTTTTTGGTTGCTAGGACAAATTTATTTTTTTGACTTCATTTGGTTACAGTTATGAGTTAGTTTTATAATATTTGGGATTCACACTTCATAAGGTCAGTTTCGTATGCATAGCATATGTATGTAATTATAGTTTACTTATACTATATAAGCTTTACATCAATCTAAATGAACTCTTAAGCCTAAACTAGATAAACGCAGTGTCGACCGCATTGCGACGTTTTGTCGATAAAGGAGGTTTTCGCATTTTCTTTATTTGTCACTGCCGAGAAATTAGAAAAGTTTCTAAATAAACAAGAGCTGTTTTTAAACAAAACGCAAAAAGAAATTTTTTAAAATATTAAATCGTTTTCGCGAAATTTAAGAACAAATTTTTTCATCACTGCCACTGTCCACTGGCACTTTCACTATGTGGTTTGGGTTTTAAACTATTAGTTATTAAAATAACACTGTACAAAAAAAAAAAAAACAAATTCTGGCAGAGGGAACTAAACAAGAATACAAGTGTATCGGCATTTTAAAAGTTTACTTCTTACCCTATGTTTTTTTTGGGAGATTAAAATTTCCCCGTTTTTACAAATGTTTATTGTGAATCGGCATAAGAAACCATGTGACTCTTCCATTTTAGGTATTGGGTGCGTTCAGCGAACTTATGTAAAACAAGGGATAAAAAAGACTAGTAAGTTGAAGAGTTAGAGGGTTAAATGGACCTCTAAAATATTTGTCATGAAATTGTACTATATGCTTCTGAAGACAGCAAAATTAAAAACTTAACTGTAATGCCAAAAATAAATCAAAACTAAGCCCATTTTGCAAATGTTTATCGTCAATCGGCATAGGAATCCATGTAAATCTTCAATTTTAGGTATAGAATGTGTTCAGCGAACACATTACGAGGAATATTTTTCTGGAGTATTTTAATCCTCCAACTCTTCAATTAAAGGGGTGTTTTTTGGAAGGGTTAGAGTGTTAAAATGTTCCGAAAACATATTTGACATGAAATCATACATCATAAGACATCAAAGTTTAAAATTTAGGCTGAATGCCAGAAATAAGTCGAAACTTAAAATATGTTTAAGGGTTAATTTCGTACATATTCGAATTCGACGGTTAAAATAATCCACAAAAATGTTCCTTGAGGTGTTTTACACAAGTTCTCTGAAACGTCCTGTACCTAAAATGGAAGACTCACATGGTTTCCTATGACGATTCACAATAAATATTTGCAAAAGGTGGGACATTTTAACCCCCTTCCTCCCACGAATAAAAACAGCACCAGACGGGAGCTTTCAAAAACGCCGATAGTATATATATTTTTTTTTTTGGTATTCTCTGGAAGAAATTTGATTTTGTTGTACACTGTAATCAATTTATTCGTACACTAATAGGAAAAATTCAGCAGCTAAACTAGCAAAACCCAAATGGGTTTTGTTAGTTTCGATAAGTACATCGAGAAATTCCACACGAGAAAGACATATCACTCGATGTCCTCAAAAATGTTGCACTGTGATATCAATCAAAACTTTTATTACCTTTAGACCACAGCATCAAGCCGTTGTAGCAATATCGGCAGATATGTTTTGGCGCCCATGGCTCATCTGGAAAAATTTCTAGTTCAAAATAAAATTTACATATATCCTCCACTTTACTATTGAAAAATGAAACCTTCTATTCCTTAAGGGAATAGAAGGTTGCTTGCCGCAGATACAGCAAAAGCAGTCAAGTTTTTCCAAACAGTCTGGCATTTTTATTCTTACAAATTACCTTGTGGGAGAATTAAAAAACGAAAAAGATTGACTCTTAGATCTGACTGTATTCCCCATGTATTTGTTGTTGAAAAGTCATAATAAATTATATTTATTAAAATTTTAGTTTGAAAACTTCAAAAAAATTAAGGCCTGGTATCGCCACAATCATAACATTGACCAATAAAATTTTAATTTTTTGAATTTTATTGTTGTTTTGTATGAAAAGTTAAGACTCTCAGTCTTAAAAATAGTCTTGTGACGGTCACAGTGAGTCACAAGTAGGAATAGGCACCTAAATTCCCTTATGACAATTTTGAGTGGCAAAAAGATAATGACAAAAAAAATGAAGAAGAACATAAGCACCAAAACATATTGACATAGATACAAAAGTATTCGGTAGTTGAGTGCCAAACCTTCTCGTCAGAGATGGGATGACCTACATTTGTGAACAGTAACTAAATTAACCCTTAATGGGCAATCTTGAATTTGACTGGTTTTTGCTGTTTGTGTTAAGTTTTGGGCTTTGGTGTGTTCTGACATAGGTAGTTACATTTTATGACTAATATTTTTGTAGGACATTTTATCCCTGCTGTCCCCCTTATTAGGTGTGTTTTTTACGATGTGTTAGAATAGGGCCAAAAATTACCGTTATGTGGGGGAGTTAGAGGGTTAATATATTCCACAAAATTATTTGCCTAAATATTTTCTAAAAATTTGCTTAACATACCCTACACCTCAGATGCAAAGAACACACACTTTCATATACCAATATTCTGCATGAACATGCCAAATTGGAGAAACTTTAACCCCCCATAAAATAAAATTCCGATGTGATCTGTCAAAACGCCGACACACGTATATTTTTTTGGTCTCCTCTACCAGAATCCGTTGTTGGAACACTGTAATTTTTTCTCCTATTGTACTGTGTAATTTTTGCTATTGTTGTGGTAATAAGAAGCCATAAGACAAGTTATGAAACAACGTTAGTTTTCAGCTACGAAAGCGAAGAATGGGAACATCATTCTCAATCTCATTCGGGACCATCACGTTGCCCAATTTTGATCACCCAAAACCGGTTTGATTTCATTATATCCAAATTGTAGCTATCGCAACACAAATCAGAAGAGCTTGCTAAATTTTTGAAAGAACAAAATATGTTGGTACCTGAATTTAAGGTCAACAGATGCAGAAAATGACAGTCAGGTCTTCAGAGATGTTTCACTATTGACGACATAAAACATTTGCATACTACAAGGATACAAAAATGCTTATGGAACATATGAAAATTGTATACGTTCCCAAGGATAGGTGGTTGTTTATAGACAGCTCAAAGCAGAGTATAAAAGCGGTGCTTTTACATAAAAGAAACAAAAGACCATGTGTTACAATATCCTTTAGCACCGATGGCGTATTTACTTCGATCTTAAAGTATTGGCAATGCTATATGGACTACAGGGTGGATACACAAAATACAGGTACTTTCTATGCAATTGGAATTCCCGATATAAAGGAAACCACTACCAGAATCATACATGGGAAAATAGGGCAGATTCTAAGTGGGTAGCACGAAATCTTGTTAGAGTTTTAAAATTTTTTTTTCTAAAATTTATTTGCTGAGCTAGGAATACACGCTCAATATTATGGATCAAGTTTTCAAAAATCAACCAATCAGAACATTTTATTTTTAAATATTTTGTTCTGATTGGTTGATTTTTGAAAACTTGATCAATAATATTGAAAGTGTATGGGTGTATGGTTGCCCTTAAGGGCGCCATTATAAACAAAGTGTTTTTTGTTTTCAATATTTGAACCCTATCTTATAAGTTATTAAGAACTTGTTTGTAATTTGTTTATTTACTAAAAGTTAGTTTTTTTCGACAACATTGTTTTTTTTTTTTTTTTTTTTTTTTTTTTTGCACTTGTTAACTTTCTTTCAAATTATTTCTACATAAAAAATACAAAATATATTAAATGCTTCTATTTTTTGTTTGGTTTTTTTTAGACTTCAAAAAAAAACATACGAATTCAAATATAATTTAATAGCAAACGAAACCAAACGGAACGTTTAAAAAAATCTAATACTAGCAATGCAAAATTTCAGTCTTAATTGCATCCTAAGTTTTTTTGTTTTTTTTTTTTTTATATCATACATAGAAGGATATAACACAAAGTGAGATATATATACATACATATGATAAGAAAAAACAAAAAAACTATACAAAAATACCAATATTTATTTGAATGAAAATAGCATACGTATTGATTGTAGGATTGATTTTTTTTTCAAACTATTAGTTTTTTGAAGTGGTTGGTGGACAAGTAAAATTTTTTTTTTGTTAGTTTTTTTAGTTTGTGAATTAATACTGAGTCTACATAGATGCTAACAGTCACAGTGACGACGACAACCATAAAAGTAGTAATGAAAAATTGAGTTTATTCTCTTTTTTTTTTGTTATTTTTTCGAGCATATTGACATACGTTTTTTAGCTTTTGTAAATAATAGATATTTTCACAATTTTTTTTTTTTTGTAAATTTTTTGCAAAAAAAAAAGAATATAAAAGAACAAATTAAAACATTGAGTTTAATGAAGTTGATATATATATATATATATAGATTTTTTTTTGATTTTGGTAAAGGATGAGCGTATATTCTTTTTATTGGAATTTTATTTTGGATGTGTTTTACGTGAAACGTCCAGTGGTTTGGTAAAACGAAAACAAAATGTTTAGTTTAAAAGTGCATTAAGCCAATATGAACAGGCATTTGTGGTAGATTTGGTTGGTAAATGAAAGAAAATTAAAAGAAGAAACAAAAGAAAATTGAGAGGTTTTATTTTTTTTTTTACGAAAACGATTGATATTTTTAATTAAATAAGTTTTTTTTTGAAGGACTGGCAAGAAAAGAAATTGTTTTAAAAAGATTTTTCAAACCTTATCTGATGTGTTTGATGAGAAGAAGACTATAGAAGAAGAAGTAGAAAAATTTTCTCCACAACAAGTGAAACTATTAATTGTTTTATACAATATATTTTGACCAAGTGAACTGGAAATTCACTATTTTTTTTACAGATTTGTTTTTTTTTTAGTTTTGCATTTTTTAAATTTTCGTCATAAGCAGTTTGTCTATATCGAAAATATCTCGCATTAACCACAAATAACTCTCAAACAGAACTATTTTCAGAATATTCGAATCATCTCAATAATATTGTTACGAAATTAGATTAGCCTAGTATAGAAAACTCTGTAATTTTCTGGGAGAAATTATCCCGAGAAAGGGGGTAAAGTAAATAAAGTGAATAAGCTCAATCAAACTAAAAAGAATGTTATTTTATTTTAAAAGGAGCACCAACCCGGCTTATCGAAACGGAGATAAACGTAAATGGATATAAAGGTAAACGAAACAATTAGTGTCAGCGGTGGGATTTGTTATTTCGATTGCAATATAAATGAACCCGGTTTATTTAAAGGAAATAAAGCAACGTTTTTAAAAGGTAAAAACGTAACAATATTTTCCTAATTCGTTTCTTCATCCTCTTTCGCGAATGAAAATTTAAATTTATTGGCGGTTTTAATATTGCAATGATAATTTTATAATATTTATAATAATCCATGTAATTGTACTTTTCCCCAGGAATAATTTTCATCTGAATTGGTTTTTCATATCTCTAATAATTTTTCAATAATTTCGAATATATTAATTATCGCAAGTGTACTCACAAAACATTTTCCATAACCGATTGAAATTTATTTAAAAAGTAATAGGTAAAGTTTTTTAGTTATTTTAATATGTATTTTATGTTGTTTTAAACGATATAATATTGTGAGTGTAAAAAGAAATTTTTGAAAAACTGCTCGGTAGAAGATTTTGATTTTAATCAGAAACACAAAATATGTCCCAAATATATAATCAAAAGAAACATTTCTGCTCGCAGCATCTACCAGTTAAAATTTATTTGGAAGAAGACGTGGCTTTTAATTTGGTTGAGTTCGGTATGATAAATTTAGATTGTAATTTAATGCATTTAAAAGAGAAACATCTGTAAAAACTTTAGTCAAAACTACAAAAATTAGTTAAAAAGATGTTGCAGAAAAAAACTGCTAAAATTAGCAGATTAATTTTGCTATATTTAGCAAGTTAGAAACAGCAAAAAATAAAACTGTAAACCATACAGAATTTTAGTTTTATTTGAGTTAAATTTTTGTTAATAGAAAATAACAAATTAACCTGCTAAAATCAGCAAAAATTTTGTTAAATAATTAATAATAACCTAAAGAAACACAAACAATTTTAAATTTTCGAAGTTTTTTCCGATTTTTTGTTAAATATAAATCGAGCCTTTTGAAAACAGCAGTTTACAATTTTTTAGCAAATATTTCTGATAATTTTAGCAGGGTCGACTGCTGTTTGTATTCAACTAAATTTAGCTTAAAAATAGCAAAAATTTTCTAGTTATAACAGTTTGTTTATGCTATATTTAGTCTACTTATATTTAGCAAAATTTTCTGCAGATTTTACAGTACAATTTATCATTTTCAATTACCTAAAATTTAACTTAAATATAACAAAAATTCTGTAAATTTAACAGTTTTATTTTTCCGTACTTAGTTTTTTTAGTATTTAGCAAAAAATCAGCTAATTTCAGCAATTTTTTTGCAACATCATTTTTAACTAATTTTTAGTTGCCTTTTCTGCTATTTTTACAGATTTTTTTCTATGAGTGAATGCAATCGATCTTTTTCTAAATTTGATTTTACATCAAATACACTCATAGAAATAAATCTGCAAAAAATAGCAGAAAAAGCAACTAAAAATTTTTTAAAAATGATGCTGCAGAAAAAACGAGTAAAATAAGAACAGCAAAAATAAAACTGTTAAGATTAAAGAATTTTAGTTATATTTAAGTTAACTTTTAGTTAATTGCATAAAAATAATAAATTGAGTAAAAATAACAGTCTCTCCTGTTAAATTAATAGAACTATTTGATAAAAAAAATTATAAACTGCTGTTTTAAAAAGGCTCGATTTTTATTTACATTAAATAAAAATCGAAAAAAAAGATCTAACTCAAATATAACTAACGTTCTTAACACGTATTTAATAATTCTATTTTTGCTCTTCCTATCTTACTAATAGATATCAAAAATAATCTGCCGCTAATCTAAATATAATCTGGTCGCTAGATTTACCATGACTGTGCCTTAAATATGGACAAATTTTTCTTTGTTTTTAGCGATTTTAAAATAAATTTAACAACACTGAAATATTAATACAAAAATGAAGCCTTTTGGTGAAAGGTAAGAAAAAGTTTGACTGATTTGTTAAATCGTGACAAATAGAGAATTATGCTATTCACTTCAAAATTTCAGTGTACAAACTCTTGGAAAAATTCATCCCCAAGCTTCGTCGGAATGAATTTTCACTGAAAGTCTTTTTCTTGATTATGAATTTGGAATGCCTAACAACAATATTGCGATAAAAATCAAAATCCTCAATCGAGCAGTTTTTGCAAAAATTTCTTTCGAATTTGCAAACAATTTAAATTTTCGAAATCATTCTAAGATATGAAAAAAATACAGTCAAGACCAAACTGATTTATAAGAGAAAAACAATTACATGACATATTCTATATTATTTATTGTAACATCGAAAATATTAAAAATTTTAAATTATAATTTCCGAAAATATGGTACGAAAAAATTTGACAAATATTATTGAGATGATTTGACTATTTTGAAAATAGTTACGTAAGAAATATTTTATTATTTAAAATTATTCAACAAGACATTTTATTGCGCTTGAAGATTTTTTAAATATTGTAAATTTCTTCGGGAAATCTCGTGTTTGTTTCTAATATATTTCACAGCCTTTACATTGAAGAATATAAATGTTTTTTTGAGGAACCCTAACCGTTATTATAGAAGTCATTTGCAAAAAGTTATTTTCTGACTTTTATTTTTGTAAAACAAATATAAAAGTTTTTTTTTTTGACTTTAATTTTTTTCCAGCAAAACTAAAAGTTATTTCTTGAGTTTTATTTTTTCGATGAAGATTGTTTTTTTTTTTTTTTGAGAAAAAAAAACTCATGAAAATAATAAAAATATTAAAATTGTGCAAATTCATTTCAAGTACTTATAAATTATTTGGACAAATTAATTGACGATTTCTTTAGCTTTAAATTGAAATTAGTGGTAATAAAATTGTTGGCATTATCAATATTTCGATAATGCTTTGAAATACTTCGATTTTATTACTAATGCCAATTGTATACTAAATTCATTACGATTACTAATGCTTGAATTATAAAAAAATTAGTAAACATCACTTTACAGATTTCGTAATCATTGCCGAGCTTGCAAATGATCCATTTTAAAAACTTTCCAATGCAAAACGAACAAAATTTTTGCTCTAGCATATACACTATTATAATACAAATAAGCTAGGTTGAAGAGAGCTCCCAAGGGATAAATTTTTCTACAACAGAAACAGGGTGACATTTCTAACTTTTGTTTTTGACAATTAATTATACGAATTAACACACTCCGATAATGGATTGGAACATCGGTGCAAATCGGAACGAAATGGAGAACGAGCGAAATTGAAACATGTGCCGCAGGGAACAAAATGGATAGAAACGCGAAAAAAAAAATTTGTTTTCGTGTTATTTATATTTGACATGAATTGAAATAAAAAAAAAATTGGTCACCCTGTAGCTGTTTCATAAATGTGGATTTATCGCGATCCCTCTCGGATCCAGCTCACCTGAATTAAAGGAGCATGAATATTGCCTAGATTGCAAAAATTTTGTGCGTTTTACTCTATTTCTCTTGCTTAATTTTCGAGATACAGGCCATTTTGTAAAATGGCGATTTTTTTTAAATGGCCCGTATCTCGAAAACTAAGCAGGATATCATAAAACGGACAAAATTGTTGTTCCTGTGGACTATTAACACACCCCGATAATATAAATAGGCCAGGTCTTGTAGGGCTTCCGATGGATCAATTTCTATAAAATAATCACAGGGTGACATTGTAAATTTTTTTTTTTTTTTTTTAACAATTTACTTGTTAATAAAAATTAACATACTCCGACAATGGATGGGAAAATAGATGCAAATCGGAATGATATGGAATGGAACGGGGAACGAGGCAAATTGGAATACTTGCCGCAGGCAATTAAATGAAATGGGTCAACCTGTTGCTGTTTCATAAAAATTGATTCCTGGGGATCACTCTTAAACCTACCTCATGTGAATAATAGGAGCGTGAACATTGCCGAGCTCGCAAAAATTTAGTTCGTTTACTTTATCTCGCTTAGTTTTCGAAATATAGGCCATTTTGTAAAGTGGCTGTTTTAAAAAATGGCCTATATCTCTAAAAATAATAGATAGACCAAAACGGACTAAATTTGTGTTCCATCGGAGTATTAACACACTACGATAATGCAAATAGGCCAGGCCCGGGGGAGATTCCGAGGGATACTCTTTAATAAAACAGCCAATGTAAAGAAATTCAACCATCCCCCTTTTTTTTAGTAAACAAATGCTTGTTTTGCTCAATTGTAATTAGTTTTTATTGCATTATTGCGATTTCATTAGCATAAGTAGAACAAATTCTTATGCCAGAAAATTTTAGTAGTAATAAATGGCAATGAAATTTTTTTAGCATTAGCAGTAGCCAACTAATGCTAGTGAAATTCCGATGCTAATAGAAAAATTCCAAGTATGATTTAAAGCACATAAAAATATAAAAAATCCCCAATAAAGGTGAGCACTATCGCAATTTTTCATTGGCCCTGATTTATAAAATAACTTTTATTTTTGTCCAAAAAAATAGAAATAAAAGATTTAAAAAACTAAGCTTTTTATAGAAAACTAGTCCACATATCTGATCGATATGACATACTTGAATCCGTTCTCCGACATTTTTTCTTAAAAATTAAAAAAATAATTCTTATTCTCGGTCCCTGATTTCTTTTATTATATATTTGGGATTTTAAAGTTGATGAAAGTGGATTTTATAAAGAACTTCTTTATAGAGTGTATGCAACGTTTAATAAATATCTAAAATGATGTATTTCGTAAAATTTTAGAAAAATTTACATTATCTTAATGAAAAGTTCGAATGGACAAGTTCGACTTAATTGTTTTTGTGTAAAATTTTTTTAATACCATACAGATAATTCTACCAGAGCAAAAAAATTGTTTGTGATATTGACTGTTGTCAATAAAAGTTAAAATTCTTACCCCTAGACTTAATAATAAAATTATCTTCTTGTATCAATTCGAGAACATTGCTTTAAAATCTCTGCACAGAGATTCTTTCATGTATTCTTTTAAAATTATCTTCTTTCATTTTAAATAGACTATTAAAACATCATGCATATGTTTTTGAAGCTTTTGTAACTTTTTACTTTTTTTTAAGTAAAGCATTTATGAAATTTTACAAAATTTTAATAGTAAATAAACCTTTGAAATATTGCAATAATTTGATACGTGTTCACACAAAAAACAGATTCATTGTGACAACCGAATTTTTTGCCAACCGAATGCTTTGGTTGGATCCACTGATTTATTTGTTTGTGGTAACAGAAATTCGGTTAATACAACAAAATTTCGGTTGAAACAATGCATCTGAGTTGTGTCAGGAACACATTTGATTACTACAACTAAATAATTCGATTGCTGCAACCAAACAAGTTGGCAAGAAATTCGGTTGTCACCATGAATCTGTTTTCCCTGCGTTCATTGTCATCATTAAAAATATCATTTTCCATTTGCAAGAAAAAACCTCTAATTTTTCTCTTGTTTTTCTTTTAATTTTTGAATGGATAGTATACAAGTTTTTCTGGTTTGTAATTCAATTTTGTTTATAGGAAATATTTGTTAAAAGTAGATGATTATAATAAAATAATAAAAAACACAACATCAATATATTAAAATACAAGTGAGAAAAAAATCTACAAAATATACAATAAAGTGATTTGGGGGGGAGATTTTAGTTTTGCCTTTGATTTTTTTTTTCATCTTTGCCTACACAAAAATAAAAACAAGGGCATTTCAAATCATAGCCATCAATAAAGAGTTTCCTTGTTAGTTTTTTGTTTGTACAATGATTAAACAACATTACAAAAATATGGAAAATAAAAATAATCAAAATGCAATTAAAAAAAAAGAAAATAATATAGTAAAAAAAGGTTACGAGTACGATTAAAGTTTATTGTTGTATAGTTTTTGATATTAGTAAAAACGTTAGTAGTTATAAAACACAATCAAAACGCCGGGAGACAATAAAGGTTTATGGATTGTATTTAACTTTTGGAATGTTTGAGTTTTTTGTTAGATTGCCATTTTTTATTTTTCAAATTAATATTTTAAATAAACTAACTTGAAAATGTTATTTATTTATATTTATTTAAAGCCATATTTAAAAGCCATATATTTTACAAATAAAAATTTACTTTAAATATAGTTTTTTTTAAATATAAAATTTTTTATATAACTAAACTATTTTTGGACAGCTTTTAAGAGGTTTACCTTCTTTAGAAATCAATAAAAACAACAACAACGTTTAGAAAAACAACACTTTACTAAAAAAAATAAAAATTCCCTGTTGGCAGTCCGTCTCCAATATACACAAATTGCCTGCACTTGTACGTAAAAAACATACGTCGGTGTGGCAACATTTGCGAAAAGGTGACACGGAGGAAATAAGAAGCTAAACAAAAAATCTAAGGTAGAATGTTTGTATATGTCTGTTTGATCACTTCTGAAAGTATTCATATAGAGACAATCTGACAATAAAAATATAAACAATAATACAATTTAATGGAAAATCACTGATGAAGCCTGTCCATAGAAAAAGACAGAAACTGGATCTAGTCTGATTTGCAAATTTAATGTGTTTATAACTTTTGAAGAAAAGGTTTATTCTTCTTCTTAACCTCAAACCTACTAAATTAGAATCAATAAAAATACATATTAATTAAAATATTAATTGTATTTTGTCTATACGACGCGTTTTGAAAAACAACACTTTACTATAAATTAAGTAATTTTAAATAATTCTTTTATCGTTTAAAAAAAATTCTTTTTGTGGTAGAAAGCACATTGCAGCTCAAACCCTATGTGTGGGCTAATTAAAAAATAGACAAAAACTTAATTTACGCCTACTATTAAAATATAACTCAAGAAGGGCATTATTTATTTATTAACAATAAATTTCTATTTATAAAAAACAAGAAAATGTTTTTGGGCGTAAAAACAATTTTGCCTAAAAATCTACAATATTTTTTCAAAAAGAAAAATTTACACAAAAAAAAAATTTTGGTACAAAATTTGTTAAAAATTTGTTCAAAATTTGTTCACAAATTTGTTTTTATCTGATTTTATTTTTGCTGAAGATGACTTTTTTGCACAGAATCACCTTTTAAATAAAAGAAAAAAATTTTTTCCAGAATTGCGAAAAGTTTAGGGAAACGTAAATTTGTACTATTAACCCATTTAAACTGCGAAGTAGCAAATTATTTCGAATATGAGGCTATGCCAACTGTCTAACTAGAGAAAGTTTGTCATATAAAAACCAAACTTAGAATTTTGTCTACATTATTTTGTTATGAAATTGGATTAGTTCAGTATAGAAAATTCTGGAATTTTGGAAGAAAGATGTTTCGAGAGGCAGGATTTAGTAAACCGTCAAACTGGCAGCACTACATTTAAGAATAATCAGTATAATGTTAAGTAGTTGGGCGTTGTGTTAAGAATAACATAAGAGTTTTAGAAGCACTAGAAATTTCTGGTATGTTCCACATCCATAACCGTCACTATAAAAGCCCGAACTTAAGGAAGGAAGGAAATGAAAGTTGACTATTAGCATGTGTGCATGTGTAATAGAGTTTTAAATAAACACTTATTTTCATAAGCTAAAACTCAAACAAAAGAGTGTTTGTTATTTTAGCTGCAAAGAGCACCAACCTGGTTTATCTAAAGGGGATACACGTACGTTTTTTAAAGGTGAAATATAACAATTGGTGTCAACAGTGGACTTAGCTATTTTGATTTCAATGGAAAAGAACTCGGAAATAAACCAACGTTTTTAAAAGATAAAAATGTAAGAATATTATATAAATAAATCATGAAAAGTCTTTTCAGTTGTTCGAAAAAGTGGAGATAGCATGATAAAATGTTTCAAAATTTTTGAATTCTTACTATATTTTCATTATAATTTAATGGAATTTGGCAATTTGACCATATAAATTGGGTTTAATATCGACAATTTGAAAAAATTTTAAATTTTCAAATTATTCAGCATTAATACTTAATTTGTGTAAAAAATTGCCAAAAGTATTATTTACATTTTATTACAAAAAAAATATCACATCTTTTTCTATCGATTCAGAAAGTTTCAGCCTGTTACTCGAAAATATTCAATACAATTTGGATATTTGCTCAATAACACTATTCGACAAATTTCAGGTTTTTGAAGAACCTCCTTATGTAACTTATATTTTAAAATAAACTGTTGTATGTTGATTCTAAATCTGACAAAATAATTTTTTGTCAATAGACTGTTCTCCATTTTTTGGCAGTTTATAAAGTAGGTCATACACATTTAATATTATTGATCAATGTTTTCAAAAATCAACCAATCAGAACATTTTATTTTTAAATACACTCTCAGAACAATTTGGATGTGGCAAAGGAATTTTTTGCCAACCGAATTGATTCGGTTGCTGCAACCTCGTAATTCGGTTGCAGCAACCGAATTCAGTTGCAGCAACCGAATTCAATTTCAATTCTGTTGCGACAACCGAATTATCGGTTGCCTCAACTGAATTCGGTTGGAAAAAATTCGGTTTTCACAACGGAATTGTTTTGAGAGTGAACTTTGTTCTGATTGATTGATTTTAAAAACATTGATCAATAATATTGAACGTGTATGTTCGCCTTAACAACGTTTTCCAATTTAGACCATAAAATCAT
This sequence comes from Leucophora obtusa, assembly GCA_949987735.1. NCBI lineage: Eukaryota > Metazoa > Arthropoda > Insecta > Diptera > Anthomyiidae > Leucophora > Leucophora obtusa. The sequence continues at coordinate 195,029,504 of OX465297.1, forward strand.
GCTGTTTAAATAAAAATTTTTAATCTACAATAAAATATTTATTTATTTATTCTTGTTCGAGACCAATTATTTCCTTATTATAAACTTACATAATAAGTACTTTTTTCAAAAACTCTGCCATTTTTCTTCATCAGCATATTCTCCTAACAAATATTTCACAGACTTTTTGCTTTCAAAATATTCTACAACTTTCTTATTAATTTACGTAAATTTACCGTTCAGTTGAGTACAATTACATCGGTGATCAAGGGTATTTGATTGATACTACAAGGATTTAAAATATTTTCTTTTCTTAAATTTATCCTTGGATATACAATAATTACTTATAAATTTTACCACACTCTAACTGGCATTAACTAAACAACATAGTGATTAGGAATTGGCTTCAAACTTTCAATTCTGCGGAGGAGATTTAAACATATTTGAAAAAGTATATCAAATTTAGAACTATTGAGATTTGTATGTCCTTGGTTAATACAATTTTTTTATCACTGTTTTCTTTTGTTTTTTTGAACTTATAACGAAAGGAATTAAATTTTACTCATTTCACTAACTAAATTATATTTCAGTTTAAAATGCTTCAGAAAGCCAACCCTTGGTCTCCGTTTAAGTTTTTACGCCTACTATTAAAGCGAGCCAATTGTTGGCCTTGTTAGAAATGGTCCAGTCTAAAACATAATTTGATTAGTGTTTAACAGAAGATGTTATTGTTTTTGGTGATGAATTTACTAAAAGAGAGTATTTTAATTAATAACTTGTATATATCAAGGATATCCAAATTTATATAAAAATTTTAATATGTCATTACCATATTTTTCCGGATCCATTACATGGAATGTTAAGTCTAATACAAAATTTTGTTTATTCCGGTATGCAGAAAAATATTATATTTCATTAGCAGGTATAAAATTTATAAGAATCCATTAAATGGGATATCAAATCTCATACAAAATTTTGTTTATTCCCGTGTATAGAAAATTGGCATATTTTATTATCAAGTGTAAAATTTATAAGAAGTAAACTAAGCATTACAACTTCCTTGTATCACAAGTAAAATGTCCTTAACCATACTTCATTGTGATTATACTTAATTAAAAGGATAATTTATGTAAATTTCTGGTCTTTATGAAGATTTATGATTTTTAAGTAAATATCTAAAATTTAAGTAAAAAAGGTCAATTGAAAATTCTTTTTCTGGTAAATTTTAGGATTCAGCGCATCAAAAATATTATAAAATATTTATTACAACTGGAGGTTTTTCAGGCTCTTGTACAGTGTAATCCGCAGAGAAGAAAAATTTGAGTTTTTGCTTTTTTCTTTTGTTTTTTTACTTATATTTGGTTTTTGTTTGTTTTTTTTGTATTTTCCGATTTTTTGTTTTAAAATTGCTTTTTTTAAAACATTTTTTGCCCAAAAATATTTTTTTCTCATACAAATTTATTTTTCTTCTATTTTTTATTTATTTTTTTAAAGTGTTGTTTTCTCAAGTTTTTTTACTTTTGCTTTTTTCTTTACTTCTTTTGTCTTCTCTGGTAATCTGTTGGTACCACTGTACGTATACTTGTTACTATATTAAGTATACGTTTGGGGGTCCCAACTAGAAGAAAAATATTAAGCATTTCTGCACTGCAATGTAGTACGAGTAAAAACATGATAGTGCAGTAAACATAACTCAATATTACGAGTATTTTTTGTTTTTAATTATGTTTATTTAGCTCTTGGCCATTAAAAAACAGTCATCGTATGCAAACTATTAGTACATTATAGTAACGATGTTTATTAACGAATTTCAATGTTGTAATCATTCAAAATTAAAAATCAAAAGGGGAAAGGGGAAAGACACCGAGTATTTCAGTAATCAATAAAAACAGAAACATGAAATTTGGCACATGGCTTCATTTAGTGACCAGAGCAAAACCAGCGAAGGAATAAAAAGAAGCTGAGAGGTTTCAAAAACTCGATTTTCGAGCAAAATTTTTTAGTAAAAACCCTTAACAACAATCTGAAATCACAAAAGTAGTACATATACAAGCTAAAAATCAGCAGTAAAAATTTTAACCTATACTGAGTATTTACTATATATAATACTCTAAAAAAATATCTCCAATATTAAGCCAGGTGAAACGTTTAAACTTTCTGTGTCAATTGAAGAACATCTAAGCTTTTTAGAAAATAAAAAAAATTAGCTGAAAGCATCTGTATGGTTTATGGTGGTTAAGTTTACTACCACAAAAAAAAATTGTTTCTTTGTATCCACTGAATTTGCACTGAAAATTTTAGAATAATGCAGCTAAATATTTAAAATCAATCGGACATACCACCCATCAGTTCTGCTAGATTTTCGAATGTGCACAAAAAATTTTAAAATTTGCTCCAAAATATTATATTTTAACAATAAATTGTGCAGAATTTACAGATTTATTTTTACTGTTCCTATCTTACTAATATATAGCAAAAATAATTTTCTAATTTTAGCAGTTCTTTTCTGCAGCATAATTTTAAACTAATTTTTAGTAGTTTTAACTAATTCTGTTCATATTTCCATTAGTGTAGGAAAATAAGCAAACACTGCCAGGACGTACTTTGCTTGAAGTTTTTGCAGCTATTATTCAGATTTTAGTTTTAAAATTTATAAATTAATGCTTTCGATTTAAAAACTTAAAATACCAAAGATTGGGTCACTCATATTAGTACAAAAATGTTCTAATATAATCATCATGTTGTTACCATAAGTGCCTGAATCTTATTAAATTTTCTCCATCGCTTAACGTTTTAATAGTGTTTTAAAAAAGTCATTTTTTTTTCATTAGTGTTATGTTGAGTAAGTGTTGTTTTCTGTTAGGAATATACAATTTTTGTTATAATGATATTTTATGCAAAACTTAAAAACATAAAATAAAAACTAAAAAAGCAAATTGAAAACATAAAAAAATAATAATTTTTTTAAACTAAAAAATCGTAATAAAAATTCGTTATTTTTTTTCTTAATTTTTTTTTTTTTGTAAATTTTTTTTGATCGTATTTTTTTAATCAAATACTGTTTGTTTTTCATTACTTCTTTTCAACTAACCTCAGACACAGGGAGAAGTTTCTATGTACTACAACTGACCTGTAGCACAGTGCCGTCAAGGTGAATGTTATAAAAACGAAACCAACAACTGACATTAGTACACCAACTAAAAATACTGTATTTGAGCCATGGTAGTTCTCTATACGAGTTTTAAACATTGTTACAATATAATAAATATAGTAGTAGTAGTAGTAGTGATAGTAGTAGTGATAGTAGTAGTGGTAGTAGTAGTATTAAGTAAGTAGTATAAGGATAATATACAGGCGGATTTTATCAAAGTAAAAACCATTTTTTGTCATTTTGTTAAAGCACACACAGAAAAAAAAATTAATTAAATTAATGTCATTTTAAAATTCACATTATACAAAGCAAAAAATTTAAGTTCCATCCATTTTTATTTTGGCGATAGTTGATGGTCGTTTTAAAGGTTATTTGTTTTAAATGATTTTTTTTTTATTAGTTGATTGATTCGATTTAATTTTTTTAAAGTAAAATTTGCAGTAGTAGTTTATTGTTGTTGTAGTAGATTTTGTTGATTATTTGACGGACAGATGCGGAAATATATTAAAGTAATTGTAATGTGTTAGAATAGATTTTAAATTTAAGATAAAAGATAGAATATTATTATTTTTTTTTATTATAAAAGTCTACTATACATATTCTGTTGTTAACTAAATCCTGTAAAATAGGATGAAAATAATCTCAGCACGCTATGACAATGGTAATCCTATGAGCGCGCGCACAATTTGAATTTTAAAACTTTTTTTTTTTTCATATTGAACTTATTTTTTTTAAACTTTTGTTTGTTGTCTGGTTGGTTTGGTGTGTGATTTTGATGGACATTTTGAAGTTGGTAAATTTTGTTTTAGTTTAATTATTTTTTTTTGAAAACTCTCATGCATAGAAAATGAAAAAAAAAAAATTAAATAAGGGTTTTCTATAGTCAGTACATATCAGTTAGTGTGATACACTGAGTTCGTTTTTATTGTTTGGAATAAATGCTCAATCGTGCTATTAATTTAACGTTTTTTGTATTTATATTTATATACAAAAAATTAGCATGGTGAACAAAACTTATGATTATTTGTATATAAAAACGTTTTATAAATTAATCTTAATTCTCTATATATTTACAGGTATAATTGAACTATCACATACCATTTGCTCATTATTTTAATGGAACTTATACATTAGAGTGGATCGAATTAGGTCTTTGGAGGATTTTTGCTTACAGTTAAGTTAATGATTGATTTTAAAAATATTTTCAGTAAGTATTAGCTAAATCTGTCATAAGCTAAATATTTATTATTTAGCTTATGACAGACCTTCATCTTTCACCACCTTTCACTTCTTCTCTTTTCCCTTTCCAAAGTAATCAACACGTTAGTTAATAGGAATAATTTCCTGAGTGTTGCTTCTCTTCAAAAAAAAAAAAAAAAACTTTGTGTTGGTTGGAGGCAAATGAATTATATAGTCTCGACAATCTTCGAAGGCGGTTTTGTGAATTGAGTCGACTTCAATGTATTTGAGACCCAATTGTCTGTGCACCTAAAAAAATAATAATTTGTTATCCCAACCTAATTTGCTTTCAACTAAATCTGTCGGCTGTTGCTACTAATAATTCAATTATCACAATTCTATTTCTGTTGCTCTCACTGAAATAGAGTTGTGAGAAATGTTATAGGTTTTGATGACCGAAATGTGGTTGTGGTAACTAAACGATTCCTGTGAAATCACATTCGGTTGGGGGCAACAATATTTTTCTAGGTATGAAGTCGTCAATGATATCAGTCAACATAAGATTTATTAATATCAAGGAATCGGATATTCTTGATGTTTTGGGTATTCTGCCGCAATAAATGAAAGCACGGATTTATGTTGGTAATACTGGATTATCTCTTAACCCTTCGAGGACCATACAGGACCGTTGAACCCCATCTTACCCCTCATTACGCTTGTCAAAAATTTTTGCCATTTGAGGACCCCGCCGTTCCGGATGAACCGATTTCACTGTGAGACAAATGGTAGGGGTCAGTGATCGGGAAGAGTTCAAACTACCGGGGAAAGTTATATCGGCAAAAAAGAAGTTATACGTGTCCCGGCGTTTCGCTGGGTCACCTCTAGGAATCGAGATATATCGATTTGACCTTTGGTGGTCTTTTTTTTTGACATAACTCGAGAACCACTAGTTCGATTTTACTCAAATAATTTTAAAAAAATTAAAAATTACAATTCCTTTAATCTCTTCATATAACGTTTTTCTATATACTCAACAGTTTTTCCGGTAAAAATAAATGTATGAAGAAAAAAATATTTTTTGCCTAAAATATTAAAAAAAAGTAATAAACAAATGGTTATTGATTTTTATGGTAGCGGTAACAAACATTTATTTTTACCGGCAAAACTGTTGAGAAAAAAGATATATCTCGATTCCTAGGGGTGACCCAGCGAAACGCCGGGACACGTATAACTTTTTTTTGACCGATATAACATTTCCCGTTGGTTTCATCCCATCCCGATTTTGACTGTCGCATAGTGTTTTTATTATTATTTTGGTTTCGTGATCTGCAACTAAATTATAGATATTTCACAAAAAGTTGGCCTCATAGGCCCCTTGCTTGCTCTTCATTTCTCTTGTCATTATTTGTGCTTTTTACCCCTCAAATGAAGAATTCTAGTTAACCAACTTCGAGGGCTCGCAGGGGGAAAGTTGAACCAGGTAGGGATTTACCGCCTATTAAACTTTTTTTGCCTCAACCCTCCTTTACAAATCACCTTTGGACATATTTACTCTATGTTTTGTCTGGGCAATTATAAGTGCGAAAATCCCTTGGCAAGCATACTTGACTATGGTCGTCAAAGGGTTAAAAGTTATTCGCTTATAGGCGATTGCCCTGCAGAACGCATAATGAATTTTATGGAATTAACTGCCCTTATAGTTCTTCCCTGTTGTTTGTACAGTATAGAAATAACCAAAACAAATATCCACAAGATTACACTCAAAAAAAAAAAGTTAGTAGAAATTTTTTTTTTTTTTTATAAAGAGTAGCAACACTCAGGAAATTCTTTCTATTAATTAACGTGTTGCTTCCTTTGGAAAGGGGATAGAGAAGAGGTGAAAGGTGGTGAAAGATGAAGGGCTTCAAATATGGCAATATTTTTTTTAGCACTAAACTAATTTTGAACTAATGTTTTACTTATTTAATTTGCTACAAAAATTGTGCTGGTAACCGCATTCATAGCGTGTACGACAACCAGATAGACTAGATGTAGATGTCGCAGCTTGTCTGGAAACGGAAATGACAAAAAAAGAAAAACAACTCTACACATATTCTATATTTAAATTTTTAGGAAATAAATTAACTAAAGTAAAATTTCGGTACAAGTTTTTTGAGTTTTTTTCAGTCTACTAATATTAAGCAAAAAGTTTAGTGATTTTAGCAAGGATTTTTTTCATTTGCAGTCGACTAAGTGTTAGCAAAACTTTTGCTGAAGATTACTATTTTTTTGTTAAAAATCAGCTCGCCGATTTTCAGCAAACCTTTTGCTGAAATTACCAACTTTTTTGCAAGCACGCTCCTGACTAAAAATTTGCACAACAACATTTTTTGCTGACTTTACTGACTTTTTTTTTTGAGTGTAACCTCATTAATTTGGAGAGAATTAAAAAATATTTTCGTGAAAAATTTCATTTTGGAAAAATTAATTTTTCACATCGTTCTAAAATTTAAGATTTTCAGATGAAAATCATAACTCCAACTGCCATTTGATTGGAACTTTCAAATAATATTTTTAACATCTATCCACAATTTGTCTACCCCTGTCCAAAGCAAATTTTCTCCAAAGACAGGATTTCATCCACCCTAATACACACACACACTTACAGACTGAAATTAATTTCGCTGCAAAAATATTTGATTATTATTGGTGCTAATGACATCTAGTTTATTAACAGGAATTTCATAATTTAAACAGACAAGGAAACATTTTCGATCTTTGGTACACAATGTTTAAACAAATATATTACAATTAAGGTCATATCAACAAATGGTTGCATAAAATATTCCATAGTCAAAATTGAAATTTATTGTATTACTTTTCAACGAGTTTTATTTTAGATATCATACAGCCGGTGGTCTAAAACTTCACTATGTTTTTTTCAGAAACTTCTGTTACATGTAATTTCGTCAACCTTAAATTCTTGATTACTGGATGAAAATTCTTTGAAAAGTTTTAATAGAAGTCTGTCAAAAAATCTTGCAAAGTGAAATATTTAGCTATATTTTGCTTCAAATATTGAAGCAAATTATGAGATTTTCCATAACAACTGCCATTGTGCAGGAAAAGTATGTAAGTGGGTAAATTACGGTAATAAATATTGACAAATTTAGGATTTTTTTAATATATTATTTATTATAATTAAATTGGAATTTTGGATATTTTGGAAATTCTGCAAAGTTTGTATTATTTTTTTTTATTTCTAAGAAAAGTTCAATTCTTTCTCTATCGATGCAAAATATTTCACCGTGTAACTCGCCTTAGTTTTAGTGAAAAATATTTGAATATTGTACATTTCAAATATTCGGTAAAAATTAAAATTTGCTTTCTAGGGTATGGCCCCAAATTTCCGAAGGGGTTTGAATTCCTTACAACTTTTTTATTACAATTTTTTTTCCAGTATTTTGTAAATAAGACTTTGGGAATTTAAAATGAAACAGTACACAATTGAACAACGTACCCAAATTAAACAACGTGTACAAATGTATATTTGTATTCCAGAATAGAGTTTTTTTAAATGCATTTGGAATTTTCTCAAATATATTTGGAGAATTTTTAAATACAAATGGAATTATTTGAAATGCATTTGGACAATTTTGAAATACAATTGGACAAATATTTAAGGTTTTTAGATAATTTTAAACAATATTTGGAAAATTTTGAAATATTTTTGGACAATTCTAAAACAATTTTAAAACATTTTTGAAAAATTTTAAAACATTTTTGGATAATTTTGAAACATTTTAGACAATTTTGAAACAATTTTCGAAAATTTTAAAATTCATTTGGACAATCTTAAAACATTTTTGGACAATTTGAAAACATTTTTGATAATTTTAAAACATTTGTAGACAATTCGGAAATATATTTGGAATTTTGTGAAATAAAACTACAAATGGGGTATAAACGTTTGAGATTTGTCCAATTGCATTTTAAAATTGTCCAAAATATTTTTTAAAATTTTCAAAATGTATTTCAAAATTATACAAATAAATTTTAAAATATTACAAATATTAAAATATTTTATTTGTATTTAAGAAAATTCCATTTGTATTTTAAAATTGTCCAAATGTATTTTAAAATTATTCACTTGTAAATGAATTTTCTTTTTAGTTTAGTTTGACATTCATTTACTTAAAAATAAGAGATCAACTAAATATTCCCCCATTCATTATTCACTTGTATTTAAAAATTTTAAATCTGTATTTCAAAATAGTCCAAATGCATTTCAAATATTTCCATTTGTATTTCAAAATTCTCCAAATATATTTGAGAAAATTCCAAATGTATTTAAAAAAACCATATTTGTATTCCAGAATAAATAAATAATATAATATAATAAAGAAAAAAAATTTATTAAATATTCGAACTTTTCGAAAAAATTTAAAAAGTTGTTCCACATTTTAATCGTAATAAGTAGAGTAAGTTTTATGTTGATATGATATAAAATTTTCAGCTGAACTGTTTGTATGGAAAGCCTCATATATTGTTGAACCAACTGATTTTTTTTAACTTACAATTTTGCTCAACGAATGGTTAGTTGTTTTCGTTTTTTTAGTCAGGTGGCAAATCTATTTGTATAATAGATTCTGAAGTAATATATACGGTTTTATAACTGGCATTTCGTAGCGGATTATTTTGTTGAGGTAAATATTGATATTTTTCCGCAAATAGAAATTTGTTTTCCTTTTTTGTTTTAGATAGTCGGAATTTGAAAGAATTTTAAAAAACAGAAAAACAAAAACTATTTAAAGAGCATTTATATATTTATATCCTAAATTTCAGGAAATATTATAAAAATACCACTTTTTGACTTCATGTTTTCTGATTTTCATAAACTCCAATACATCAATGTTCTATGGAATTATTAAGGCAAATCCATTTTTATTTCCTTATCAAAAAAAAAAAGTATAATTTGTTTGATTTTGAAAGCCCACAGTTTTCATAGTTCTTAATAATTCAAAACATATTTTAATGGTACAGTCGTTTATATTTTTACGCAATTAGTTTTAAACATAATTTTTATTCATAAATGAACTTTCAATGTAAATCTACTTTTTGAGTGCAATTTTAAATCTGTTTCCCTTTTAATTTTTTTTTAAATTGAGTTTTTTGAAAACCTTAATATTTATGCTAAAAACTAAATAAAAGTTTTCCAGTTATGAATTTAGCTTGCAGCAAAAATGCAAAGGGTTTAAAAAAAAATAAAAATTAAGGGTCGTAAATACTGTAACAATAGCATTTTAAAGAACATATTTAAACGGTTGTCAAAAATCCAAATAATAATATTTATACCCTACACCACTATGTGGTCAGGGTATTATAAGTTTGTGCTGATGTTTGTAACACCAAAAAATATTGGTCGTAGACCCACCTTATAGTATACCGATCGGTTCAGAATTTTTTTTTATTTCGATTTAACGATGTCCGTCTGTCCGTCCGTCCGTCTGTCTGTCTGTCCATGCAATCTTGTGCGCACTCTACAGGTCGCAAATACTAAGATATTTTGATGAAATTTGGTACGCAGACCTATGTTGGCCCAGGGACGAACAAGTTTGATTTTGGTGAACATCGGTTCCTGTTTAGACCTAGTGCCCATATAAGGGTCCTACCAAAATTATATTGTTTATACGCTGCAGGTCGTAAGTATTAAGATATTTTGATGAAATTTGGTACACAGACCTATGTTAGTCCAGTAACGCAGCGTTTTGATTTTGGTGAACATCGGTCCATGTTTAGACCTAGTGCCCATATAAGGGTACTACCAAAATTATACTGTTTATACGCTGCAGGTCGTAAATATTAAGATATTTTGATGAAATTTGGTACACAGACCTACATTGGCCCAATAACGCAGCCTATTGATTTTGGTGAACATCGGTCCATATTTAGACCTAGTGCCCATATAAGGGTCCTACCAAAATTATACTGTTTATACGCTGCAGGTCGCAAATATTAAGATATTTTGATGAAATTTGGTACACAGACCTATGTTGGCCCAATAACGCAGCCTATTGATTTTGGTGAACATCGGTCCATGTTTAGACCTAGTGCCCATATAAGGGTCCCCCCAAAATTGGCTTGGTTACAAACTGCAGATCGCAAATATTAAAATATTTTAAAGAAATTTGGTGCGCTGACCCACATTATAGAAAATTTTGAAACAAGCCCCATTTTAACCCATTCGAATTTCGGATCCAAACATTAGTTGGCTTTTAACCAGACTGGTGTAGGGTATTGTATAGTCGGCATGCCCGACTTTAACCTTTTTACTCGTTTTATTATATTATTCTTTTATTTCAAATACATTTCATTGTGGTATTTTTAAAAATAAAAGTTGCAAATTCCGCCAACCGAAATCGCCAGGGTTCCCACTTTATTTATGGCCTTTTTTAAAAAAAGGCAAAATCGGCTGCCACTGTACTGCCATTAGTTATCGGAAAATAAAAATGTAAAGTGATTCTTAATGCCAGATAAATCCTCTAGTCCTTATCGTGGCCCGATTTTTATTTTGTTTGTTATTTTTTTTAAGGAAAGTTGCCACACAAACTTAAAACTTCCAAATAAGGCAAGAAAACTCAATTTTGCATATAAAATTTATTTGACTGAAATTAAAAAAGGGCCACTATAAGGACTAGATTTTTTATTCACTAGATTAAAAAAAAACCGGATCTAAATCGGTTAACCCACCTTGACTGTACAGTGGCAGCCGATTTGGAACTCGTGGTTGTGATAAACACGCTTTTGAAGTATAAAGTTAATTTTAAGCTAAGAAAATAGCAAAATTTAAAAAACTGCGTATGAATAAAAATTAGATCCACCAAATTTGGAATGCATCGGCTAAAGCGTATTTTATATATTAACCCTAATAATTTTAAAAATTATAGCAGATATATTATTATAGGCTGGTTTACACTATAAGATTTTCGGAGAGATTGCGCAACCTTGCGAGTATGTTTTGTGTGTACACTAAAGTAAAATCGTACCGAAAATCTTATAGTGTAAGCTAGCCTTCCTTATACATTATGCTGCTCGAATTAAATATTTTGTAAAAATGTTATTATTTTGTACAGTTTTTAATGTATTTCGTATTTGATTCTTATTTTTCAAATCGATTTGACTTATTTCTAACAAATTTTCAGTTGAAACACTGATTCAAGTAAAGATTTTAGTTATCTTCATTTAACACAATACTTAAAATCCTCAGTATTTTAACTAATTTTGAGTGTTAATTTTAAAAATTATTTGAAACTAATTTTTTTTGTTAAAATATAATATTTTAATATTGCTGTTATTACCCGGTAGATGGCGCCACCAATGTCCCCGAAGTTTCAAAGTTTTGTTCCCTCCCGATTTTTTAAAATGGCCCATATCTCGAAAACTGAGAGAGATAGAGCAAAATTGATGAAAATTTCGACTACCCCTAACCGTATGATATCCCACCGAAAGGGATTATCCCTATACAAAAATGGACCTTGGCGGGGCCTTGGAGCCTCGGAAATTTTTAATAAAAATTTTCTATTTCATAAAATGGCCCATATCTTGAAAACTAGGCGAGATAGAGCAAAACGGACAAAATGTTTGCTTCAGTGGAGTGTCCTTATATGCCCTCACATAATATGGACTAGGCCCGGGGAGGGTCCCGAGATCTTAAATTTGGATAAATTCTTTGACTCAGTATAATCACAGTAAAACTGTAATTTTACAAATTTTTTACTTAAATTTAAGTTAAACGAGTAAAAAGGTTAAAGTCGGGCATGCCGACTATACAATACCCTACACCAGTCTGGTGTATTGTTTGGATCCGAAATTCGAATGGGTTAAATTGGGGCTTGTGTCAAAATTTTCTTAATTATCTTAATATTTGCGACCTGCAGTTTGTAACCAAGCCAATTTTGGGGGGACCCTTATATGGGCACTAGTTCTAAACATAGACCGATGTTCACCAAAATCAATAGGCTTCGTCCTTGGGCCAACGTAGGTCTATGTACCAAATTTCATCACAATATCTTAATATTTACGACCTGCAGCGTATAAACAGTATAATTTTGGTAGGACCCTTATATGGGCACTAGGTCTAAACATGGACCGATATTCACCAAAATCAATAGGCTACGTTATTGGGCTAACGTAGGTCTGTGTACCAAATTTCGTCAAAATATATTAATATTTACGACCTGTAGAGTGCGCACAAGATTGCATGGACAGACAGACGGACGGACGGACGGACAGACGGACATCATTAAATCGAAATAAAAAAAAATTCTGAGCCGATGGGTATAATATAAGGTGGGTCTACGACCAATATTTTTTGGTGTTACAAATAATAGCACAAACTTATAATACCCTGACCACGTAGTGGTGTAGGGTATAAAAAGTGTTAAAATCAACACGTTTTATTTTAAGCCAAAAAACAGGAATAACTTTTGTTAAATTAACAAATTTTTCTTGTCAGCCAACAGACGTATTATTTTGAGTATACCTGCCCTATATAACGTGTCTTTGCGATCCATCGTGGAATCGTCATTGGCTTTTCTTTAAAGACTGCGTGCAATTCTTACATCTTTGGATGTAGTTTTTTCTTTTTATTCTGCCATGTTATAAAATAAAAGATTCGTAATAAAAACACGTTCATAAAAATGCAATCAAAATTTAATACATAATATTACTTTGAGACTGAAACATATTTTACAAAAGAACATGTGGAAATTTAATTATTTATATTTGTTCCTTTTACTCCTACAAGGAGCATAGGAAATTTAATTACTTCGAATTTTTTATTGAAATTTTCGGAGTATGTAGAGAAAAGTATGCTACATTAAAATGAACTATGGAAATTTTGCGTGTTCAGAATCAGACAATTTATAAACATTTTTTTATTTTTTAAAAAATGAAAATCGTGAATAAAGTCGCGAGTTTTAGGAATTTTAGGGATATATTAAGAAGTTCGCCTTAAAGATTCCATAGATCATTCATGTGCTGAATTTAATGAAAATCAGAAAACATGTGGCCAAAAAATACTGTTCTTTATGATCTTTCCTGGAATTTATGATATATACTGTTCCACTGTAACCCCTACAACTGTCAATCCTAGCACTGCTGATTATTGTTTGGAATTGTGTTTTTGAAACCGGTTGCACCAGAATCAGTTTCAGTTCACCGATGACTATAATCATCTATAGCTCCAATATAGGACAGGTTCCCTTAGAGCCGATTCTGGAATTAGTCCTATAACTGATTTTCTGTCAGTTATAACCCAGTGTAGAAAATCATTACCAGATATGTGGTTATGTAACTACATACCTGATAATGGTAACTGCTTACTCTTCTTATTACATTTCTTATTACCTTTATATCGCGATGTCGCGAAAAATAACGAGTTACACAACAGCATACGAAAAATCAAAAAATATGTCGTTACCTATGTGCTTACCAGTATTGACTAAAATAATGATTCTAAAAATAGATTTTCAAAAAAATTAGTTTTATAAAAAAAATATTTTTTTAATGTAAAAATTATTTCAATAAAATTTTCTCGTGCTGGAATTGAACCTGGGACTCCCGGTTGCCAGTCAATAGCTATACCATCTGAGATATATATATCGACATTTAATGTTTGATAGATAAAAACATAATTGACTTGCTGCGCACAAGTCAGCTTACTCGCCAACATACAAAAAATCAAAAAATATGTGGTTACTAATATGGTCTAAAAATAGATTTCAAAAAAATTAAAAAAAAACTAGAACATTATTTTATTTTTGAAATAATGATAAAAATAAGTCATTATTGGTAATACATTATTTTTTATTTTGAAATAATGAAAAAGTAAGTATTTATTAGTAACTCATTATTATATATTTTAAAATAATGCAGAAAGTAAGTACGTGTCATTACTGGTAGTTCAAAAAATAATGATACCGTTTCTACACTGGGAACTTATATTTAAGTGTATCGAGTTGTGAAACAAGTGTAGTCTGTGCTAGTTGAACCAATTGTAGAATGAACGTGGTTGGCAACCGATTGTTAAAATTTTTCCCCCAACTTAAACGTAATTTATAACTGACTGAGAATCGGTTCTATAACTACCCAGTAAAATATTTTACAGTCGGTTGCCAACCATACTAATTTTGCAACTGGTTTAATTTCAACTGATTGCATGGAACTAGTTCCGGAATCAGTTACACGGATCTTATATGGAAAATATGACTATCGGGGAATCAGTTCCAGAACTAGTTACAAAACTGATTCTAGGGCAACCGGTTCCACTTTGCGGGTATAGAAGCTGTTGCTTTTGGGACAATTTCAAACGAAAGTCATAGGTGATAGAATTCACAATAGAAGTGGTTGTAGAGGAAAAGTAGCTATTCCACAACCGTTTCTTTGAAACAGAAAATTTTGCTGGGTAGTATTAAAACTGATACTAGGATCAATAGAATGGGATGCTTTTGGGAAAATTTAAAACAAAAATCATCGGTATTAGATTTGATAGTCCAAGGGGTTGTAAAGGAAAAGCACTCAACCCAACAATTTTTACCATCTTTTGCTAACCAAACCAATTGTGCATAGAGCCGATTCCATGGCATTAGTTCAGAAAAACGTTCTACGGATGTCATATGTTAAATATAACTGCCCGAGAATCAGTTGGTTCCACTTTGGAGCTAAAAAAGCAAATGCTTTTGGGACAATTAAAAAAAAAATGATACGGAAAGTAGCTATTATACAACCGATTTTTTGAATCAGAGAATTTTCTTAGCAGTTATTCTTTAACTGATTCTTTGGACCATGAAATTTTGCTGGGAAGAATTTTCCTTTTTTGTTTTTAAAGAGAAGTAACACTCAGGAAATTCTTACTATTAATTAACGTGTTGCTTCCTTTGGAAAGGGGATAGAGAAGAAGTGAAAGGTGGTGAAAGCTGAAGGGCTTAAAATATGGCAACACTGTAATTGCGCGAGATGTTGAATTTTAGAACAGTTATTGCGCTCTATCTGATGGTGAGTTGGCGAACTTTGTTGAAGCTTTTTAGTTCATAGCCCTGTTATATTATTTTACTTCGGTGGGGTTAAGTGCTATGGGAACACCGAAGGAGGACGCTGCGATATGTATAAGGGATAGAAAAAACTCATACATGTTATGATTTTTCATAAATTGATATTGCCTTGGTTGCCATTACACCACAGCGCTCGTTGAAATAAAGTGATTATAAGGCTTCAGTTATTTATGTGTTGAAAATGGTTAAATATGCAGATGGCGTAATATTAAAAAAATCTAAGAAATAAAATTTTTCATATTTGCAAACAATTTAGTTTAAATCAGATTGTGGCTCGAAATAAAAAACATGTGGTTGCTTTTTGAAAAGTTAGCTTAAAGCCAGAAATTTAGTCGTCCCCAGTTTTGTGGCATCCTGTATTATTATCTGATAAATTTTATATCTTAATAGGAAAAATAAAAAACAAAGAGAGTTTCCCTGTAAAAAAGTGCAAAGTTCCTAAGTACAAGTGTTTCAGAGTACACGAGCCAGCCCTACTGTTTCATACAAACTACGTTAGGCCAGGAGACCTGGCAGACCTGCGAACACTTGGAGACGCCAAATAGAGAACGAGTTGCATGAGCATGGTGTGTCCTGGAGTGAAATGAAAATGATGTCTACCGATAGAATACAATGGAGAACATTTGTTGCGGCCCTATGTTCCACTGGGAATTAAAGTATTAAATATATATATGTTAGGCGTGGGAGAAAGCATTGTTTTAATTAGTAAAAGAAAAAACCTTTATGAACAATAATACCTATCAATTAATATTTTAATTATTTTTTTTTGATCAGGGATTAAATTTCTGCAATTCAGTTTGAAATAACATGATTGACAAAGAAAACAATACTAAAAAAATATAAATAAAATGAACGAATATAATGATTTAAAAACAATACAAACTGTTACAACAATCAATTTTGTGCAAATTTAAAAATAATAATAAAAATATACATAAATATTATATTTGAAGCCAATTATAATTGTAATAATAAACACAAATGGAGAGGCACTCAAACATACACTTAACATTTATATGTTAAACACTTATGAAAGGAACAAATACAATACATCTATGATGTAGAATATGAAATAAAATATATATTGAATATTTGTTATAAATAAGTCAGCCTTGTTTTCAATAGTGAAGATGATATGGAATAGATAAGAAAGAAAAGCATTTTTAGATAAAATGGAATTGAAAATTATTTTATACACATAATCCGGTTTACTGTACGTATATTACAGTGTCATGTATTGTAAAGAAGTGTTTTTGTTTTTTTTTTGTTTTTTTGAAGAGATGTATGAAATGGAGTCCTATGATGGATGAAATGGACAGTAGTTGACACAATAGTTACATATTTATTCACACTAAATACGTCTTATTTTATCTTATGTATTTTGACTGGCTATGCTTGAAAATCATTCTAATGATTTTTTAAGTTTTTTATGATTTTCATCCATTTTATATTTGACTACTGTAAGTATAACTCGGCTCACGAATAACCAAGTTGTCTGCAGATTAATATAGAGAGCATCAAATAAGAAGCAACCTTTGTGAGCGTTGTTTTCTTAATCAATTTATTAAGGGCTATAGGCAAAAATATATTTTAAAATAAATTCAAATTTGCAAAAGAATTTTTTTTTTGTTTAAAAAAAAAATTAAGACTTTGAAAATAGAGTTTTTATTCTACACCTTTTGCAATTGTAATTCAGAAAATATCAATTGAAATTCAGAAAATATCAATTGAAATTCAGAATTTCCATTTGAAATTCAGAACACATCAATTGAAATTCAGAATTTCCATTTGAAATTCAGAAAACATCAATTGAAATTCAGATTTTCCATTTGAAATTCAGAAAATATCAATTGAAATTCAGAAAATATCATTTGAAATTCAGAAAATATCAATTGAAATTCAGAAAATATCATTTGAAATTCAGAAAATATCATTTGAAATTCAGAAAATATCAATTATTATTCAGAAAACATCAATTGAAATTCAGAAAATATCAATTGAAATTCAGAAAATATCAATTGAAATTCAGAAATCGTCATTTGAAATTCAGAAAATATCAATTGAAATTCAGAAACCGTCATTTGAAATTCAGAAAATATCAATTGAAATTCAGAAAATATCATTTGAAATTCAGAAAATGTCAATTGAAATTCAGAAAATATCATTTGAAATTCAGAAAATATCATTTGAAATTCAGAAAATATCAATTGATGTTCAGAAAACATCAATTGAAATTCAGAAAATATCAATTGAAATTCAGAAATCGTCATTTGAAATTCAGAAAATATCAATAGAATTTCAATTAATATTTTCTGAATTTCAATTGATGTTTTCTGAATTTCAATTGATATTTTCTGAATTTCAAATGATATTTTCTGAATTTCAAATGATATTTTCTGAATTTCAATTGACATTTTCTGAATTTCAAATGATATTTTCTGAATTGCAATTGACATTTTCTGAATTTCAAATGACAATTTCTGAATTTCAATTGACATTTTCTAAATTTCAAATGACGATTTCTGAATTTCAATTGATATGTTCTGAATTTCAATTGATATTTTCTGAATTTCAATTGATATTTTCTGAATTTCAAATGATATTTTCTGAATTTCAAATGATATTTTCTGAATTTCAATTGATATTTTCTCAATTTCAAATGATATTTTCTCAATTTCAAATGGAAATTCTGAATTTCAATTGATCTTTTCTGAATTTCAAATAGAAATTCTGAATTTCAATTGATATTTTCTGAATTTCAAATGGAAATTCTGAATTTCAATTGATATTTTCTGAATTACAGTTGCAAAAGGTGTAGTCATGGAGTCCGAATAAAATGAACAAGGAAATCGCGATATTTATTAGGAAAATCCTCGGCCAATTGTCTTAAACAAAATATGTAAATTAAAAAAAAAAAAAGAAGGGTGTCTTAAAAGTCCAGATTAAAAAAAATAGTGTTTGAAGTTTTTTGATTAATAACACGGTGCTACAGTGAAAATATACTTGTAAAATGACCTAGCGTAAGTTGTAGGCCTGGTTGAGTAAATCACTTTTCAATTTTCAGAATTTTGAATATACCCTCAAAATCTGAAGTCATCGGCAAAAAACGCTTTTCAAAACTTCACGGACCAAAATATTTTTAACTAAATCACTTTTGAACCGATTTTCAATTTTCGAACTGTTTCAGAAAGATGAATAGTTAGCCTTTTCAAATATTTATACATGTTTATACTTTTAACAAAACCATGTGAAAGTATTATCCAAAATATTTCAAATTAAAAATTTTTTTTTTAATTTTTTCAATTTTTGCGCCTTTATTTTCTAATACTTTATTTGAAAACATATTTTTTTTATTAGAAAGGTCGTTAATTATTGAGTAAAACAAGTACTTGTTTGTTAGAATCGGTTGAAAATTGTTAAAGTTACAATTTTTTTTAAGATAAAATTTTAATTTTTCCCAGTTTGTGGGAAAAATTTGCGTCTATAGTAGGTATGTATGGGAAAATTAAAATTTTATTTAAAAGAAAAAAAACGCAACCTGAACACTTTTCAACCGATTCTAACAAACAAGGACTCGATTGACTCAGTAATAAACGTACTTTCAAATAAAATTAAGAAACAAATAGGTTTTCAAATAAAGTATTAGAAAATAAAGGCGCCAAAGTTGAAAAAAATTAAAAAAAATTTTAAAATTTTAAATGTTTGGGATAATACTTTCACATGGGTTTTTTAAAAGTATAAATATGTATATATATTTGGAAAGGCTAACTATTCATCTTTCTGAAACAGTTCGAAAATTGAAAATCGGTTCAAAATTGATTTAGTTAAAAATATTTTGGTCCGTGAAGTTTTGAAAAAACGTTTTTTTGCCGATAACTTCAGATTTTGAGCGTATAATCAAAATTCTGAAAATTGAAAAGTGATTTACTCAACCAGTCCTACAACCAATACTAGGTCATTTTACAAGTATATTAAATTTTTTCTATTTTGTAGCACCGTGTTATTATTAAAAGTTGAATTTCTAGCATTTTCCAATATCTTTAAAACTATTATAAATAATATACGAAAAATAAGCTCCAAGTTGGTTAGTATTTATTTAACCATGCCTCCTTCACATATTTTTTGGAAAAATTTTAAAGTTTATTTAATAATTCGAATTGAGATACAGTATAGTGCAAGTTTGACAATGGCGTGATATATTTTTGTTTTAATTTGGCAGTTAACACCCCCTCAACAAAAAAAAAAAAAAAAAAAAAACGAACGTAAACTGTGTATAGAGAAGAAAGAAACAGGTTTTTCTTAAGAGACAACAATATAAACGTACATACACACAAATTATACACTTATTTATATCAATAATTATATTTCGACATTTATTATTGTTATTATTGAACACATTCACTTAAACATATTATTATAAAAAATGGTTATTTATATACAGGGTGGCCCAAAATTACCGAAGGGGTTTGAATTTGAGTTATAACTTTATTATTATAATTTTTTTTATTTTTTTCAGTACTTTGTAAAGAAGACTTGGGAAATTTAAAGTGGAACAGTACACAATTGAACAACGTGCCCAAATCGTTGAGTTTTATTTCTCAAATCAACGGTCCATTGTTTTGACTCAGCGTGCATATCGTCGTTATTTTAATGTGCAGGTTGGACCCTCAGAGTCAACAATGAACCATCTGGTTGCAAATTTTTGACAACAAGGGGCAGTAAGGAACCTTCCTGGTGCCGGCAGACGACGAACGGTTCACATGGATGACAATATTGAACGGGTACAGGTGAGTTTTCAGGAAGATGGAAAAACATCAACCAGGAGACGTTCGACACAACTTGGACTCTCATGAGTGTCACTGCAGAGAATTTTCCATACAATAAGAATGTTTCCATACAAAATTCAGCTTGTCCAAGAATTGAAACCGACGACAGACTACCAGCATCAACTTGAATATGCAATTTATTTATTTTAATTGACCTCCGCCTTCACCGGATTTAATCGCTCCAGACTGTTTCTTTTGGAGTTATTTGAAAGGAAAAGTCTATATTAATAAGCCTAGAACCATCCAGCAATTAAAAAACAATATACGCGATGAAATCAATAACATAATACCTGAAATTTTGCGAAAGGTTATGGAAAATGTTTTGGAAAGAGCACGAATATACGAAGCAGAAAATGGCCACCACTTGCGAGATATAATTTTTCACAATTAAATTAAAAATATTCTCCATTAATATACTGTACTAAAAAAAAGTTTAACAATTATGTCTTAAATAAAAAGTTATAATGAACTCAACACCCTTCGGTAATTTTTGGCCACCCTGTACATCCATATAAATTGTTGTACTGAATACATATAAACAATTATACAAAACAGTATTCAAAATGGTATGTAAAGTCGAGATGATTTTCGTAGTATACATTAAAATATATATGTACACACAGACACACACACACACAAAACAACAACAAGCAAACAATGAAATATAAACCGATTCTTTTACATATATAAAATACTCGTACATAATACACGTTTATTTGTTGTAGTGTACATTGTAGTTAGTTGTTATGTAGGCATGGCAATGATAGAGACAATGGTAGTTGTAGTCTTGTTTTTGTTTTTAAATACACACTGAAGGAGGTACTTTCTTTGTAAAATACAAAAAAAAAAATATTTTTATATTTATATATTTTTAAACTAAAATAAATTGTATATCTTATTTCTTTTAAGGACAGAAAACCAAGCAAAGTTTTTGTATATTTTTTTAATTTTGATTATTA
This sequence comes from Leucophora obtusa, assembly GCA_949987735.1. Lineage (NCBI taxonomy): Eukaryota > Metazoa > Arthropoda > Insecta > Diptera > Anthomyiidae > Leucophora > Leucophora obtusa. Next base: position 195,050,688 of record OX465297.1, read on the forward strand.
GTATTAAAATTTTTCTTTTTAACTTTTATTTGGAAATAAATTTCGTTTTTGTGTATTAAAACCCAATTCTAGAAAACCAATTTTTTTTCAAAAAGAAATATAAAATAAAATAATTTTTAAAAGAAAGTTTAGTTATAAGAACTAATAAGTTAACCAATATGAATTAAAATCATTTAAAAAATCAAAACTTAAAAAAATAATAATATTAACCCTAGAAAGATAACGTACGTCTGCGAGACGTATGGATTTTGCATTTTATGCTCTCTTTCTCTCAATCGTTAACATAGAAAGTTCTCACGATTATTTATCTCAGTCGTTAGCAGTAGCTTGATGGTGGTGGTTGTTTTTCTGCGGTAAGTTGTTTATTTTCTGAGAAATGAGCATAGCATACACCTGTATGTGGAGACCACAAGAATTTAATTTGTGATTCTTGCATATAATGCACTTTGAATTTAATTTTTGTTTATTTGTTTAGTTCAATAATTTTATTAATTTCTAATTGGAGTACAAATTTTTTATTTTTTTTTAGTTTTTAAACAAAACCAAAGTTCTTCAAAGAAGACTTTAAATGTTCTCATTATTTTTAATACATATTTTATTTTAATTTTATATTTAAGTTTTCTGTAACAATAAATAAAAATAAAATGAAATTGAATAAAAAAAATTATCTCAAAAAAAATTGTATCAATATTTGACTATTTAATGTCCTTAGAAGGATTTAAAGAAGTATACGTCTCACAGACGTATCGTTATCTTTTCAGTACAAAAAAATAACGTTATCTTTCTAGGGTTAAGAAACACTACTTGATGTATTCAACACTTGTTTTGAATAGTTTTATTTTAGTAATAATTCAATGTGCAGTTGGCCATATTTACTCTCAGTAAAATTTTAATTCTTAAAAATACTTTCTTTGAAACTTATTTCAAATGTGCTTTAAATTTGCTAAATGTTTTCAAATTCTGAATTTTGTTTAAAATTCCTTTAGCCAGTTAGAAAACATTCATGAATCTAAAATAAGTATATATATGAATTTATTTTGAGGTCTCCCGCGATGCTTAACCCTAGAACACTAATTTTAGTCGATTCGACTAACACCACTTACATTTTCGTGCACAGCTTTTCTCTCGTTTTACCGATCGGTCTCAATTCTCTTGTATTATCAGTCTTCGGTGTTCTCTTGTTGTGATTGGTCACATTGTTGCAGTAAGTATTGCGATGTCCGTACGTCTGTCTGTCCTTGTGCGCTACAGGTCGTAAATATTAAGATATTTTGATAAATTACACCGGCTTATATCGACCCAAGGACGATTGGTTAAAATCGGTCTATGTTTAGACCTAGTGCCTTTATAAAGGTTATTAATTTTAGTAATTAAATAATTTTATGTTAATCAAGTAAGTTAACAAATGTTTTATTATGAGTGCGATTAACCGTTAACCGCGATTAACCGCACAAATTTTAACCGTAACCGCAGTTAAGCAAAATTGCGGTTAAATGCAAACTCTAATTTAATCAGACTTTTTCCAGCTTCCTGATCGGGAATTTTATGTGGGTAATAGTCGAGGTAATGTTAGTCAAGAGTATCGAATGAAAAATCAGTCGAAAAGTTCCTGCCGGTCTTGATCATCACGGAAGAAGTACGGCCCAATGACGCCGCCGGCCCATAAACCGCACCAAACCGTAATTTTTCGGGATGCAATGATGACTCATGGAGTACGTGTGGATTGTTGTCTGACCAATACCGCATATTTTGTTTATTGACGAAGCCATTCATTATGACGACTATAAATAGGACGTAGCGCTCTTAACGTTGAGGCCACTGACTCCGAATTTCGGTAGTAAATTTTAATAATTTCGACTCGTTGTTGGCTCGTATATCTTTCCATCATGAAATGGCAAACCTTACTGAAGAGAAATGTCAAAAGAGCGGCAAGAAATATGTTATAAAAAATTATAACAATTTAGTGTCGATCTAAAGAAAAAATATAATATTTATTTTTGTCTTTTAAAAATCGTTCGTTAATTTTTGATTGCTTTGACGGTAGCCTTTCGATGATTTTGTTCTTATGGAAACCAAATTAACTGTCAAAAAAACAAATTCGAAAAAACGATTACAAGAATTTCCACTACGTAAAGCAACACAATCGACATAACGATATCGCCAGATGATAATAGTACTGTGGAATTCGGGCCCTGGATTGGGGTCAATTAAAAAAAACTGGACTCTGGTCAAATGAGAAATAAAGAAGGCCCCATCAGTGCTTAAACCATTACTAATTTCAGATGCAAATGGACAGCTGGTACGAAAAAATTACTGAAGACACTGTAAAATTGCTTGTGGGTTTATATTAAATAAAATGAAAAAAATTATATCATGAGATTGTGGGCGCTGTGGTGTATTGGTTAGCGCGTTGGACTGTTACACATCAGGTTGCGGGTTCAGTACCCAGTGGCAGTAACATCAATTTAGAAAAATAATATATATGATTTTTCTATCCCTCATACATATCGCAGCGTCCACCTTCAGTGTTCCCATAGCACTTAACCCCACCGAAGCAAAATAACAGGGCTATGAACAAAGTTCGCCAACCCACCATCAGATGGCATGAAACAACTGTTCTCAAATTCAACATTTCGCTCAATTACAGTAGTGCCATATTTGAAGCGCTTCATCTTTCACCATCTTTCACTTCTTTTCTATCCCCTTTCCAAAGATATTAAAACTTTAATTAATACGAAGGATTTCCTGACTGTTGCTTCTTGAAAAAAAAGCAAAAAAAAATATTATGTAAAATGACAAAAACTATGAATCTATAAAAAAATGTAACCAATAGTTTTTCTGTTAATTTTAACTTTAAATAATTTCAATCACCAGCTTTTTATGTGTTACACTTTTTAATAGCGCACTCCTGACAATTTTCTCCATTACATTTCATGCGTACGAATTTTAAAATTTGTTTTAAAAAATGTTCACTCAATTTAAATTGTGTCCATAATTCGTAATAAAATACTCGGTCTTATTTTGATAGTGTGGAAAAATTGCTTGAGGCTTATTTATGAAAGCATAGTACAAGTCGAAAACTACCGTTCCGGTATTGCTGTCAATATTTCGCCTTATGTGGAAAATTTATGATGGGCTACTGATATAATGTCTTTTTTTATATAACAATAGTGATAACACAAAGGTTTCGAAATCGGTCAAAGTGGTTTGAAATATAGCCGGAATATGGTTAATTTCTATTTCAATTTTAATTGAATTTCTTAGGCTAAACTTATCAATAATTTCGTTTTTGAATGTTAAGTATTTTTCTAAATCTTGTTTAATAAAAAAAAAAATATACGTATCTCAAAATAAATTCATATACATTTTTTGCAGACTACAATAATCCTTCAATATAAATCCATCATTAAAGTGTATCATCAAGTAATGGAAAATATTCAAAATTTCACATTTGATTAAGAAAATATTTAGTATTTAATACAATTTCTTAAGTCAAATTGTGTTACATATAAAATATCTGAGATATTTTTTCGTGAAATTAAGAACAGTTTATTATTATTATTTTTTTTTTTTGTAAAACATATTTTACTAAAATTTTGTTCAAATTATTGTATTGTTTTGCTTGGTACTCTACCTGTAACAAACGGCCAGTGTTGCAAAACTAATGAAGACGCATTTGACGATAACGGTTAATATGATGACCATGGTTAATGTGCTGATTCTATCTTGATCGGAAGATCCTGTAAAATGTATGAGGAGTAGGAGGTTGGCGTATAAAAGCAAACAAATTTCCATCAAGTGTTTAAATGAGTTTTAATTAAATTTAACATTATAAATTCTTAGACGCTAGATAAAAGAAACTCTTAATTAATTTAAGTTTAAAAATGAAAACAATCTACTTTAATTAGTATTTAACAAAAAAAAAAAAAGTAAAATTCATTGACATTATAAAGTTAAATTTCAATTAAATGTTTGGTATTATTATTTTATTTTGTAATTATAAAGTTTTCACGTCATTTTTTATGCTTCTTTTGTTCTGGATTACCATTGTCATTTTTCTTCTTCTATCTACATGAATTTATTTATTATTAAGTTCAACTTATTATTGAAGATTTAAAATTAATTTTCACTCTTTTTTCTGTCATAATTATTCTTTAGTTGAATTTTTATACATACAAATTTATTTATAATTGAATTGTATATAAGTATAAGTATGTTTCATTTAGCTTACCATACGGCGTTTCCTTTTTTTCCATTTTGATTGTATTTTCTGGTGTTGGCAGAGCTTCAGTTGGCAGTGGTGTAGTTAATAAAACAATTAAACTGCAATCAATACCTCCCCATCCCATGTCGCAAAAGCATTTATTTGTATTCGTACAAACCTGTATGGAAGATAAAGAACAATAATTGTTATGACAAAATAAAAATAATAAAGTTGTTGTCTTTTACGGAAAATAAAATCAGGGATTTTGGTTGATGCAATATACAGTCGTTACATTCGATAAGAAAAGTTACATTATTAATAGTGCTGACAGATTTTTTTAAGATGATCTTTTTCGAAGATTTTTCTTTTTGTTGTAATTGAATGAAGTGTTTATTTTAACCGAAGAATTTTAAATGTTTCAGTAAATTTTAAGGAGATACAAACAATTGTAGCAAGATCGGACACTGATGATCAGTTTATATCATTAAAATGGTGAATCATTCAATTGAACTAGTTCGTTAAAAATTAAATAGATATACTTTTTCTTGATCAAAATATTTTCGAGAAATATGTCAGGTTTCAAATACATCGGTTTGTCAAATTCGAATGGTTTATTCGTTTACAATAGAGAATAAAAGAAAAGTATAAAAAAAATTATGGAAACTATTCAAAGTAATCGATTGTGCCTCATAAAAAAATTGTGACATAACTACGCGTGACCAGGCAATGTGTTTTCAGAGTGGTCAAAAAGTTCGACAAGTGCCTAGTAATTGAAAGAAATCCCGGAATGGGTAAAGTAAAATGACCCAGGAAAAAACCAAAGCGCTGTGGTGTAATGGTTAGCGTGTTGGACTGTTACACATAAGGTTGCGGGTTCGATCCCCAACCAAGGCAACATCAATTTGTGAAAAATAATAATATGTATGAGATTTTTCTATACCTCATACGAGGCGTACTAATTATATTTCGGGAACTGGCAACACTAATGTCAATAGCTAAAATCTGGCAACACCATAATAAAACTTGACATTTTTTAGCATAAACGTACTCACAATATTTTGATGTACAAGTGCTATTTGTTTTGTTTACAGTGAGTTAAGAAATTCAATTTGGCCAAAAAATTTCAAGAGAAGGTTTTCGTTGGACTATTTTTCACAACTTTCGACGTGGATTATCTCAACAAGAATGTGTCGATGAACTCAGTTCTTTATATGGCGATAAAGCAGCATCAAAACCGACAGTATATCGCTGGTATAGTCAATTCAATGATGTTCTTAGTTCGGACTCCGACGAATTCCGTGAAGGTCGTCCAAAATCGGTTGCTGTGCCGCAAAACATCGATGCAGCGCGTGAACTAATAATGCAAGATAGTCATGTGACATATCGTGAGATAGAGGCATCCTTACACATTAGTTCCACTTCAATACATTCGATTTTGCATAAACACTTAGTTGTAAAAAAAATTTGCTCTCGTTGGATACCTCAAAATTTATCAATCGCTCAAAAAAGGCTCGCGTCGATTTGTGTAAGGGAATGATTAAAAACTTCGACCGTGGTGCTTCAAAAGACGTGTATAAAATCGTGACAGTTGACGAATTATGCATATATGCGTATGAGCCGGAAAGAAAACAGCAATCGACTGTGTGGGTATTCCAAGACGAGCGAAATCCAACAAAAGTTGTTCGTGGAAGAAGCACAGCGAAGCAAATGGTCGCCTGTTTCTTCGGCCGAATGGGTCATGTGGCCACAGTTCCGCTTGAGCAATGTATGACGGTCAATTCTGGTACACGACCATTTGTTTGCCGGAAGTCTTCGGAGAAATTCGTAAAACTAACCCCCAAAGACGAATGATTCTCCATCATGTCAATTCGTGCTTTCACACATCTCGTCAAACAGGTGAATTTTTGAGCAGTCAAAACATCGAATTGATGACTCATCCTCCGCACAGTCCTGACTTTGCAACCCAATGACTTCTTCTTGTTCCCGAATATCAAAGGTAAACTGCATGGTGAACGATTTACGAGCGCCAAAAAAGCAGTTGAAGCGTTCAAAAACAATGTTTTGGCGGTGTCTCAAGAGGAATGGAAAAACTGCTATGACAAATGGTTTGAACGAATGCAAAAGTATATTGATAATCAAGGGGAATATTTTTAAAAACAAAAAAGCCATTTTTATTTGAATATGTTTGCTATTATTTGCTATTCCCGAAATATAAATAGTACTCCTCATACATATCGCAGCGTCCTTCTTCGGTTTTCCCATATCACTTAACCCCACCGAAGTAAAATAATATACCAGGGCTATAAACTGAAAAGCTTCAACAAGGTTAACCAACTCACAATCAGATAGCGCGTAACAACTGTTCTCAAATGCAACATCTTGCGAAATTACAGTATTGCTATATTTGAAGCCCTTCATCTTTCACCATCTTTCACTTCTTCTCTATCTCCTTTCCAAAGGTAGCAACACGTTAATTAATAGGAAGAATTTCCTAAGTGTTGCTTGTCGTTTTAAAAAAAAAAAAATCAGGAGACGCTATTGAAATTAACATAAAACGGGGTTATGTTTATTTTCAGAAGGTGTATTATGCATTTTTTTAACCTTGAAAATAAGGCACTCTTGTATAGATATTAGTTTCCACTTCACGTTGGATTGTTACCATATCATATAAAATTTCAATACAATTCGCGATAATAAAACAAAGAACGAAATTTGAATTATCAGAGCGTCTTGGTTTCAGCAATGGCTTTGCAACTCTCTCAATATTTTTTATTTGAAAAAATATTATGCGGCTTCGAACAGGAACGAACACCGACTAGTTAATCAGGGATGGAAAAGGCTCACTTAGTCGGGCTCTTATACCAAAAAATGTTAGATCGCTCTTACATATTCAAAAATGTAAGTAACTGAAAAATAGCTTTAATTTAAATTAAATATTTAGATATTAGCAAATATTAGCACAAATTGCGAAAAAAAACATTTGCAAAAAGCGAAATTTTTGCATTTTCTGTACCATAAAGTCTTTTTCGAATTCCGCCAATATTTTGCAACTTTTTAAGTGCGGTTATTTATACCCTACACCACTATGTTGTCAGGGTATTATAAGTTTGTGCTGATGTTTGTAACACCAAAAAATATTGGTCCTAGGCCCACCTTATAGTATACCGATCGGCTCAGAATTTTTTTTTATTTCGATTTAACGATGTCCGTCTGTCCTCCCGTCCGTCCGTCCGTCTGTCTGTCTGTCTGTCTGTCCATGCATTCTTGTGCGCACTCTACAGGTCGCAAATATTAAGATATTTTGATGAAACTTGGTGTACCGACTTATGTCGGCCCAAGGATTTTGGTGAACATCGGTCCATGTTTAGACCTAGTGCCCATATAAGGGTTCTACTAAAATTATATGCTTTATACGCTGCAGGTCGCAAATATTAAGATATTTTGATGTACTTTTGTACACCGAATTATATCGGCCCAAGGACGAAGCCTATTGATTTTGGTGAACATCGGTCCATGTTTAGACCCAGTGCCCATATAAGGGTCCCCCCCAAAATTGGCTTGGTTACAAACTGCAGGTCGCAAATATTAAGATATTTTGATGAAATTTGGTATACCGACCTATATCAGCCCAAGGACGAAGCCTATTGAGTTTGGTTAACACCGGTCCATGTTTAGACCTAGTGCCCATATAAGGGTCCCCCCAAAATTGGCTTGGTTACAAACTGCAGGTCGCAAATATTAAGATATTTTAATGAAATTTGGTTCGCTGACTCACATTATAGAAAATTTTGACACAAGTCCCATTTTAACCCATTCGAATTTCGGACCCAAACATTAGTTGGCTTTTAACCAGACTGGTGTAGGGTATTGTATAGTCGGCATGCCCGACTTTAACCTTTTTACTCGTTTAAATATATAACCTAGGGATTAAATTTTTGTACCATAAAGTCTTTTTTCAAATTCCGCTATTATTTTGCAATTCTTTACGTGCGTTTTTTTTTTTAATTTATAATCCAGGGGCTATAATACACATTTCATACAACAAAGTTTGATGGCTAGTTGAAAAAAAAATCGCGAAAAATAAAATTTGCAAAAAGGAAAATTTTTGCATCAATATATTTGTTTGCAGAATCTAAATCGCTGATTACGTTTCCTAATTAATTGTCTGTACCACAAAGTCTTTTTTCGCGTTCCGCTTTTATTTTGTATTTTTTTAAGTACGTTTCTTTTTAATTTATAATCTAGGGACTATAATACACATTTCATACAACAAAGTTTGGTGGCTAGTTGAAGAAAAAATCGCGAAAAATAAAATTTGAAAAAGGAAAAATTTTTTCATCAATATAATTGTTTGCAGAATGTAAATCGCTGATTAAGTTTTTTAATTAATTTTTTGTACCATAAAGCCTTTTTTCGCTTTCCGCGATTATTTTGCAATTTTTTAAGTGTGTTTTTTTTTTTAATTTATAATCTAGGGTCTATAGTACCAATTTTATACACAAAAGTTTGGTGCTTAGTTTGCAAAAAAAAAAACAAATAATAAATCGCGAAAAAAATATTTGCAAAAAGGAAAATTTTTGCGTCATTTATTTATTTAATTTATTTATTATTTATTGCGTTTTTTAATTATTTTTTTCTTCCACAAAGTCTTTTTTCGCGTTCCTCTATTATTTTGCAATTTTTTAAGTGCGGTTTTTTAAATTTGTAATCTACGGAGTATAATGCCCATTTCATAAAACAAAGTTTGGTGGTTAGTTGCAAAAAAAGAAAATTTTGGCATCGTTTGCAGAATGTAAATCTTTTAATTAATTTTTTGAACCCCAAAGCCTTTTTTCGCATTCCGATATTATTTTGCAATTTTTTACATATGGTTTTTTAAAATTCATAATCTAGGGCTATAATACTGTTGGAATAGTATAATTCCATTCTTAATTTTTATAACAAAATTATTATTTTCCATCCCTGGTTACAATCGATGTTTTGAGTCATACAAAGAGCGCACATAATGACCCTGCAAACATTTAAAAGATACCTTCCAAGAAGATATTTCATTTGAATGAAATTAATCAAGTAGTATTTACTTTGAAATTGTCTTCCTTTTATCACTTGGAAGATGATTCGGCGATATTTGGAAAAAAATAATTCAAACATTTTATCTTTTGTCATAACTTTTTATCACAATATTGCGGCAATATCACCTTTGTATCATTTGGAAGATAAAGCAAATTTGTTTGAAATATTTTATCAATTTGGAAAAAATTAAAACTAAATTTGTACAAAAAGAATCAAAAGATATATAGGAAATAAACTCGTGAAAAGTTAAGATTAATTGCGCGGGAAAAATCGCCTAAGATGAAATCAAAATAATTTATAAGTTGGTCAATGGATTATGTATGCAGATATTGTTTTTCGGGCTTAAATTTAATAATGAAAAATTAAATCGTTTTTTTTTATTGTACCGGGAGTTTAATTAGCGATATCCTTTTTATCTTCGATATGAGTTATTGCTTTCATATTGCCTGGAAGTATTGTTTTAGTGTAATAGTTGTTTCCGACGGATGAAGCTTCCGGAATACGAAATTGATATAGCCGGCAATAAATGTTTTCTTCCTGGCGATATGTTCGGAAGAATCTTCTTCGTATTGCCATGTTTGCTGGGTGATATTGGTTTGAGTAAGTTCTTGTTCCAAGGCACATAATAGAACAAATGCTTTCTCAGTGATAGAGAGTCCCCCAATCTCTTTATTATGTATACTCTTTGGTTTCAGTTAAGTCCCACAGAAATTGAAAAAAAAAGATAATCTCATAAAAATTCATTCTTCTAGATCTCGCCCATACCTATGTTACGATATCAAATATTTTTTATTCGAAAAATATTATCAATTTTGTGATATTTCAATTTGTTTCTGAGATAAAACAAATCGGGTAACATTTGTTCTTAATTGAAGTATTTATTAACTCACTCAAATAATTCAAAAAGACTACGTTCGAGATAGATTCTAAAGGATAAATTTTTATAAAACCGCTAGTCTATATGTTAATCAGAAAAGGCAAATTTTCTTTTTATGCTTTTTGATTTATTTAATCATAGTTTCTCCCTTTTGCTTTCTTTGAATATTCCATCTTTTTGGCTTTAAAATATCTTTATTTTTAAGATTTTTGAGTACTAAATTGCTTTTTTAAATTTTTTTGCCAAAAAATGCTTTTGTTACTCTTAGAGAAATATTTCTTCTCATAACTTTGAACTTTTTTTTTTTAAAAGAAGTATTGTTTTTCCAAGTTTTTTACTTTTGCTTGTTTTAGCTCTTTTTTATCATATTTATTTTTTATCTTCTCTGGTAAAAATATTGGTATGTATAATACTTATTAATACATTATGAGAATACAAATTTCGCTCCCCGTTCCATTGCGTTTCGTGTATTCAGTATTCCAATTCTTGTGGTTTATCACTCCATACCATACCGTTCTACACATTTAATTCTACTTACTCACTTTAATTCCACTCATTTTCCGCACTGAAAAAATTTCGAAAATTACTACATGATAGTTGTTTATGCAGTAATCAGTATTTATTACTTTTAACTGTAATTAGAATTGTTTTTCTATGGAAAAATCCAAAACAGGTAATATGGCAGTTATTTAAGAAAACAACTAAAAAAACTATTGTAACTTAATAACAGTTGTTTAGAGTAGTTTTTTTTTTAATATGACAATAAACAACTGCCAAAACAGTATTTTTAAAGTAAACAGTTAATTTTTTAGTTAAGTTAAGTTACAAACCGTAGCATAGGACAATCGTAATTAATATTAGAATTAATTACTAAAGAATTTTGTTTTGTTAGTTATTTAAGAAATACTAAATTTTATTGATTCTTTTTTTAATTCCTGTTTAGTTTATATTTGTTAATATCGATATATACTTAGTTTACAAGTAAAAACATAAAACTGTATTGGTTGAACGGTTTGGAATTTTTTTTTCAAATTTCATGTACAATGTATAATTACCCCTTTTTTTTTGTAATTGAGTGAAAAAAATATTTTTTTTTATTAGAATATATTTATTTTTAAAATATTAAAAAAATTAACTGTAGCAAAACCGTAGTCTTTACCCATTTTGTCAGTGGTTCTAAAATATTTTTTAGTAAAAATTTGTCAGTTAATTTTACGACATTGTTCGTTATTTTGAATACATTTGTTAGTTATTTTTAGCCGTTAAAAATAACTATTTTTTTTTAGTTATTTTACAGGCTAACGCCTGTGCATATGTGACAGTGCATAGAGAAAGGGACCTAAGGGTAAAAAAATCAATATTTTTTTTTGATGTGGACAACATCTGAGTATCGAATGAGACCGATCCCATGCCCTTTTTTTTACCCTTAGGTCCCTTCCTATTTTGCTCGTCACATATACTTTTGTTTTAACTGTCATTTTCAGTAATTCTACCGACAAATTTTTTTGAGTATGTCTCAATTTTACAAGTTTTCCGTTTCTGTTCATATCGTTCCGATTTGCAATAATCCCCAATGAGGCCAGAAGTCACTTGAACAATAATAGTGTGTGGCGCTCAGTTTATACAAATTCGTTATTGTGCAGGTAGCAGAAGTCTATTGGCCGCATAAGGTAAATGAGGGTGCAATTGTGCTCAAAGTACCAATCTCATGATTGGTGAAATGAGGACATATCAGTTAATTTGCCTTAAAGTACCAAATCATTAAATTATCCTCAAAGCACCTAATCAGTAAAGCACATATATGTACAAAAGTTTTATTTATCCAGCTCTCCGCACATTTTCGAATGGGCTGAGAGTAAAAAATAAGCTCTGTGCAAAAATTAAGTTTTTGCGGTGTAAACCGGCCAGGCCGTTTAAATTTATGTCATCAAAATTATCCTAAAATGGTTAATGATTTTATCCATATATAACTCTTAAACTAGAAGCTTCTGGTGAATAATTTACATACACAAAGAAAACAGTTTTATTGTGACAACCGAATTTCTTGCCAACTGAATGGTTTAGTTGCAGCAACCCAATTATTTGGTTGTTGCAATCAAAACTCTTCCTGACGCAATTCAAGTTTATTATTTCGACCAAAATTCTTTTGTATTAATCAAATTTCTGTTGTCACAAACAAATTTGTCTGTGGTTCCAACCAAACCATTCGGTTGGCAAAATATTCGTTTGCCAGCTGTTGTTTGTGTAGCTGTTGTTTACATAATGCAAAGGCAAACATTTTCTTTATACAAACTGTTAACCCTCTCATGACAGTTAGTGGTGTGTTATGTTAAAATTAATTTTGAATGTCTCTTATTTAATTTGGGAGATTTCTAAATACTTATACATTATAGGAAATTTAGCGTAGATTAAAAAGAAAATAAGTTTTTTTTTAAATATTTCGTCCATTCCATGACAGAAAAGCCAAAAACTTATTCTGAGTTATAGATTTATTACATATTTGCACTAGGAAACCATGTGAATCTTCCATTTTAGATATTGGATATGTTCAGAGAATTTATGTAAAACACCACGAGGTACAATTTTGTTTAACTATTTAAGTCTCTAACTCTTCAATTAAAGGGACTTGTTTGGCCCCGTTTCACAAAGGGACAAAAAAGACCCGTACGTTGAAGAGCTAGAGGGTTAAAATGTTCGATAGAAATTATCCTCGTAGTATTTTAGATAAGTTCGCTGAACACATCCTATCAATAATATTTAAGATTCACATAGTTTCCTCCTAAAATCGAGGTTTGTGGGATATTTGAGCGCTGAATAAGTACGAAATTAACCTTTAAACCCATTTTATTTCTTATTTCTGGCATTGAACTTAATTTTAAACTTCAGTATTCAGATACCTAATTTCATGACAAATATTTTTGTGGAAGATTTTAACCCTCTAACTATTCAATTAAAGGACTTTTTGGCCCATTTTTAAATTTGAACGTAAACGACCCGTTAGAGGATTAAAATGTTCCGCAAAATATTTGTCATGAAATTCCACCATTAAGTCCCTGAAGATATTAAAGTTTAAAATTTAGGTTCAATGCCAGAAATAAGTAAAAAATTATAGTGCTTCCAAGAGTTAATTTCGTGCTTATTCAGAATTGTCGTTCAATAGGGCACCCATATGTGCAAAAGTGTTATTTTTTTACCTCCCCACGCACTTTCACGTATATTGAGTGTAAAAAATAATATCCCTGCGAAAAATGATCCTCTCGGATTAAAACAGGCCAGTCAGTCACGGCCTTTAGCCGTAAAAAATAGACTACAATTAGTTCAAGCTTCTTTGCGCTATAACTCTTAAAGTAATGGTTTTACAGAGGAATACTAAATGGGTATATCTACAGGAAATAATGTGCCTAGCATTTTTCCCATATCAATGACGCCTCATGGTGATTTAAGTGGTTAAAATCAAAGTGAGTTTGGGTAACACGTCACAAAATATGACTCATTCTTTGTCAATTCCTTTTGGCTTCATTTGGAGGTATGTTCCTTTAGGTCAGTTCAATAAAGATGTCTAATTTGTGGCAACGCGATGTAAAAATTACAGAAATTGAAATTGAGTTGCCTCAAGAAGAAAATACATTTCTGGAAACTCAACAAAATATTTACTTACACCACGTTCTGAACATTCTTGACCATTTTTATTTGTTGGACACTTCGTTTGATCAACATGTGGAAATATACTAACACAGGTTTGATTTAAGCAAATCAAATTATCACCGCATGGAGTACCATCCTTAACCAATCCATGATCTGGAGAATCATTGGCATTCATCTGCCCGCTAGTTGCCCTTTAAAAAGGAAATTAGCAAAATTATATTATAACAAGAAATTTATAAAAATATTTAAAATGTCCAACTTACTTGCACTCATATTCCAAACCCTTAATTGATATAATAGTTCTTGAGTATAAGTCACCCTCATTAACAGGCTGACGTTCACCTTCTTTGCATTGTAAAGTACCGCATTGGACATTTCTGTAAATAAATATATTTAATTAAAAACAATTTTTATTTACCCTAGTATGTAATTATGGGAATATTTAAATTAAAGGCTACCAAAACTTACTCTGGTTCACACTTAACAAAATTGTCCTTGCCATCACGACCGCAGTGACCGTTAATGGAACCCTTTGAATTAAACTGTTCAAAACATTGCTTATCGGCAGCCACACCACCATAGCCCCAAATACCTTCACATTGGATATTTAATGTTGGACAATTGCCTTGAAAACAATAGCCTGAGAAAATATGTAAATGAAAAAACAAAGAAAATTTCATATGAATTTAAATATTTCAAGTTAAAGAAGAAAACTATATTTTAAACACCCAGTGTAGAAACGGTAATGATATATCATTATTTTTTGCACTATCATTAATGACACCTACTTATATTCTGCATTATTTTAGAACATAATAATGAGTTACTAATAACTGTTACTTTTTACATTTTTTCAAACTAAAAAATAATGCGTTACAAATAATGACTTATTTTTTTCTTATTATTTCGAAATAAGGTGATGTTCCAGATTTCTCAATACTAGTAGGGATCTATGTAACCACATATTTTTGGATCTTTTATCTATCAAATACAACATATCGAGATAGCTCAGATGATAGAGCTTTCGATCGATAATCTAGAGTTTCAGGTTGGATTCCCACCTGGAGAGAATTTTGTTAAAAGGAATTTACAATAAAACAATATTCTTTTATAAAACTTATTTTTTTGAAAATCTATCTCATTATTTTTGTCAATACTAGTCAAATACATAGCTTTTTGATTTCTCGATTGGTGATGAATAAGAGTGATTCATTATTTTGAGCGATATTGCCATATAAAACTTAGTACTTTTATGCAATAAATAACTACCCAGGCAGAAAAATACGATCCGCACAATGTTAGCAAACCATTAGCGATGGTCGGTTATGCGTTGGCAGTACGTGGGATTAACAATCTTGGCAGTATTGGCCTGTTTCCTGAATGATAACAGCGGTCAACTGTTGGTTGGAGCTAAATCAAAATCAAAAAATTAATGGTATAAAAATAGATTTTCAGAAAATTTTTGTTTTTAAAATAAAAAAAAAATTGTTTTTGATAATTTTTTATAAAATACGGCTGTAATAGGAATCGATCTCAGACCGCCAGATTGTCAGCCCACACCTCTACTATGGTCTAAAAAAATTAAAAAAATTTAATTAGAAAAAATGTAATTAAATTTTTTTAACTAAAATACCCAGTAAAAATTCAAACGGGAAAGCGGTGGCAAATCACTTTAACAGGTGGTACAAGGGTTCTTCAACAGGGACGCTACAAAAGTAGAGAGACAGGGACAGCAAACGACGCCATATTTCTTACCGATCTTTTCACATTTCTCTTCAGTAAGTTTTGCCATTTCACGATGGAAAGATATACGAGCCAACAACGAGTCGAAATTATTAAAATTTACTACCGACATTCGGAGTCAGTGGCCTCAACGTTAAGAGCGCCACGTCCAATTTATGGTCGTCATAATGAATGGCTTCGTCAATAAACAAAATATGCGTTATTGGTCAGACAGCAATCCACACGTACTCCGTGAGTCATCATTGCATCCCGAAAAAATTACGGTTTGGTGCGGTTTATGGGCCGGCGGCGTCATTGGGCCGTACTTCTTCCGTGATGATCAAGACCAGCACGTTACTGTGAATGGGAATCGCTACCGTTTAATGATAACCAAATATTTTTGGCCCCAATTGGAGGATATGGACTTGGAGGACATGTGTTTCTAACAGGACGGCGCCACAAGCCACACAGCGAATGTCACAATCAATTTATTGCAAACCAAGTTTGGAGAATGTGTTATCTCACGAAATGGTCCAGTCGATTGGCCGCCTCGGTCGTGCGATTTGACGCCGTTGGACTATTTCCTGTGGGGCTACATCAAATCTATGGTCTATGCCAACAAGCCAACGACGATTTATGAACTTCGTACGAATATCGGCCGATTTATGCTTGAAAACCGTCGAAAATTGGATTCAGCGTCAGGACTTTTGCAAGCGTGCCCGTGGTGGCCATGCAAAAGAGATCGATTTCCATACATAATGGCATCGAACGTACTTTCACAGCAATAAAGAATTTCATTGATATCCAAAACCGTTTTTGTTTTATTTAAAAAAACTTTTGTAGCGCACTTATTGAAGAACCCTTTACTAGCAAAAAGTGCTTTCGCATTCCCAAAATGATAACATCATTAGACAAAAGGACTGGCTGTTCAAAAAGCGCCGGAACAGCACTGGAGGAATAAAATGTTTAAACGTTGGCAAAAGGCTGGCAAAACCAATAAATAGGTGGTCTGAAAATATATTTTACAAAATAAAATTTACAAAAAGTTCATATGTATTTTTTTTGGTTCTGCCGTGATTTGAAACCAGGCCATCAGATTGGCAGACGATTGCTCTACCCACTGAGCTAAAGAGACATATAATATTTGATAGCTAAACACATAAATGAGTGATAATAGCTGGACAACTACTGGCTGTGCCAAAATGCTAGTACTGTCAAACAATTTTTTGTAACTAGTATGCCAGTGTTGGTAGGGCAAAAAAAAGTTGGTCTTGAAGGAGCTTTCCCACAAACAAAAAAATTGATTTTATAAAACAAAAAAAAATTTGAATTAAAAAATCCAAAAAAATTTGTTTGCTTGCAACGGGATTTGAACTTGGAGCTTTCTGCCTACAAACATTTTTTAACGAAGCGTCAGCATTTTTATAAAATCATTGGTCTACCAGTGAATTGATTTTTGTACGCCTGGTAGCATCGGCTAGGTAGCACTGGATAACCACTGGTTGCAAACCTTGGCATATCACTCTAAGCCAATTCTTTGCCAGTGGTTTTTTTATAAACCACCGAAATTTTTGTAAAACAAATACTGGTAAAACGCTTTTTGCAAAGGCTGGCAAAGCATTACAAATGAGTGTTCTGACAGTCATTTATTTTTAACACCGTGGTTACCCAGTGGTATGCCAGTGCTTGATTTTTTGTACCACTGGCGATTTCTGACTGGTATGGTCATACTATAATTCGAACCCGGTCCGTGAGACTTCAAGACAAGCGCTATACACGCTAAGCTAACGAGATATTTAATATACAATACAATAGGCTGTCCCTGAATATAGCGATTTGTCGATTTTCGTTCATTACACCCCCCAGTTTTATTGAAAATGGCCCCAAATGGAAGAAATCGATTTTTTTTTGGACAACGTTTTTGGACAACGTGCCGATTATTATTATTAAAAATTCCCAAAATTCCAAATTAAAAAAAAATATATATTTTTTATTCCATTTATTCATTTAATATATTCAAAATGATTCAGATATGGAATTCCGACTTCATCGGATATCATTAACCCACTTTAGCCTGGAATCCAAAATGACCTACGAATTTGATAAAAATGCAAAAACGTGTTTTTTAAAAATTAATTTTAAAGATTTTTTAAAATGCCTAATTTGGAGATGTAGATTACTATTTGTACCACATAATAGTTGATATTAAAGAAAAAAAAATAAATTGGAAAAATGATAATTCGAATTTGTGTTTGGAGCGACTGGTTTCCAGGAAATTTTACAAAAATTGCTCATTTTGTCAAAAATTAAACAAAATTTGAATGTTTTCATCAAATTTTACACAGTTTTCGCTAAAACAATTTAATTTAAATTTGGTGAGAATATAGATATCTTTACATCTGTTTAAAAAATCTTTAACCAATAGTGGCATGGGGTCAGATAAGAGCCATGAAACTTAATATTAATTATGACTACGAGATTGTAAAGCCATTAAATTGATAAAAAAAAGATATCAACAGGATAAAAATAATTATTTTATATAACGTGATCCAGATGGGGTTTATTTTTATTCTTTTGGTCAAAATCGCCCCACTAGGAAATTTACAGAATAACATCTTTCATAATTTTCGGAAAAATATCACTTCAAATGGATCAAAAACTTTTTTCCATTTGAAGAAACTTATTATTTTGCGTAACTTGATCTATATAGGGTTAATGTTTTCACTTTTCGGCAAAAAAAGGCCACTTGGAAATTTTCTGAATATAATAACTCATTATGAAATCAGTGAACTTCCACGGCATTATTCTTAGTACCGTTACTACGTACATTACTAGTTATATGACCGTATTGCTGGTAATGATTTTCTGCACTGGGCAAATATTATCTCACTTACTTTTAACCCTATAATGTATAAGGTACTACAAAATACTTTTAATATCTCATAATCAACATTTAATGCAAATATATTCTTTTTGATCCTGAAAGCGGTTTCTCGATATCAAGTATAAAATCTGAGATAGAATTTGATCAAACTTTCAATTTTGAAAATATAATATAACGAAAATTCGATAACGACTTTTTTGAAGCTAAAGACATGTATAATAGGAAACAAAAACCCGAGTAAAAATAGTTACATAAAGGCACATATAATGTGATTAAGTTTATCTGTAGAAATATACAGTATCATCCGAAAAATAGCCCGACATAATTCTCTCAATTGGTTACCATATTTTATTTAATTCTATCAGTTAAGATCTTAAGTTATTTAATTATATATTAACTAGAAGAAGTTTTATCCGATTATTGACCTGCCCGAGTAAAAAAGTTTTGATATAACCATATATTATTTTATGTAATTGCATATAGTAACTTATAGTTACATATGGCCACATATGCTTTTAAATTCAAGCAGATATACTTTTATATAGTCATATGTTAGATATTTTTTCCTCAAAGGTTTTAATATGGAGACATATGTGATTTTATATTATTACATACTGGCCTACATATAATTGCATGTGCAATATATAAGTACATAAAGTAACATATTACAGATATAATTACATATACGTTTATATATAATTTAGTATGACACTATACATAATAATATAAAACTTTATGTGGAGCCATATAAGAAATATTTCATAATTTGTGTTAGATATGATTATATATTAACGAATAAGAACCCATATATAACTTAATATGGTTCCATATCTACAACATTTCATGATTTCTTTAATATATAACAATATAACGTTCTTTATAAAATCATCTATAATTATATATCATCCCACATAAGCAATTATTTCAAAATCATTTTATATAAAAATATGTAAGGTCCATATAAAACCGTATTATTTTCATATGTGGTTCTATGTTAACAATGATTTTGAACTAGTTTTAGATTTAGTAATTACTAGCGATTGGCGCGTGACTAGAAATGTTCGTGAGTCACGTTATTCACACGTGATTGTGAGTAATAATTACTATACTCTAGTGATTCGTGCGTGAGTCTGAGAATATATAATTCGTACTTGATTCGTGCGTGAGCGTGAATAAGAATATGTAACCCGTGCATGATTGGTTTGTGAGTTTATTTTTTGCATCATATGTTTTTAGTAATTTTTACTATTTTGTAATATTTTACTATTTTTTTTCTATTTTTCTTATATCTTGGTTGTATAACATAATCCTAATAACTTTAAAATTTCAGTCTTGTTAACTTTATTTTAAAATTACTAAAAATAATTTTGTTCATGTTTAATGCACTGTCATGGTAAATCTGGATAAAAGTAATTGAAGATTTATTGAAATTATAGGATCTCCAGCAGACCTTTGGGTTAATCATTATATTTGGAAATTAATTACACATGCAATTACACAATTACATATTATTTGTAATTGTAATTAAAAAAAAAAAAAACAATTACAAGTAATTTGTAATAGAAAATTTTCAATTATACATTACATATAATTTTAATTGAAAAAATGTCAATTACAATTACATTTTTTCGGAAAAGAAATAATGACAAAAAGCACAAGTGAGGGGTCAGCCCAACATGACGTATTCTTTTTATACTTATCCACGCCTACTCAACTAATCCCAGTCAGTTTTTTCTACAAAATTTTAACAAAAAACACTTTAATTCTAAATGTAATTGAAATTTGTAATTGAAATCACTTTTCAATTACAGTTACATGAAATGTAATTGAGTTTTTTTTAATTTCAATTGTATTTATTTGCAATTGTTATTGAAATCCCCCAGGTCTGATCTCCAGATAGTGCATATCTTTTTTATTTAAAAAAATAATTTTTGTATATTGTTAGATGTGGTCATATATAATATGATCTAAAGTATAAGGTCAATTTTTAGATATAATTGTATCAAACTATGTGCACTTTTATAACATTTTATATAAATTAATACAAAAAGATATAATTTGATGTAATTGGATGAGGACAAAATTCGGATACAATTGCATCGAATTGCATAATATTGTATCAAATTGTACCAAATTGTACCAAATTGTATACAATTGTATACAATTCGATACAATAAGATACAATAAGATGTTCTCATTTTTCGGATATAATTATATCTAATTACATAAAAGATTATATATAATTAAATATAACTTCATATGGCTCCATATCATTTTTTTTACTTGGGTGATCATAATTGGTACAATTTTATATAAATAAAATACATATAATCCCAAGTAAAAAAAATGATATGGAGCCATATGAAGTTATATTTAATTATATATAATCTTTTATGTAATTAGATATAATTATATCCGAAAAATGAGAACGTCTTATTGTATCATATTGTATCGAATTGTATACAATTGTATACAATTTGGTACAATTTGATACAATTTTATGCAATTCGATACAATTGTATCCGAATTTTGTCCTCATCCAATTACATCAAATTATATATTTTTGTATAAAATTATATAAAATGTTATAAAAGTGGGCATAGTTTGATACAATTATATCTAAATATTAACCTTATACTTTTTATCATATTATATAGGACCATATCTAACAATATACATACAAAAATTATTTTTTTAAATAAAAAAAAATTTTCAATTACTTGTAATTGTAATGTTTTTTTTTGAATTGCAATTACAAATAATATGTAATTATAGATGAGTTTTTTTTCAATTACAATTACATGTAATTGTGTAATTGCATGTGTAATTACGCTACGGGAAATTTTAACAAACTGTCACCGAACTGGCCCCTTTATATGAAATAGACTGGTCACTTTTACATGGCGTTGTCATAGGAGGTGGAAATTGACCCCTTGTGACATGTCACAAGACAAATCCCAGGACAGGTCCCTGAAATTGAGAGTTCAGTAACCTGTCCTAGGATTTGTCTTGTGACATGTCAGAAGGGGTCAATTTCCACCTCCTATGACAACGCCATGTAAAAGTGACCAGTCTATTTCATATAAAGGGGCCAGTTCGGTGACAGTTTGTTAAAATTTCCCGTAGGGTAATTACAAAATGTAATGATTAACCCCAGGCCTGCTGGAGATCTTATAATTTCGATAAATCTTCCATTTACTTTTATCCAGATTTATCATGACAGTGCAATAAACATGAAAAAAAAATTACTTTTAATTTAGTAATTTTAAAATAAAGTTAACAACACTGAAATTTTAAAGTTAATAGGATTAATTAATAGGATATACAACCAAGATATAAGAAATCAGTCAAGTGTACGTTATAGTATAGAGAATTTCGTATTAAAGCTTCAGTGTTGTTAATGTTATGGGTGCGGCGCGTAAGCCATTTTTGACTCATGCTCAAAAAAAACAAATTACTCAAGCACGAGCATTTCGTTTCTTACTCAGCACACATGAGTATATTAAAAACTTACAATTAGAAAATTCTCACGCAAAACAGTAAAAATTACTAAAAACATATGATGCAAAAAATAAACTCACACACGAATCATGCACGGGTTATTCTTACTCACGCACGAATCACTTAAGTATAGTAATTATTACTCACGATCACGTGTGAATAACGTGTCTCACGAACATTTCGTGTCACGCGCCAATCCCTAGTAATTACTAAATCTAAAACTAGTTCAAAATCTTTGATAACATGGAACCAAATATAATACAATACGGTTTTATATGGACCTTATATATTTTTATATAAAATCACTTTGAAAAAATTGCCTATGTGGGATGATATATGTCTAAGTTATATATGGGTTCATATTCGTCAATATATAATCATAACTAACACAAATTATAAAATATTTCTTATTTGGATCCACATAGTTTTATATTATTATGTATAGTGTCATACTAAATTATATATAAACGTACATGTAATTCTATCTTTTATATGTTACTTTATGTGCTTATATATAGCAAATACATATATATGTAGGCAAATATGTAATAATATAAAATCACATATGTCTCCATATTAAAACCTTTGAGGAAAAAATATCTAACATATGACTATATAAAAGTATATCTGCTTGAATTTAAAAGCATATGTGGCCATATGTAACTATAAGTTACTATATGCAATTATATAAAATAATATATGATTATATCAAAACTTTTTTACTCGGGATTGTATCTGCCATTTACCTAATACAATTGTATCAAAGTTTGAAACTTATAAAATTGTCTCAGGTCAAAATTCGGACATAACTATGTAAGTTTGTATACAAATGTATCTATTTTGATCTAAACTGATACCATTCGATATAAAAAATTGTATCAGCCCAGGAAAATTTTCTGTTCTAAAGAATTGGTTGTACAATAGCTACTTTTCATTCACAACCCCTTCTACTGTCGATTCTAACACCGATTCTTTTTGTTTGAAATTGTCACAAAAGCAACCCCTTCTATGGCTCCAAAGTGGAACCGGTTGCCCTAGAATCAGTTCTGGAACTAGTTCTGGAACTGATTCTACGTCACCCACACCTTCCATATAGGATCCCAGGAACTGGTTCCGGAACCAGTTCCATGGAATCGGTTGCAGTGGAACCAGTTGTAGAATGGGTGTGGTTGGCTACCGATTGTAAAAAATTTTCCTGGGAGGTCAAAAATCGAATCCCAAGTAAAAAAGTTTTGATATAGTCATATATTATCATATAAAATTTTTTATAATTATATATTATGACATATTTACCAAGATATAATTATATAAAATTTTACGAAATTATATCCTAAATATATAACTATATCTTGTTATATATTGAACAATATATAGTGCAACATATTACAATATCCAATTATATACAGACCGATTTATAGTTACATATGCCTCATATAATTATGTATAATTGTATCGAATTATATACCATTATAACTAGTTGGATATGATTATATTATATTTGATACATTTGGATGAGGACAAAATCCGGATAAAATTGTATCAAACCATATCTTATTCCATAAAATTAGATCTAATTGTGTCAAATTAGATCTAATATGATCATAATACGATCTAATTTGATACAATTAGATGTTCTCATTTTTCGGATATTATTATATATAATATCAAAAGACATATAATTTTTTTTTAGTAGGGATGCCATTTCATCTGCTAAATATATAATTTAATCACCCTAGTAAGAATGATTTTTATATACCCGCGTAAAAAAATCAGATCTGGCCAGATCTCAGTAGATCTTACCAGATCTCAGTAGATCTTACATCTAATTAGATCTAGGCATATCTGGCGCAATTGCCCACCCTACTAAAAAGAATTATATGACTTTCGATATTATATATAATTATATCCGAAAAATGAGAACATCTAATTGTATCGAATTCGCTCGTATTATGATCATATTAGATCTAATTTGAGATAATTAGCTCTAATTTGATGGAATAGGATATGGTTTGATACAATTTTATCCGAATTTTGTTATCATCCAAATGCATCAAATAAAAAAGTTTTGATATAGTCATATATTATCATATAAAATTTTGTATAATTATATATTGGAACATATGTACCAAGATATAATTATATACATATTACATATCCAATTATATTACATATTACAATATCAAATTATATATAGACCTACATATAGTTACATATGCCTCATAAATTTATGTATAATTGTATCGAATTATATACCATCATATCTAGTTGGATATGATTATATTTGATATATTTAGATGAGGACAAAATCCGCATAAAATTGTATCAAACCATATTTTATTCCATCAAATTAGATCTAATTGTGTCAAATTAGATCTAATATGATAATAATACGATCTAATTTGATACAATTAGATGTTCTCATTTTTCGGATATAATTGTGTATAATTACAAGTCATATAATTTTTTTAGTAGGGCGGGTAACCATTTATGATTTTAGACAATTATATCTCGTCGAATACCTATTGTAAAATGTAAATTTTTATATAATTCTATCAATAGATATTTAATTATATAAAATCGTATTAACCAGATCCACCATTTCCCAGATAAAATCATATATGGGTAAACATAATTATATCTAAAAATATATTATTAGATCCGAAAAATGGTGTATCTGATTTAATATGATTTAATATAACTAAATATATTTTGGTATAATTATATACAATTATACCTAGTGTTACATATGATAATACTCAACCATATATAAATCTATAAAATCATAAATGATTATTTAAAAAATATTTTTAATCGGGCAGTTAAAATCTAAACTGATACAATTAGATAAAACCTAGTAAGCAACTGACACAATTATATGTGAGCATTTTTCGATTGAAATGGTATGTTATATTTATCACACTTAGTTATATATAGTTCCATATAAAGTTCCATATTGATTTTTTTTAAAAGGGGAAGTTAAAAAAATTATATAAGAATCAATCACAAAGTTTACGATTTAGCCACAATATTCAGTTAGCTATTAACTGAGACTTTAACTGACACATTTATTGATGTTTTCCATATAAAATTTTAATTTAACAGTTGGTTAAATTTTGACTGATCATTCTTTAAACTGGCCTTGGTTCATTGCTAATCTCTATTAGAATGTTATTTGCATTGACATAAAATTTATAAATTAAAAACAAAAACCCCAGTGCATTATAGAGTTAAATCAGAAAATTAAACTTTATTACTTTATTACTTACCAGATACTCCTGACTTTGAATGGCCACACGGTGAACCATTTTTCCTAAAAACATCCATGGGACATTCACCACTTTCACCATCACAATATTCAGGTAAATCGCATTCATTATGCGAGTCACGGCAGATATGATCTTTGGGACGCAACTGTTGTCATAAGCCACCATCGCGTGCAATAATTAAATGGAAGATAAAGTAAAGAAACAAGAAGAAATGAAAACAAATAAAATAAATGCAATTAAAATATTCTGTTTTTTTTGGCAAGCAGGTAAGTAAACTATACGCATATAAAATAAAAAACAATTCATGAAATATCAATATAGAATATAAACTTACGCGACACTGGTCACAACAAGCACCCGCAGCACATTGTGCTTCAGACTTTAATTTACATGTTATACCATCACAACAGGGATCCAAGGCACACTCCTCAAAGGTGCCACAATCACATTCTTCATCTTCTTCTACAATTTTATTGCCACAATTGCGACGCATTTCGATCTATAGTGGTGGGAAAAAAGAATTTTAACAAAAATGTTAGTAACTGGTGGTTTTACCTTTACTACAAAGGTACGCCCTACTACAATAAATGGTAGCAAGTACATGTGTGTGTATGTGTGTATATATGTGTATAAATATGTGTGTGCAGTTTTATTTGGTGTAGGTAAATGAATGGTACAAAACAAATAATCAATTGCACCAAATAGAGTAAAATTTACTGTTGTTAAGTAATAAGAATTCACCAAAGAATATTGTATAGTAATTTGAAACGCAGATATTTATTGCGTATGCATGATGTATCATTTATGTTGAAAGTAAATTAAATAATTAAAAATTGTTCAAGTTGCAATTGGGTTATTTGTTTAATAGGCTACTAGAGTGGACTATAAAATAAATATATTACACACGAAATTAAATAGGATATCTAGAAGTTAATAGAATTTAAGGGAAAACTATTTTTTTAGGTTTAAAAAAATTTCAAAAGAATTATTCTTGGCACCCTTTCAACTCAATAAAATGATGGTTAAAGAATTGATGAAACGTGTAAAGTTTAATTTTTTTTCCAATCACGTATATAAATAATTGAAACTTGCTGCCAAGTTAACAGTTGCAAGGACATATTTTATACTTCGATATAGTAAATTTATATTAAGTATATCCATCCCTCGTATAACGTGTTGTAGTATTAAATTGCTTCATTGTAATGCGGTTTACCGAACAGCTGTTTTCCCTGTTATTGTAAAATTAAATAAACACGTTATATGAGGGAAGAGTGTATGTGTATATTATTTTAAGTAAAGTTTCAATAACGCCCAGTAGGGATACCATTTATTCTAGGCGAGAAATTACATGCCACCACTATGTGGACAATACTGATAATAAAATTCTTTTTCCTGTATGATTTTGAAGAATTTACTAAAATTAGCGATTTATTTAAATTAAAAAAATTTACAAGTTCCAATTTCCAAAAGTTTATCGAAATTGATGAAAATTGGAATATTCAGCCAAAAATAAAGAAAAGGTTTAAGCGAATAAGGTGGTCGTGGCAACACAATTCTGTTGTGATAACCGAATATACGGGCCTGCGGCAGCCTAGTCAATTCGGTTGAAAAAATATTTCGATATTTTATGAGAGTGCAATCAGGATATTTTATTACTATTATGGTACAATGGACAATTTATGGTCTAAGTGCCATGGACTGCCTTTGTGCCTGTGCAACCCACCCCAACTCAACACAATAGTTAGGATGAAATTTCACAAAAGTTTGGATCCGAGATTTTAATGGTTCGGAATGTACTTGTGTGCAAATATCTCACATTATAGAAAATTTTGACACAAGTCGCATTTTAACCCACTCGAATTTCGGATCCAAACATTAGTTGGTTTTTAATCAGACTGGTGTAGGGTATTGTATAGTCAGCATGGCCGAATTTAACCTTTTTACTCATTTTAATATATGATATGGCCTCTCAGCTAATGTTATTCAGTAACATAGGAGAAACTCGCAATACAGGAAGACTTTATGCAGCAAAGCGCCTCAACAATCGATCGCATATTTTCAATCTTGACTATTCTTTAATATAAGTATGTACAACAAATTTTAGCATCTGTTATTTTATAAGCCTTCAAATGGTGTACATATTGTCCCTATCGGACCTCGTCGAATGAATAAGAAATCAACTGTAAATTGAATAAGTAAGAAATCTAATAAATAACTAATGACTGAATTCGCTGATAAAACAAATTTAGTGATTTAAAATTCATTTAAAAATAAATCAAATGAGACCAATCAAGAACTGAATTGAATTCTTTAGAAGCACTTTCTTGAAGTCAGAAATATATTCTAACTAAATAGAATAATATTCTAACTAAATATATTTCTCCGAAATTTCAGATCTTTTAGTTCATATTTTAAAAATGTCTGAAATAGTTTTTGTGTTTTCTAGGTAGAAACACAAAAAGAAAGTTCTTAATTTTTCTCGTATCTTTGACTGGTTATGTTAATGCAAAAACAAATAATTTAATTTAAATTTTGACCAAGTTTCCTATTTTAGTTTTAAATATAAAAATTTCGAAATTCGGTTATTTTTAGTAGCAGCGAAGCATTAAAATTCGCTGTTCCTAAGAAAATAGAAAATAAATTATTTTTAAAATACCTACACAGAGAGAATTTTCTTG
This sequence comes from Leucophora obtusa, assembly GCA_949987735.1. Taxonomy (NCBI): domain Eukaryota; kingdom Metazoa; phylum Arthropoda; class Insecta; order Diptera; family Anthomyiidae; genus Leucophora; species Leucophora obtusa. Next base: position 195,078,538 of record OX465297.1, read on the forward strand.
CACGAATATTAGTGAAATTGTTAATTAAACAAATAAAGTTTTATGCAAAAAGTGAATGATTAATTCTTTAATTGAATGCAAAAGCTTTATTATTTTTATAAAACCTGCTTCTAATGGAACCTCTTCCTTGAGTACATGAAATTTTTAATAAAAAATGAAAAACTGCATTAATTTTAATGAAAAACTGCATTTAATTAATAAAAAGTTTCAATGGACGAGCTGCATACTCAAAAACACCCTTCATAGTTACATTAAATGCAGTTGAACTTAAAACACATATTCCGAAATAAATTAAAATACCGTTAGATATAAAATACGAGATATGAAATTACTTTAAATAGCGTTACCGCTGTCGTTACTAATAACCCTTTTAATTGCCAACCCAAAGATAAATGAATTACAAACACAAGGAGAATACAAATTTTAGATTTGGCTCTAACTTTATATATTTTTGAGGTATGGATGATTCAATATATATTTGTAGGTTTGTTAGTTTTAATTGTTCTTAATTTATTGCATATTATTCCCTCCAAATTTTTTTTTCTCTGTCTCAGATATACCTATTATTTTCATATTCGGTGGGAAACCCTCAATTATCCTTTCGTATTATAAGTAAAAACCAAGAATTCGATTGTTTATAATGCCAAGAAACTGTTTTTTTTTTCTAAATATGTTAAGAGAAACTTTTATTGTATTGTGATATGATTAACAATCGGATGAGGACTGATGGGATGTGCTTTTGAATTGGCAGTGCTGGACATATTTAAAAGATCTCACTTTTTAAAAACTTTAAGAACTTCAAAAAGTTTAAAAGTGATATGGATATTAGTTAGAGGAAAAGCAACGTAAGAATCTATCGCTAACGAATGAAAATGTCTAGTGAGTATCGAATTAATGGATAAATTGATTTTATTTCTAAAAGAAATACTAACCTCAATCTCAGAAATTTTCTTTTTTAAAGAAGTTATATTATTTCTTTTCATTTTTCGCGAATTTGCTGAGTCAATATATTAGAACTTAAAAGTTTCATCAGTTATTTAACATTTTCGATTATTTAAAATAAAAAAGAAATTTTAATAATTTTTTCAAATTTTTGTATTCATAAAATTATTGTTTCCCAAACAAAAAATTAAAAAAAAAACAAACAAGTGTCTAGAAAAAAAGAAATCGTATTAAATATGGTATATCCAGTAAGGCTTAAAGTAGTCACTATTCAAGAGGTGTAATTTAAATAAATGCAAAGTAAACATTCAAGTGCTTATGAATTTCGCTCGTCTTGGAATACCCACACGGTCGATTGCTGTTTTGTTTCCGGCTCATACGCATATATCCATAATTCGTCACCTGTCACGATTTTATGCACGTCTTTTGAAGCACCACGGTCGAACCTTTTAATCATTCCCTTACACAAATCGACGAGAGCCTTTTTTGAGCGATTGATTAATTAACGAGAGCAAATTTTTTTTATAACTAAGTGTTAATGCAAAATCGAATGTATTGAAGTGGAACTAATGTCCAAGGATTGCTCTTACTCACGATATGTCACATGACGATCTTGCATTATCAGTTCAGGCGCTGCATCGATGTTTTGTGGCACAACAACCGATTTTGGACGACCTTCACAGAATTCGTCGGCGTCCGAACTACGACCACGATTGAATTGACTATACCAACGATATGCTGTCGTTTTTTGATGCTGCTTTATCGTCATATAAAGAACTGAGTTCATCGACACATACTTGTTGAGATAATCCACGTCGAAAGTTGTGAAAAATAATTCAACGAAAACCTTCCCTTGAAATTTAAATTTTTTGGCCAAATTGAATTTCTTAACTCGCTCTAAACAAAACAAATAGCACTTGTACATCAAAACATTGTGAGTACGTTTATGTTAAAAAATGTCAAATTTTATTATGGTGTTCCCATATTTTAGCTATTGACATTAGTATTGCCAGTTCCCGAAATATAAATAGTACCCCTCGTATAATTTTTTTGCCATTTTTTCACAAAAATTTATGTTATCAAAATATAAAAATTTAATACTTGAAAAAAATATTAAAAATTTTAGTGCGTATAGAGCTTCAAGTTTTGAATTTGAATTACTTATACCACCACCAAAGTGCCATAAAAATTACAAAAATGCTTACTACGAAATCGGCACATCCTTCTACCAAATTTTTTTAAAAAAGTTCCACGGAATCCATGGTTGGTATGAAATGGGTTAAAAAAACTAAACAAAATTTTAATTTAGAAGTAAAATCTATTTATTCATAGCAACGACATAGTAGTTATAAGCTTTATTGGATATTTCTTAAAAATAATAATTAAGTTAAATTTTTATTTTTTTTTACCCATAATTATTTGTCTCCAATTAATATTTTATTTCTTGACTGGTTATTCAAAATTATTACACTTCAATAAATATTTTCATCTTCTAATCTAATGATAATACTTACTCTTCAAGAAGTATTTTTTGTGTTACTTAATAAAAATTGTACTTTTTTTAAGTACCCAATTGAACAAGTTTTTATAAATTTATATATTTGAGATTAAATACCATTAGGTTAATAATTTTACAAAAGTTTCATTAAATACAAGTTTCATTGTAAGAATTTCAAAAATCTAAACGGAAATTTATTTGAAAAATGCTGCCATTTTTAAAAATTAAATAGTTTTTAATATAAGAAATTATTAAGTAAATGAATGTTCTTTTTAGTTTGACTCTAGATCATAAATTAATATCACTTTCTGTTTAAATTATTTTCAAATCAAAGAAAGATGATACAATTTTTACAAGTAAATTACAAAGAATAAAAATTTATTTGAAAGAATTCGATAAGACCAGCAATACAGAATACGTATTTTCGGCTTTCGCTACAAAGCCATCATCAGTGTATTTCGTCTTGTGTGGGCTAATATTTTAATGTTGTCTATTTATGTGACCGCTGAAAGAAAATCGAGTTTCGTATCAACAACTCAACTTAGACTAACATCAACGAAATTTAACAATGCTATTTTTATCCTTTGTTATTATTACTCTATTTTGCTTTGAACCTTAATTCTTAAGATATCTCAGCTGATTCTATTCAACTCTGTGTATGATAACCACAGATTTTTGAATTACAACGAACCGTTAAATTTAAATTTAAATGTATATATTATTTAAATTATATTTTTGCACCGTGTCAATGTGTTTTAAGATGAATGGGGGAATATTTAGTTGATCTCTTAAAAAGAACATTCATTTACTTAAAAATAAGAGATCAACTAAATATTCCCCCATTCATCTTAAATCACATTGACACGGTGCAAAAATATAATTTAAATAATATATACATTTAAATTTAAATTTAACGGTTCGTTGTAATTCAAAAATCTGTGGTTATCATACACAGAGTTGAATAGAATCAGCTGAGATATCTTAAGAATTAAGGTTCAAAGCAAAATAGAGTAATAATAACAAAGCATAAAAATCGCATTGTTAAATTTCGTTGATGTTAGTCTAAGTTGAGTTGTTGATACGAAACTCGATTTTCTTTCAGCGGTCACATAAATAGACAACATTAAAATATTAGCCCACACAAGACGAAATACACTGATGATGGCTTTGTAGCGAAAGCCGAAAATACGTATTCTGTATTGCTGGTCTTATCGAATTCTTTCAAATATATTTTTATTCTTTGTAATTTACTTGTAAAAATTGTATCATCTTTCTTTGATTTGAAAATAATTTAAACAGAAAGTGATATTAATTTATTATCTAGAGTCAAACTAAAAAGAACATTCATTTACTTAAAAATAAGAGATCAACTAAATATTCCCCCATTCATAAGAAATTATTTTTTATATTTCTTAAGGCAAACTTGCATGTTCAATATTATTGATCAATGTTTTTTAAATCAAGCAATCAGAACAAAGTACTTAAAAATAAAATGTTCTGATTGGTTGATTTTTGAAAAATTTATCAATAATATTGAACTACTTTATCTACTTTAGAAACTGAAAAATTTTGATTATTATATGTGACCTTCTCCGAGAAAAGGGACCTAGTGTGTGAAAATGAAGTTTTGAGAAGAACGCATTTAAAGTTTCATAACGCATTATCACTTTGAACACACAAGTTCGTTTTGTACATTTTTATGGGGTAAATAAATTTTTATCAGAAATCTACCTCAATTCATCTTATTCTACACCCTATTAGGTACCAGAATCCACTCTTAAGTCCAAACCCCTTTTTTTTGACACAAATTGCTAATAACTATTATCAAACACCAAAAAAAATATTACTTGCAACATAATAATTATGAATAGGAAAGCAATAAAAAAATATAAATTGGATGAAAATAGTTATGGGCAACGAATTTTTTTATGTTGCCAATAATCATTATGAATCAATTTTTAAAAATATTTCTTAAAATTGAGCAATTTTTTCGGTTCCAAAAATTTTGATAATAATTATTTTGGGTCCTTGATTCATAGTCTTTTAAAAAGTTTTAAATGTCTTCGAATGAGTCTAAACAAGTAAAGATAATTGAGGTATATTTTGCCGACTTTCTTCGGTTTTGAAAAAGTTAGTATTATTGTTGTAATAGTTTATATTATAAAAACAGTTCTTACACTTCGGCTGGGCTTTGAATAAGGTATTCTGTTGATAAAAGGTTCACACCAGTTTTTGATACAAAAACAGATAAAAAAAATTAAAGTCGGGTATGTCGACTATATGAAATCTTATACCACAATATGATTTAGGTCATATTCCGGAATGCTGCTTAAGTAACAGGGCAATAAATATAGTGAATTATGTATTACAAAAACAGTAGAAAAACACCACAATTAATGACCTAGATGTACAACTTTTTAAACAGAAACACTTAATGATCTTAAGATTAAGTTTTCAAAGGGGACTACTCCCCTTTAATATTCCGCGAACATGATTTTTCCCACAAAAATCGCTTAGGTATCTGCAATTACTACTCTTTCACTTTAAAAACATCTGTGAATATTTTCGATGCCTGATTGGATGTCACTTGATGGTAAGTTACAACCTCTCAGAAAAGACAGAAATATGAAATCAGCAGACGGGACCAAATTAATTTTGTGTTTGTGACACTGAATCTGCATAAAAAAATAGATAATGAAATCCTTATGTTGAGAAGGAAAGACGAATTTACCTAGATCGGGCAACTTTTGACCAACAAAAAGAGAATATTTATATCCAAAAGAAGAAAAAGTGATTTTATAACTTTTGTTTGTTTCTGAAAATTGTTTTTAAGGCCCTATGCGTGGTGGCTAAATAAATTCTAAACTAAACACAAATTCACAAAAGAATTTTAAATTTCTTTGAATATTTTTGGATTTTTTTTTTAATTTTATTGAAAATTGAAAACCTGAATTTAGTTTAGATTTTATTTAGCCGGTTCGCGTCCATCCTAAATAATGAATATTTGAAGAATACTTTACCATTAAGCATTATGGAAAATGATAATACAATCCCATTGGAATATGATAACTTTTTCGGATATTTAAAGTGATAGTGATTTCGCTATCGTATCCTTCTTTGGCTAAATAACAAGTTCTTATTAAATAAGTTTTATCATATCGATAGAAAATATAATTACCTAATTTTCTGGCCTTGAAACTTTTGTTATAAGGAACGATTTTCAAGCGACGAGTTGAAAATTTCGAAAATTCGAAAAAATACATTTTTAAAACAGAAACAAAATTTTTGAAAATTCGTCAAAAATACATTTACGATCTGGCATACATTATCGATAATAACAAAGCTAGTTTAGAGTCTCTACCTACAAAATGAGTTAAAATTTTTATCCCAGGACTCACAGGATAATGTCATAATATGTTTCACGAATATCTCTCTAACTCAAAAACTAGTCGACAGATTTTTTTGAAATTAAAGACTCTATATATGCTCAGAGCTAGTAGTAAGCAAAACTAATTTCGTTTTTTATTGATGTTAACTGTCAAATTCTCCAAATTTCGTAATTTTCAAAAAGCGAAAATCGGCATAACTTCTAAAATTACAACACTAGAACAACAATTATTTCACTGATGATGTTATTTTATTTCACTGATGGTGTTATTTATAGCAAAACCCGAAATTATTTGACTTATGGATTTCTTGATTTGTCTTTAACCTTTACTGTGCAATAGACCGTACCTCAAAAAAAAAGTTCGCCGTACACCCTCCAATATGAAATATTTTTGCAAAGCAATTTCAAAAATATTTTTTTTTTTTTGCTGAACGGAGGGGTTGCCTTTTTCAATTTTTCGTTATAGCTTCGGCATTTAAAATCGTATTTTCAAGTGTGATAAATCGATTTTTTTGCCTCGAGGAGACCAGTGTTTTGCTATAAAGGAAAAATCCAATGAAAAAAAAAATTAAAAAGGCGAACCCTACGTTCGGCAACCAAATATTCTACTGGGTTTATCGAAAAACTTCATTAGCAAAAGTTTAAAGATTTTTTGCGAGCTTTAATTTTCTGACATTAGGGTCGTACATTAGGGTGTAGCAACTGAGATCTGGTGGCTAACTACTAGAACGGGATACTTGAGGTCAATGGCCCTCGAGAGAAAAACACTGGTCTCCTCGAGAGAAAAACATCGATGTATCAAACTCTAAGATCCGACTGTAAATGCCAAAGATATAACGAAAAATGTAAAATGGCGACAAAAAAATTAAATTTTTTTTGAAACCTCCTTGCAAAAATACTTCATATTGGAGGGTGTACGGCGAATTTTTTTTTTTTTTGCTTATAAGGTGGTACGCTCTACTGTGCAATATTGCCGAAATAGAGCGAAAAATAGAAATTGTAAAATTTGTATCATAGTAGATTTTAAATACCAAATATATAGTTTAAATATTATCGAAATCAAAAGAAAGAGCATTAGAGGGTTTAAAACGTAACATTTGTATAATCTAATCTGTAAGCAAAGGACTAAAATAAACATGTATTCACATGTGGGTTTTCTCTCAAAGTATAAAATTTATTTGCATTTGAAAATTAATCAAAAAATTTTACAAGACCTAGAACTGTTACACATACAAATTTTGAAAATTACTAGTTTTTTTCAGTCGTTAGAAAATTACAAACTTAATAAGTTCAAATTTTAATCTTCCACGAAATTTACATATAGTCTTGACACCCAAAAGCAAACTATTTTATATGAAGTTTAAAAAATGTTTCCGCAAAAACTACGAGGGTTAAATAGAACACAAATTAAATACGAAGCAATGTTTTTGATTTCTTCTTAATTAGGTTTAGTGTTGGACTAATTTACGAAACTAACTGATCAGAAACTGAAAATTTCTGATAAGTATTTCACATACAAACTCATTTAAGAGAAACATCGACAAATTTTTATTTATTTATTCAAAATATCTAGTTATGAATTATGGCAGATTTATGTAAAAAGAAGAAATTATACACGAAAATAACGGTACCATGAAATAACTCCCAAATGAAATAAGTCCCAAAACAAAAATGAAATAACTCCCAAAAATTTTCCATACAAATTGGGACTTATTTCATTATGAAATAACTTCCAATCCGTTGGGACTTAATTCATAATTTTTTGTTGGGAGTTATTGCATTATGAAAAAACTTCCAAATGAAATAACTCCCAACTAAATTTTGTTGGGAGTTATTTCATTTCTTTTTTACAGTTGGGATTTATTTCATTTTTTTGGGACTTATTTCATTTTGAATATAATTTTATCATTGGGAGTTAATCAGTTTTATTTGTGGTTTTATACCGCATTTGTACCTGAGCAAAAACTAACTGTTTTTGTCTCTTGTAGTTTTTAACTTGTCAAAACGCATACAAAAAAAAAAAAAAACAAGCAAAAACTAGTTTTCTACAAAAACTAGGTGGTTTTTGCCCAAGTAATAAACAGTTGAGTTTTTTTGATAACTTCTCTGGTCAAATCCATTATATTTATTCGTCAGTATGAAGATTAAAGGGAATAACTCTTGAAAATCAATTATATTTTTAAACAATTGTATTAATTTTTAAAATGTATAATCTGGTTGCAAACAAACACCACTGGCGATAATTTGCTTTGGCCGAGCGATTTTTAAACCAACCCAAGTTTTTGCTGTGCCACTTTTTGCAACTACTTTTTAACGTTTCTAAAATCACTGAGTTATAAATTTTAAAAAATAAAGTCAGTTTAATTTTTTTACTACAAAATTTTCGAAATGGAGTTAATTTTTATAATTTATAAAATAATTGAAAAAAGCGGCGCAGGCGAAAATTTGGTTTGGTTTAAAAAATCGCGCGATTTTTTCAATTACTTTATAAATTTTAAAAATTAACTCCATTTCGAAAATTTTGTAGTAAAAATATGTCTGTTTAAGCACAAAATTCTAATCGCAAACACAATATGTGTAATTCTAAATTAAAAGTGCCTTTTTTACAATAAATGCATATTTTTTGGGTAAAAATGTGTACACAAGATTTTTAAAAATTCGATGTCTAAACTTAAGCATTTTGCGTAACATTAATAAAATTTTACTAACTTTATAGCAGCGAATTTACAAACATTTTTAAAGTGTATTTATTAAATAAATAGTATTCGATATTTTTGAATTGGGAATTATTTCCTTTCTGTTGGGACTTATTTCATTGGGAGTTATTTCATTTTTTTGGGACTTATTAGTACTTTAGAAAATAACTCCCAAATATTGGGACTTGTTTCATTTTCCTCTTTGGGAGTTATTTCATTTTTTGCAATTGGGAATTATTTCATTTTCATTGGGGCTTATTTCATTGGGAGTTATTTAATTGGGACTTATTTCATTTGGGAGTTATTTCACGGTACCGAAAATAACATTATTCAAAAATTATCCAACACTCAGGGAACCTCTGTAGTCAGAATTTGTTAATTTTTCAAGTAGTATTTCAGTTTTGTTGTTTTAAGTAGAAGAAATATAAATTTTAACTACATTCGTAAGTCCCTAAAAAAAACAACAACATAAAATACTAAAAATTCGTAGCATAGATTTCATGCTGTAATTTGGTTTTTAAAAAAATAATCCATAAGGAATTTTGTTAGTTGTTTTGACTGATTTGTGGTTTATTTTATTAGCACTCGAAAACAAAAGAAAATGTAAGTTGAATTTAATGAAATGTTAGTGGTCCTTATTTCAATTGAAATTTAGTACTTTTTTGATACATATTTCGTAGAGTTGCAAATACAGTTTATTTTTATAAATCTAAGTTTAATTTACGAGATTTAAATAAAGGTTCCATAGTAAAAACTATGTGAATATAATTTTTTTGTAAAAATTTTTTTTTAACTGAAAACAAAATTTGTGGTGAGAAAAAAATTGAGGTGAAAAATATTTGGTGAATGATAATAATAATGACCAAACACTTTATTCACCAGATGGAAAAATTAGAGTTATCTTCACATGTCACTCACAACGACGTCCATAAATTTGGATAAAAATTAACAAACACGCTTGCGTCATTCCACCGTGATGGCCATTTCATCGGACAGACAGACGGACACCTCTAGGTCAGCCTAAAATAGCATAAATATTAAGTGTACATATTTTATGGGGTTTTAGATCTACATTTTAACTTATTACAAACGGACTAAAAATCCTGGTCACATAAGCTGGAGGGTTGAAAATTCAAAATTTGATTTAATTGTTTAGCCAGAGAAAATAGAAATATAAAAAAATATTTGCACTTAGTGTTTATACAAATTTAATTACTTTCTTAACTAGTGCAACACAATGTAAATATAAAAAATGTTTTCCTAAAAGGACATTTTATGTATTGCCTAAAAGTAGTGAAGTCTAAACCCAATATTTCAAATTTTTCTTTCAACAGAAAAAACTTAAGACTTAAGTATCCTGCATAACAAAAAGCGCGCGAATTATTTTGTATACAGTTTTCAATGGAAAAAAATTAATAAAATTCCACATAGATTAATAAAACATAATAATTTCATAAAAGAAATTTTAATAATAAAACAATTTTCTAAACATGAAATATATTTCAAGTTTATAAAAGATCACTGCTGGATATATTGATCAAATGTTTAGCTTTCACTTTGCCTAAAATTTTATTATTATTTTTATTTTCTTTAATTATTCAAATAACATAAAGTATTTTTACAGTAAATATCCTTGTATAAAACACTTTGTCCTTGAACATAAATTTCATAGAAACATTATATAATCTAAGTTATTGCATATAATTTAGTTATTTAATTATTGTTAACATTTTAATTACAAAAAAAAAAAAATCACATTTTCATTACTGAAATTGTTTTTTATTGTTCTAAAACAAATCTCAATTGAAAATTCCATTATTATTGTTATTATTATGCTAAACCTCTTCTCCATTGTTATATAATCACTTACAAAAAAACAAACTAAAACACACAGTTTTTACAATTTTATGAATTTTGCGTACGAAATTATTTTTACGATTTATTATTTTTTTAACACGTTTGAACTGTCGAAGCTGCAAAATGCAACTGCTTCTGCAATTTTGCCTAAGTTGTCATGAAGGATTTTCGTTTTTGTTTTATATAATAGTTTGTTGTTGGATAGTAGTGGTTGTTGTTATTTTTGCTATAGTACTAGTTGTTGTTGTTGTTGGTAGTGTTGTTGAATGTACAATATAGGACTTTTTCACCATTGCTGCTTAAGTATTACACTTAATAAAAGGGAAGGATGCTCAATGAGTGCCAAAAAGCTTATACAAGTTGAAAAACAGAATAGGAAATGAAATATTTTCTATCATTTATATGAAGAAAACTTCAATCAAATTGATTGACTTTTGTTTGTTACTTTTGGCATAAATACTATATTTTCTTTTGTGTTGCACATAGAGGGGGGGTTAACTTCCCTAAATGAAAACTAAAGCCAAAAAAGTTTTTGATATCATCCTTGGTTGGTATGAAAAGATGGAAGACGAAAAAAAAACTGGCAATACTTAAGACTGTGACTATTTGTCAGATTGTTGTTTTTCGTTGTCGTCGTCGTCATCATGTTGTTTTAAGAGATGATGAAGAATTACTCAAGTGCCAGCCAAATACACAATAACATAAAAAAAACAAAAATAAAAACCAAAAAAAAAAAAAAAAAATTTATATGGAAGTATGTGTACAATAACATACTCAAGTACACACACCGAACTATACAATTAAATCAGACGCCTACATACGATGCCACAATGGATTAAAGACGAGCCTATGCACACATAAATTCGCAGATTTACAAATACACATATTTACATATGAGCACTATGGAAGAGAAAGTCTTGTTTTTAGAAAAAATTATATATATTTTTGAGAAAACTAAAAATTTTATCACATTAGAAAATTACTTTTTCAATTAAAAAACGCTTAAAAGCAGAGGGCAAATATCATTTTGTAAATATGATTATACGAGGGAAGAGCGTACTGAAAAGATCAGTTTTGGAACTACGGACGTGGCTTACTGAAAAGAGCACTTTTTGGCAACACGGACATAACACCAACTTCAAGTTTTGGAATTATGACCAATATTTTGTCGGTCATAACTGATGTGGGCATTAGGCTAAGGTGACCATTTCTTTCTGACTTGAAAAACGAGTAAAAAGGTTAAAGTCGGCCATGCCGACTATACAATACCCTACACCAGTCTGGTTAAAAGCCAACTAATGTTTGGATCCGAAATTCGAATGGGCTAAAATGGGACTTGTGTCAAAACTTTCTATAATGTGAGTCAGAGAACCAAATTTCATTAAAATATCTTAATATTTGCGACCTGCAGTTTGTAACCAAGCCAATTTTGGGGGGACCCTTATATGGGCACTAGGTCTAAACATGGACCGATTTTAACCAAAATCAATAGGCTTCGTCCTTGGCCCGGCATAATTTGGTATATCGGGTTTCATCAAAATATCTTATTGCGCACAAGAATGCATGGACAGACAGACGGACGGACGGACGGACAGACGGACATCGTTAAATCGAAATAAAAAAAAAATTCTGAGCTGATCGGTATACTGTAAGGTGGGTCTAGGACCAATATTTTTTGGTGTTACAAACATCAGCATAAACTTATAATACCCTGACCACGTAGTGGTGTAGGATATAATAATTATGCTGCCAACCGAATTTATGTTAAGATTTTGCAGTAAAAATGTTTTGAAGACAATTTTAAAGTTTTTTGAACTTTTTTCTAGCAAATAACACTCAAGTTCTACACTCATAGAAATAAATCTTTAAAAATAGCAGAAAAGGTTACTAAAAATTAGTTAAAAATGATGCTGCAGAAAAATCTGTTAAAATTAGCAGATATTTTTTACTAAATACTAGTAAAATGAGAACAGCAAAATTAAAACTGTTAAATTTACAGAATGTAATGACCATTCTCAAAGCGATCTTAACCAGCATTCTTTTTATGGGGATTAAGTCCGAAGAATTTCGGTGTTTTGAGAAAATGTAATTTTTAAAACCGGAATTTTTTAATAAAAGATTAATTTTTAATGAAAAATGAAATGTAATTTTTATATAAAACGAAATGTTTTTATAAAAACCTTTTTAATAAAATGTCCTTTTTAATAAAGGTTCTTTTTGAGGATCTCATAATAAAAATGGGGACTAAAAAAGTGAAAATAAACCTGCCCAAAGGCCTCTGATGTATCAGCTTATTTACTGATGAAATACTTTTTGGAAGTTCCAATAAGAAGGTGGTAAAAAATGGCGGAAAAATGTCCTCTTACTAAACCTCTGGGGCTAGCACCTAAAGATTGAGAATGTAGGTTCCTCCTTCGGCATTAATTTCAGAAAAGGATTGAAATTTGAAATATGTGTTACCTGAAGTATGGGCTACTTTACTGAGGGGCTTTAATACGGGATGGTCCTTCCCTTGATGGCCTGCCCAAACCATATTAGCTAGAAATCTGAAATTGAAAACATGAGCTCCTTGTGATATCCTAATATCAATACAATGCACTGCATTAGTAGGGGGCAGCCCTGTGTCGGTCTAACGTTTATATAAAAAAAAATAATGGTTTAAAATTGGGTAAAAAACTATAAAAGTTCCTATTTATCACGCAGTTCAGACATCCACCGATGTGGTATTTTTGCACATTTTTAAGAGGAAGGAAATATTTAAAATATCTGACTTTACGACGGCAGTTTGAAATGTTCTTAGCCTAACAATGCAAAAAATAGCTAGATTTTAAAAATTATTTTATATTTTAATATAATCTCCTGAAACTTCAATACACTTAGTCAAACGTTGTTCTAGCAATTCTATCCCTTGATTAAAATAATTTTCCTGAAGCTCTTTAAAATAATCGTTTACAGCTGCCATTGCATCTTCATTCGAGGTAAAACGTTTGCAGGCAAGGTATTTTTGGATTTGGAAACATGTAGGAGTCAGAGGGAGCTAAATCAGAGAAATAAAGAATTTTCATTCGAATGTGTTTTTGGTCAACTGTTACACACAGAAAACGATTCAGTTAGATATCCATCAAAACCACCAAGATTCTGTTAATAGCGCCTTATATTATTTCAGACTATTTAAATTTTATTGATATAATAAATATTTCGTATTGAAAAACAATTTTCTACATTCGCAACGGATTGAATTGCTCTACTGAATTTACATCGGTCTTCTCAACCAATTGAAAGAAAATATAAATTTTTTAAAACAATTCCATATTCACAACCATATTAAAAGTAATAAAATATACATTGTTCCAAATTTATTAGTTGTAACTCCTATAAGTCAGTAGTAACAACATTAATTCAAATATTAATTCTTAAATTTTTTTTTTCGGTATTTATAACTAACCGTTTCGAACAAATTCTGTAGTATTGATCAAAAGTCAATTGGACATAATAATAATTAACAAAAAATAAAATAACTATCAAAAAATTACCAAAAAAAAAGAAAACCAAATCAAAAAAATAAAATATAAATTATAAAAAAAAATTCTGATTAAATTGAACTAATTTTTCTGTTTTCTCTTAAAAAGCCCGTACACATACATATGTAAGTCAAAATTCTGCTAAAATAACAGGAAATAGTATATGTACTTGCGCCAGCACAGTTTTGACCAAAAATTTTCAGTTCCAATAGACCTCAAATGTCCACTTAATTTAAAGGTTTTCTTTAGGAAAATGTTCCTCTTACTTTGCGAGGTTTTTATATAAAAACGTCTAAAACACAACATCCTAGAAATCTGAAGATTATTCTTAAGAACAAATTCTTGGAATCTTAGGGCTTTTCTACAGAAAAATGTATCCTTAACCTGAGCATTCTTAGGACTTTTAATAGAATATGAGCGTTTTCTGTAGGAAAAGGCCATTAGAATCTAATAGATTTTCTTTAGAAAAAAGTTATTATAACACAAGAGATTTTATTTACGAACAACTTTTCAGAATCTGTGCGATTTCTTCGGTAAGAAAATCCTCAGAATCTGGGACATTTTATTGGACAGGGTCTGGTAATTTCTCAACAGGAAAATAATTCCAGCCCTTAGAATAAGTTTATGGGAAAAATGTCCCAGAATCTGAGCCTCTTTTTAGTTCTTATTCATTCATTTGATAAATATTTTTAATTTTCAAATAAAACTTTTTAAAATTTGCCAATAATAATTGGAAACATTGTTTTATTTAATTTAAAAATATTTGGTAAATAAATTCGGTCGGATCTACTGAACACCAAATAAATTCGGTTGTGCCAACATTTTTATATTCGAAAATATAGTAGGTACAACTGAAAATATCTGCAGCTTCAATCGAATTATCTGATAGTACACGTAACCACCAAAATTCGGTTGGCAACAAATTCGGTTGCCACAACGAATCTGTTCTCTGTGTGTAACAAATGCGGCACCCAATTTGCAGAAAGCTTTTTCATCTGTAATTCTTGATGCAAAATAAATGGTACTCGATTATTTGAGATGCCTATGGCATTACATATTTCACGCACTTTCGCGTGAATTAATATTTGAATTAATGTTGTTACTACTGACTTATAGGAGTTACAACTAATAAATTTGGAACAATGTATATTTTATTACTTTTAATATGGTTGTGAATATGGAATTGTTTTAAAAAATTTATATTTTCTTTCAATTGGTTGAGAAGACCGATGTAAATTCAGTAGAGCAATTTAATCAGTTGCGAATGTAGAAAAATGTTTTTCAATACGAAATATTTATTATATCAATAAAATTTAAATAGTCTGAAATAATATAAGGCGCTATTAACAGAATCTTGGTGGTTTTGATGGATATCTAACTGAATCGTTTTCTGTGTGTGGGCAATTTTAAATTCCATTTACGTCGTTTCGATTAACGTCGTCAATTTCCGGAACCAATCACAACGTAAATCGAGGGATTACTGAACTGGCCAAAAATGTGCTTTCCCATTTCAAAAATGATAATATCATTAGACAAAAAGAACCGGCTTTTCAAAACGCGCCGGAAAAGCACAGGGAAAACAAAATTTTCAACGTTAGTAGAACGCTGAACGCTGGCGAAGCCATTAAATAGGTGATTTAAAATCATATTTTCCAAAATAAAATTAAAAAAAAAATTAATATGTATTTGTTTATTCTGGCGTGATTTGAACCCAGGCCGTCAGATTGACAGACGTCAGCTCTACTCTCTGAGCTAAAACTAAAACGTTAACGGATGGAACTGGTTCCGGAACCAGTAGGTATGACTGACGTAGAATCAGTTCTAGAGCTAGTTCCAGAACTAATTCTAGGGAAACCGGTTCCACTTTGGAGCTATTGAAGTGGTTGCTTTTGGGATAATTTCCAACAAAAATGATCGGTGTTAGAATCGACAATAGAAGGGCTTTTAAAGGAAAAGTAGGTATTCCACAACCGATTCATTGGAACTGAAAATTGTCCTGAGTAGTTAAAATTTTTTTTTTAATTAAAAAAGGAATAAAAAAATTTCTTTTTTTTTTGCTTGAACTCAGAACCTTCTGACTACAAACCTTTTTTAACGAAGTGTGATCATTTTTATAAAATAATTGCTCTACCAGTGAATTAATTTTTATAGAGTAGAAGGTGGTAAGCTTTAATATAAAGGGAAAAAGTGACCTCAACTGACCTTAAATGGTTTTCTTCACAAAGTAAATGAAAAAATTCTTAAATTTGATGAAAAGGCTTAATATATTTTATGAATCCCCATTTAATGAGATTTTTTATTGAGTGCATGAAACTTTTAATATATAAAATGAAATTGCTTTCAACGGTCACATAAGTAGACGAATATCAAAATATTAACCCACTCAAAGGCGAAAGGCACTGATGATGGCTTTGTAGCGAAAGCCGAAAATGAGCATTCTGCCTTGCTGGTCTTATCGAATTATTTCAAAAATTTTTATTCTTTGTAATTTACTTGTAAAAATTGTATCATCTTTCTTTGATTTGAAAATAATTTAAACAGAAAGTGATATTAATTTAAACAGAGTCAAAGTAAAATAACATTCATTTACTTAAAATAACAGATCAACTAAAACATTTCCCCCATTCATAAAATGAAATCTTTTATAATATTTTATAAAAAATTCAATAAATTCAACAAAAAATTTCAATTGACGAGTTCCTGTGAAACTTCATTGAATTTATGCAAAAATTCATTAATATCATGCAGATAATTCTTTCAGTGTACCGAAATACTTACGAAACAATAATCAAAACAAATCAAAAGAAAACAATACTTTTTGGTTAGCTTCAGGTATGGAAAAGTTGATACTGCGTTACTTTTTTGCTACTAAATGTTTTATAAAAGTTAATGATTTTGTAATTATTTGCTTACCCAGGTAATGATATATTAGCTACTTGTTCCGTTATTTCAAAATAAAAAATAATGCCTTACCAATATGGACTTATTTTTTATCATTATTTTTAGGTTTTTTTTGTAAATTTTTTTGAAATCTATTTTTAGACTCAATATTTTTTCAGCACTGATAACAATATATGTAACCAAATATTTATTGATTTCTTGTATGTTGGCGAGTAAGCCGACATGTGCGCAGTAGGTCAATTGTCTTTTACCTAAAAAATATTACATGTCGAGATAGCTGAGGTGGCAGATCTATTGACTAGCAATCTGGAGTCCCAGGTTCGATTCCCACACGAGCAATAATAAAAAATTTTACAAGAAAAAAATCGTTTTTAAAAAAGTTACTTTTTGAAAATCTATTTTTAGACTCATTAGTTTTGTCAATACTGCTAAGCATGTATGTAGGTAACGATATATATTTAGATTTGTCATATGCTGGCCATACAAAAGTAATAAGAAATGTAATAATAAAAGAAAATAATTACCATTACCAGGTATGTATTTACATAACCACATATTTAGTAATGATTTTCTACACAGGATAGTTAATAACGAAAGCTAAACAAAAATTTTAGTACTACTGGGGTAAAAACATAACTCTCCAATAATTGTTTGAAAAACCTATTTCCCACTGGAACCAAGTAAAAATATTTGAAATGTTCAATTTTGATATACCCGGTATCTTGTATAGTTAATTTTCGGTACACCCTGTTACAACGACTATAGGAGTAAAGCAAGTGTCAAAAACATATTTTTTAATTTCTAAAGAATATTTCTAGTTTAAATTGAAATAGTGTGTTGTTATTCTTTTTTTTAAGTATGTATATCAATAATTTTTTTACATTAATTTAAAAATAAAAAAAGGAAGAAAAGTGTGTAATAAAAAAGTGTTATTACAATTTAGTTTTGTACAAAAACCAGCTGGGTTATGCTTAGTCTAAATTCAGTATTAGTTTATTGTGGAAAGGTACTTTGTATTCAAAAAATACTCCCTTGAAAACGACTAAAGCGGGGTTTACATTATCTGATTTTGTATCTGATTTTACGTCTGACAAATTAAATAAAAAATCCTACGAAACGACGGGATTGTCAAAAAATCTCGTATATTTATTTACAACATCAAATGCAATCAGATGAACACAGCTGTTACCATCGGATTCTCATAATTTTCTGAAATATTTCAAAATCAATCTGACTATCAAAACCTTAATCGGATTTTCTGTAAGTAACAGACAAAATATGTTTACACTTTAGGATTTTGGCTATCTGACTGATTTTTTTGACAGATCCTATGACCTTGCTTAAGCTGTAGTTTAAGAGCGTTATAGGAAATTTTTTCGAATAAAATTTTTTGAACCATAGTGCACCCTGTTCCATATCATCAACAATAACATCACCAACATTTGAAATAAACACGTGCACTCATGCTGACACGCGCAGGTGTTTGAATGAAGAAATATGTACTTCTACATACTACCAGTACGTTACGTTTTATTTATTTTTTTACGTAAATATGTGAATGTAATCACAAGGCTTTTATATCAAGCACTTATTGTCTACGAATGAATGAATCTTTTTCTCTCTCTATATATATATGTGAAGATAAAAAAGAAGAAATTGCTGCAAGTATTCATACATATGATATTGAGGTCATTGTTTATGCTGAAATACAAAAAAAAACTGAGTCTTTCATAAAAGTTCAGTTTTTTTTTTCATTTTCTAAATTCTTTTATTTAAAAACAAACATTTGAAACTTAGAAAAAAATTTTAAAAAGAAAGGAAACGTTTGACAAAATTTTCTATACAAAAGAAAAGGTGTCAAATAATTGCGTTTTTTGTTTTTGTTGTACAGGTAAAAGTTATACATTAGTTAAAGATATATTTTTTTTTGCCAGACATTTAATTGATTTAAATTGCATTTTTAATGTGATACTTTTTCAGAACTTTTGTGTTATAAGATAAGCCTGGAAAAAACATTGTAAGTTTTATATTTCGTAACACTTTCTATTTCATAAATAGTAACAAGTGAAATTTTTTTTAGGGAATTAGTATATTGTATTTTTTTTTTTTTTAATTTACTACTATAGAACGAGTAAAGTTTTATGTAGTATTGGGAAAATTTTGTAAATATAAATAGAAAATACGTAAAACTGGTTTGTACACACTTTCAAATACGAAAACGTATACAAGGTGTTAAAGCATAAATAATTTAAACATAATATGTTTATAATTAAACACTTTATGCCTGAAATAGCTAGAAAATTAAATTTTTTTTATTACGTGAAAAACACCAAGTATTCATGATCGATATTTTGTATTTCTCTAGGAAACTGTCGAGCTGATATACAATTTCAAAAACTAGAAAATCTGAATTAACAGAATGTATTCAATCCGTTCCCATACTGTAGAAGTCAGAGCTCGGACTTTTTAAATACATTTTAATACAATTATAGGTCCATATTTATTATTTATTTATTACACTTCACATTATATCAGATCCAACATATGTACAGTTTGCCCAGACGAAACCTAGATCGCCAATGCTATACGTGTACAGAGGAACGGCAAGGCATCTGGCGCAGACAACATCAACACTGAATTGTTAAAAGCTTCTCTAAATCTTAGCGCTATAATAAATGTATGAAGAAAAAAATATTTTTTGCCTAAAATATTAAAAAAAAGTAATAAACAAAAGGTTGATTTTTATGGTAGCGGTAACAAACATTTATTTTTACCGACAAAACTGTTGAGTATATAGAAAAACGTTATATGAGCAGATTAAAGGAATTATAATTTTTAATTTTTTTAAAATTGTTTGAGCAAAATCGGACTAGTGGTTCTCGAGTTATGTCAAAAAAAAGACCACCAAAGGTCAAATCGATATATCTCGATTCCTAGGGGTGACCCAGCGAAATGCCGGGACACGTATAACTTGTTTTTGACCGATATAACATTTCCCGTTGGTTTCATCCCATTCCGATTTTGACTGTCGCATAGTGTAATCAGACCAATTTACAAATACTTTTGAACATCCCTTTTTTCCCCGGCGAGCTAAGCGAAGGCGAGATATTTAAACTACACAAGAAAGGAGACCTCAGAGAATGCACAAACCGGAGGGTTATTACCCTGTTAATTATGATCAATAAGATGCTAGCAAATATAATCAGTGCAAGATTGTCATCATCAATTGCAGCAGATCTTCGAACATAGCAAGCCAGTTTCAGACCACACTGCTCCTGCACTGATCACATAAATGGCCTATGGTTCATAGTGGGGCACTCTGTGGAATGGCGATCTCCACTATATCTGATAATTTATCGACTTCGCCAAAGCATTCGATATTATTCACCATCAGGAAATTTGGTACGAACTTCATTACAAGGGAATTCCGGCTGAACTATTTGACCTTATCAGAGCTCTGTATGGCAACTAAATAAATTCTCTAAATTTGCAATATTTTTTCTTTCGTTTAGAAAACAAAAAAGATCAAATTATTTGTCATAAATATTCATATACATTTTTAACACTCTTCTCTGCACAAAATGTGTATTTTATAAAAATTGTATGCATTTAATCTTTTCTTTTTCATTCTATACTGTTAAATTGATTCAGAAACAAAAGTTGTCCTATAGAAATGTGACGCATAAAAAAAAAAAATATGAAAGTGACCTAGTGCCAAAAACAGATAAAATATGAAATATAAATTTGTAAAGTATAAAAGAAAGGAAAAAATAATAAAAATACAAAACATAGAAATTCAATTTGAAATCATGCAATAAATGGTTTTAAACACTCTGACAATAAATCTTGTTTAAAACTCGCACACACACACATATATATTTTTACACGCGGCCATAAATTCACATTTTGACCTTTTTTGTGAAAAAAAATCTTTGAATTTAAAATTTTTTTTGTTCTGGTTTGTATTATAATTATTCCCATAGCTTAAACTTACCTCATTTGGTTTGTTGAGCAAACATAAGCCATGACCCGTACGTAACGCATCGATATAGTCCTTTTTACTGCACTCCGAAAATTTATAAGGCTGTACATTCTCTTGACCAACAATGGATTGAGCCATTATGCAACCATGCCAATCACGACAAAAACATTCCTCACCTAGTCATAACAAAAACGAATGAAAGAAAGGGAAAAATAATTGAAATTTTATAAATTAATTATAGGCAAACTGTTATTGCTGTCATTATCGTCATCGTCATCATCATCGACAACTGCAGCTATAATAATCAAACTTAGCAACAAAGTCAATAGCAGCTGCACAAACAGTTATAGCAACAGTCGCATAATAACAGCAACAAATAGCAACGAAAATTAAAAAATTTAATTTTCAATAACAATCGCAACAAAACTTACGTCCATCATCATGACCCATGCCAATGTTGTGGCCAATCATGTGGGCCATTGTACCGGCCAATAGATGAGGTTCATAGACATTTATATCTACACTGATGCCAACAGCACGTGGCGTACACACGGTATCAGGTACTGCCATACCAGCTTCACCACCAGCAAATGTCTCCCCACTGTAAGTATGGCAAAAAAAAAAAGAAGTGAGGAATTTTTATGATTCGACATTTTATGTATTACGGGATTTATTAAAAAGAGATTTGATTTTAGTTTTTTTTTTCATTAAATGACCATGGATATATTTTACAGAGAATTCAGTTTTGATTTTTTTTTGTATTACATAATGGATTCATTTAGGTAAGTGGTGATATAATGCAATTTTTTATAAATAAAATTGTAGATTAAACTTAATTAAGTGGAAATATTAAATAAGTGGGTTAAAGTACATAATAAATATTTCATAAACAATTTGTTTTGATTAAAATCCATTGAAAGGATTATAGGGAAAAGTATATTTTTAATTGATAGAGCAACGATGCGTATGAGTTATATTTGAAACAAATATCACTCATACGTACGCTAGATTATGATACAAGGTAGCAAACAGCAAAAAAAAAAAAAAAATTAAAATTAAATTAAAATTAAAATTTTAATTTTATATAAAAAAATCCCCTTCATGGTTTTAAATTCCAATTATATATTATATATATAAGATATTTGTGGTACCTGAATCCAAAACAATTCCTAGTACGTAGTACTTATTTTAAATTATGTCAGGATCTATGGTTACATATTCCACTGTTGGCATTAAAAATAATATTTTATAATAGCTGTATTTTCAGCGCTAATAAATATACACTTTGAAAGTTAACGTGCATAGGGAAAGTAGTGTGTTTTGTGTACTTTGAGTTTTTTCTGAGTTAGCGGATATAGTTAAGGTCGAAAACACCGCTATTGTATCTTTTCTTATATTTTAAAAGAAATTTTGTAAAACAAATAGCAACACAAATTCGAATGAATTGGCTATTTTCAAAAGACAATTTCACAACTTTTTAACAATAACTTTAAAATTCCAAGTCTACAATTGGAGTCCGACAAAAGACATAAAAAATGCTATATGAGGGTATTTTTTTTTCAGTGGAGCTTCTTTCTGAGCGATCTTTTATAATTCATATAAATACACACAAAAAACAGATTCCCAGTTTCAACCGAATTTTTCGCCAACATATTTTTTTTAGTTCCAGGTAAGTTTAATCCCATTTATTAATTTTTTATAAGTTTTTAACTTTTGTTGTATTAATTAATTGCTTTAATTCTATAAATAGAATAACATGTTCCACAAAATTAAAAATGTTTCGTTGCCCAGTATAGAAAATCATTACCAGATATGTGGTTATGTAACTACATACTTGGTAATGGTAACTAGTTACTTTTGTTATTACATTTCTTATTACCTTTATAAGGGCATGTCGCGAAAAATAATGAGTTATGCTTACACACCAGCATACGAAAATTCAAAAAATATGTGGTTACAAATATCCTTACCAGTATTTAAAAAATATTGAGTCTAAAAATAGATTTCAAAAAATTTAAAAAAAATCTAGAAAATTATTTTCTATTTGAAATAATGATAAAAATAAGTCATTATCAGTAACTCATTATGACATATTTTAAAATAATGCAGAAGGTAAGTGGGTGTCATTACTAGTAGTCCAAAAAATAATGATATGTCATTACCGTTTCTACACTGGGTGGTCCCGTATATCAGCCCACAGCTTTTCCTTTAGGCTAAACTCGATTTAAATTTTTTTAGTCAAAATTCACAATTGCATTTTTTCAGGTTGGGAATTTGAATACGTTTTTTATGAATAAAATAACATCAACAACAGAAAATTAATTTTGTCTTTTAATTTGAAAAAAAAAAAAAATTAAAAAAAATAAATGTCGTGTTTGGATTGTTTTTGTTTGAATTAAAAATAAAAATCAAACAGAGCAAATAAACAGAAAATTAAAAATATTTAAACAAGAAATAATTGTAAAACAATCACTTTTTTGAATAAAAGTTATAACTGTTATGTCCCTGAATATAACACAAATGCCGACTTTTTTTGTTCAAAATGAGATTAGTGTTGAAAAAATATAACTAAAATTTTTGGTGAATACTAGTATACTTGATATACAAGATGTTTTACTAACTTTTCTATTAACTTATTTTTGAGTGTATAAAATTTTATAAATCTGATTTTTTGTTGAAAATTTAGTGTTCGGTTTAGAATATTAAAATTTAAATAACATTTTTAGGAATATCATAACCATCACAAAATATCATAAGCATAATAATATGCCCCTTTTTAAAAAGGGACAAAAAAAGACCCTTAAGTTGAAGAGTTAGAGGGTTAAAATGTTCCACAAAAATGTTCCCCGTAGTGTTTTACATAAGTTTGCTGAACACATCCTATACTTAAAATGGAAGATTCACATGGTCTCTCCCTAAACTCCAGGTTTGTGGGACATTTGAGCGCCAATTCTGAATAAGTACGAAATTAACCCTTACACACATTTTTAGTTTTTACTTATTACTGGCACTTAAATTAAATTTTTAACAATGATGTCTTCTAAGACTTATAGTGGAATTTCATGACAAATATTATTGCGGAACATTTTAACCCTCCAACTCTTCAACTTACGGGTGGTTTTTGTCCGTTTCAAAAAGGGGCCAAACAAGTCGCTTTAATAGAAGAGTTAGAAGGTTAAAATGTTCCACACAAATATTCCTCGTAGTATTTTACATAAGTTCGCTGAACATACCCTATGCCTAAAATGGAGGATTCACATGGTTTTAGAAAAATCATTTTAAGCGTTTCAAAACCCATTTTTTGTGAAAAGCATTTTTTTTTATGAATGAATCGATTTTATCCAAATCTGCCACAAATATGGCTTGACATTATATCAATTTACGTGCTAAATTTCATCGCAGTCGGATAATTTTTAAGATAATGGATATATGGCAGGACTAAGGGTCCTTGCTTGGATTTTGATAAAAATTGACACAAATGTTTCCAGTTTTATGTGCATCTCAATGGATACGTTTTGTAATTTTATTTATGTAACTAATATAATATTTTTTAATTTCAGCACCTATGAGAGGTGGGCGTGTCCTTGGTCCGATATTTCCAAGAATTTAATTTTTCTAAACTAAGGGGTTCTATATCAGTATACCAAATTTAAAAACTCTGTCTTCGCTCCTTCTACTTTTGTCCAATCGTTATATGGGATCAAAGCAGTGTGCGGTTGCCCTAGAATCAGTTCTGGAACTAGTTCTAGATATGATTCTACGTCAGTCATACCTTCCATATAGCATCCGTGGAACTGGTTCGGGTACCAGTTCCATGGAATCGGTTGAAGTGGAACAAGTTGCAGAATTGGTGTGATTGGCAACCGATTGTAAAAAATTTTCCTGGGTAATAGTCCGTAAGGTTTTTAGGAAAGAAAAATTGCCCACTTATACTCCCACTTATACTCCCATTTTATATATAAAATTCTCATTTACCCCAATTTCCCACCGGGTGGGGCAAAAACAGGAAAGTCGTTCCCTTCACTGCCTGCTGAAAACTCTTTGGCTAGAAATCTAAAATTTAAAGAATGGGTGTATTTGGAGCACTTAACTTGAGAAACGGAGTGAAACAGGAACTGTGAACGAAATGGAAAAGAATGGGGTGCGAATGATATGGAATAAGGAATGACTGAAATTGAAAGGCTAAAGTTAAAAAAAAACGGACTTGAATGGAGTAAGTTCAGGAAATGGAAGCACAGGATATGGAAAAAATTAAAAAATGTGACTGCAAAGAGGAAATTGAAATTTTTTGTGCTCCCAGAAAACAGATTCTTGCTTACAACCGAATTTATTGCCAATCGAATGCTTCGGTTGTGATAACAGAATTTTTCAGTTGTGACTACCGAATTATTGTTGAGGCAATAGATATTCTGTTGCCATTATCAAATGACTATTCACTTCATTGATATTCAATTGTCTCAACTGAAAAATTCGGTTACGGCAACCGAACCATTCGATTGGCAACAAATTCGGTTGAAAGCACGAATCTGTTTTCTCTGTGTGCCTTTTAGTTAATAAATTCATAATTTTATTGCTACTGCTAGTCTTCGTTATATTTATTATAATTGGAGAATAAAATTCATAAATTCAGTTCTATTTTTTCCTAATAATGACCGATTTCCTGATTGCGGGCACATACTATTAATATGGTATGAGAGAATTACATAGCCATTGATCCAACAAATAAAATGATGGGGCAAACCAATAGGTAACAAAATATTTAAAAAAATAAATAAAAAATTTTTGGCATATTTTCCTAACATTATTTTTTATAATTCTTTTTTTTATAAAAAATCCAGCATATTTTCTTTACCGACTTTTGGAATCCTGCTTCCAACTAACAATTACTGTCTCTATTATCCTATGGAGAAAACAAATTTGATATACTATGTTCACTGTTACTTAAGTAATCCACAATTTCATAAATGAACTTGTAATTATTTTGTTCACTGTAGAGATAAATATTGTAGCCAACACTACGTATGAGTATTAAATGAATCCAATATTAATCATACGGTTAAGTATAAATAAACAAAACTCATTATTATTAAAAAGTCTTCAAAGTTTATTAATTGGTGGGTTTAAGCATTAATATATAGCCCTTAATTTATCTTAACTTATCACATCATCTAAACCACAAATATGAGGTTAAGTTTGCGGCTCAATTTAACAAAAAAAAGCAATAAATTAACAAACTAATAAAAATTCATTCACGTGAAAATAAATATACCAACCATTAAAACTAATCAAATAAGCATTGTTTAACACACTTATAAATATACATAAATGAAAAACCAATTTAAAAAAGAAACACATTTTTTGATTCTCTCTGTAGGTTAATGGAATGTGGAGGTTTTTTACAAATCATGTAGAACCTCACTCAATGATTGACAATTTACACTTGTAAAACAGTTTGTCAGCTCATTTATTGTTAAAATATTTGTTTGAATGTTGGACTTTTGGAATTTTTTTTTTGGCATTCTTAAACGTGTGTATGTGTTGTGCTTGACAAAAATACTCATTTGTATATAAAACACAAAACAAATAACATGCTCAAAATAGCAAATGAATTTTTCCACACATGTTCTACAAGGATCAAAAACAAAACCAAAAAAAAAAAGGAAAAAATAACGTCAACGTAAACGTCACTGCAACCAATAGCTACACCATAGCTACTGTTGTAACTAGAGATATAAATTAAGCATAATAAATACTAAATAAACTGACAATGAGTGTGTTTGTGTATAGAGGGAATGTTCATGTTTTTAGGCAAAACAAAAAATACAATGTATTTTATACATTAAACATATGTAGACATGTATCATGGCATACTATTCTTTATCATTTCCCTTTTTCCTTTCCTTTTTAGTTTAGCAGTACAAAATAAAATATTTAACGCACGCATTGTCTAGATATTCTTGAGTATGTATGCGTGTGACCAATAAAGTGAAGAAACATATAAGACTTATCGTTTTGGCATTTTGTCACTTGACTATTAAGATGTGTGATGGGGGTCTTGGTAGTGTCATTAATTAACTGAAATGGTAGTAAAAGCAAGCAATACATCATTAGTAAACTTCACATGTTACAGATACTAATGCATATTCACACACACGCATAAGTATGAGACCTTTCATACCAACTGCCCCATCGGTTTACTTTAAAGCTAGTAATATTTTTATTCGTATATGAAACGAATAAAAAAAAAGTTAGAATAGAATATTTCAGGATGGGAAGATTTATTCAACATATCATCTTTCACAATTTCTTAAATAAGTTAGCACATTTAGTACCTTAAAAAGAAATTATTGTTTATCCGGATAAGAATAAATTTAAAATAAGGAATAAATAGATGTCACTACATTGTTAGATTTGTCTAAACAACAGATTACTGTTTTGGAAGATGATAAAGAAAATTGTGATAACACAAATTTTGTTGTTGTTTTTTTTTTTTCTTAAATAATGCTCCTAAGCGAAAACAATAAATTCTCACTGAGTTTGTAATTTAACTTATAAAAGATTTCTAGAAATTGAAAAAACGTCGGCTTCTGACGATTTTATTAGGCAAGAATGAAATCCATATTGATATTCAAATATTCTAAAAATAGTTGCATTAAATTAATTGGACATTTTATCGCGCTTTCAAGATGAATTGGCTGATGTATTCACAGGCTAAAAAAAGAGGGGAAAAGGTGTGTAAAAAGTATAATGCCAAGTAGTTTGTTATGCATAATTAGATGAAATAGGAGAAATTCTCATTGTTTTCATTTAAAATGCATAAAAAGTGTAACTATTATTTTAACTTTTTTACAGGATAAGCAAAGAATTTTCGATAAATATTTTAGCAAATTCGTTTATAAAACTTTTGATTATAGATCTAAATTTCAAATTAAGTTTTTAAAATTTTATACAGAAAATCGCAATTTCTTTAGGAATTTTTCTAATTTCTAATTTCTAATTTCAAATGAAAATTTTTATTTTTAAAATTTCACAAAATAAAAAATTCCGATTTCAACTAAAAATTTTTTAAATTTTATTTAGGATTCTCTTCAGTAAAAGTGGCAAATTTGAATTTCTGATGGAATTTTTAAAATTTAAAAAGGAAATGCTAGTCTTTTTTAGAATGTTCTCAATTCGAAATCATAAATTTGAATTTCTCTTAAAATTTTCTCAATTCTATAAAAAAAAAATTTTTTTTTTAAATTTTGTGGTTTTTCAATTTTTCTAAAATTGTTAGATGGCAACTCTGACATTCTCATTTTTCTAGTAGTATAGTAGTATTTTAATAAAAACTAGCAGTTATTTTTGATTTGGGCGAAAAAATAAACAGATTTTCATAAATTATATACAATTGATGATGGACGATTTAGCATTGAAATAAAATTTCTTTTTTTCTAATCAACATTTCGGCTAAACTGCAGTTTATGGGATTAAAGGAGTTAATCGCATTTCATTCTTGCCTAAGGAAATCGTCAGGGGACGGCGTTTTAGAATTTCTATAAATATTTATTAGGTTAAATCACAAACTCAATGAGAATTTCTTGTTCTCGTCTAGAAGCCTCATTTAACATTTAAGATATCTAACAAAAAAACAACAAAAATTTTGACCACAATTTGCTTTGTCATCTTCCAAAATACTACTCTGTTGTTTTGACAGTACTAGCAATGTAGTGACATCTATTTATGTATAACCAATAAATGAAAATCGTATGTTTTCTATAATTGGCATTTACGTTTAAATTTGCACAAGCACTTGCATATTCGTTATTTCAAATTTACTTTTATCGGGACAAACAATAATTGTATTAAAGGAATTAAATGTGCTCAAATCCCAAAACTAATTTCGCAAGCTGTGAAAAACTATCTGTTGAAGGCATGTCCCCGGATTTCATTCTTGCCCAAGGAAATTGTCAGGGGACGACTCACTATTCTTCGTCCCTTGGACAAAAATCAAAAAAAAAAATTTTTTGTCTCAAATTGTGATTAAAGAAGGAATTTTGTTAATATAAGAAAGTAACTCAAACAAATGTGAAAAAAAATATTTGGTGTGATTGCTTTTGCCGCCAAGAGAGGGCGCTAAACTCAGAGAATTTCATGCAAAAATGACTTAACAGAAAAATGGGGTTTAATTGTTTCACGAAAATAATTCTCAAAAATACAGTTTTTTAAAAACTTGTTCGAAGATTTTTTTTTTAATTACTTCAATATATTTGTAGTTAAATTAAAACATGGATTTTAGTATATCTTTACAAAACAATTATTTTTTATTGCTCCGAAAAACATATTTTTTTTGTTGAAAATCCAAAAATTACAAAAGTTTGATGGAGTATAAAAAAGTTATATAAAATTAGATATTTTTTTTCTTTTTTTTTGTAAATTTATACTGTTATATAATAGATCATTAAAAAATTAATTTCTATTTTTTACCACAAATTAAAAAAAAATGGATTTTTTGAAATGCCTAAATTCATGATTTTAACACAAAATTCACGCATTTAAGAGTGTTTAGTATTCAAACAATGTGAACCTTCCATTTTAGGTATAGAATGGGTTGAGCGGACTTTTGTAAAACACTACGAGGAACATTTTTGTGGAACATTCCAACCCTCTAACTTTTCAATGAAAGGGAATTATTTGGCCCCTTTTTAAAAAGGAACAAAAAAGAACCGTAAGTTGAAGAGTTGGAGGGTTAAACTGTTCCACAAAAATGTTTCTCGTAGTGTTTTACATATTTAAGTTCGCTGAACACATCCTATACCTAAAATGGAAGATTCCCATGGTTTCTCTCTAAGATCCAGATTTGTGGGACATTTGAGCGCCAATTCTGTTTTTACTTATTACTAGACTTTAAGTTAAATTTTCAATGCTAATGTCTTCAGAGGCTTTTAGTAGAATTTCATGACAAATATTTTTGCGGAACATTTTAGCCCTGAAACTCTTCAACTTACGGGTCGTTTTGGTCACTTTTTAAAAAGTGGCCAAAAAAATCCCTTCAATTGAAGAGATAGAAGGTTAAAATATTTCACAAAAATATTCCTCGTAGTGTTTTACATAAGTTCGCTGAACATACCCTATGCCTAAAATGGATGATTCACATGGTTTAATCCTATTTATATTTTTTTTTGTTTTAAAAAAATCATTTATAGCACAAATATGACCTTATATAAATTCACGTGCTAAATTTCATCGCAATCGGATAATTTTTGCAGGTTTTATAAAGATTTTAAGATAAAGGATATATGGCAGGACTAAGAGTGCTTGCTTCGATTTTGATAAAAATGAACACAAACGTTTCCAGTTTTATGTGTATCTCAGTGGATACTTTTTTTAATTTTAAGTTCATTTATGTAGCTAATATAATATTTTTAAATTTCAGGACCTATGGGAAGTGTCTTTGGCCCGATATTTCCAAAAGTTAAAAGTTTTCTTAACTTGGGGGTTCTATGTCAGTGTACCAAATTTCAAAACTCTGTATCCACTCCTTCTATTTTTATCCAATCCTTATATAGGATCAAAGCACTGTGCGATGTTTTAGAATTTCTAGAAATATTTATTAGGTTAAATCACAAACTCAATGAGAATTTCTTGTTCTCGTCCAGGAGCGTCATTTAACTTTTAAGATATCAAACAAAAAAAAAATAACAAAAAAATTTGATCACAATTTGCTTGGTCATCTTCCAAAATACTATGGCGTTTATGGGCTTTCGTCAAAAAAATAAATAAAAACTATTATTAAAAAAGAAAAAAAACCGAAAATAATTTTGGGAGGGGCTCGGACCCGGGAGGCCCGTGGGGGCAAAAAACGTGGGAACATAGTAATATATAAGTGAGGGTACTCAAATTAAAGGAATTAAATTTTCTGTCATTTGAGTACCATTTTCCTTCGTATTAATTTTAGTTTGATAGGGGGCCCCTATTGGTCGAAAAATTGCTCTAGTAAGGGCTAGGTTTTATAGATAGACAAAAATTACATTTTTAGAATCGTGAGACAATTTCCTTTAATTTGAAAAAAGTCCCATAAAAATTGGTTCGTTAAAATAAATATTCGGCAACACTGGCTAAAATTTATTATTTCATGTACTTAAAAATCGAAAATATGCGCCTTAAAAATATGCACTAAAAATCTTTGGTTTTGCCCAAATAATGCAACTGAGAGCAAAAAAATTACGTGAGTTAGGTTTTTTTGCATTTGTAATATAAAGCTTTTTCTTAAGGCAAATTTACACGCAAGAGAAAGTTGGTGGAAACGTAGCAAAATACACACCTAATAGCTTCAATCATTCACAATAGAGCTATTTACAGAAGTTTTTGCTATATTTCTAGTAGTTTTATCTCGCGTATAAATGTTTCTTTAAGTCGAAAAAGATAAAGAATGTTCATTTTTCAAAATAACAAAAAATAAATAGTTTGTTCAACCAAAATATAAAATTTTTTGCATTTTTATATTTTTTAGGAAATAAAAAAAAAAAAATGCTGCTAAAATTAAAAACATGCACAAATATACATTAAAAATCACATAATATACATTAAAAAGTCAAAAAATATTAATTTGAAGCCAAAATTGCAAAAGCATGCTTTTTTTTTGTCAAATTATGCAAAAACAAGCAAATACAAATCGATGCCATTTTGATCTAAATCTGATGATTCATATAAATAATTAGTCCATATCAATTTTGGACTATCGCAAATATGCATTTGCATGGAATTCCTTTATTTTAAGGTTTTATTATCACTGGCTTTATTATCACTGAATTATATTTATCCAATAAAATGTATAGCTATTTAAAATTACTGGATTGAAAACGGAACAGTGTGTCCAAAATTCTTTATATTTTAAAGCATACGCACTAACTGCATATGGAACATATATTTGAATGTTTATTGAATATTTAGGAATTAAAATATTCAACGAATATTATATGCCACATAATATGCTGAAACTTTACTTCAAAACAGAAAGTATATCTGAATTTGTTTTGGAAATAAAAAACAATTTTTTTCTTGTCCATATAAAATTCTCTTAAATAGTAAAATTTATAATATTAACCAAATTCCATTAAATTATAATAAAAAAGGAAAAACAAAAATCTAAAATTGGTCAATATTTAATCACACCTGCCAAATCTATTAAAAAATTTAAAATATTGTTCAATATTTTATTCCTATCATATAGGATAATAAGTATTGTGCATTCGTTTAGTTGGTATGGAAAGCCCCATACGATACTTATGCATGCATGATGCAACAATAGAAAGTGATAATGTATACAAGTGATGCACCGAGTATTTGGTGATAGCTGAAACCTCAATTAACATTAGGGGGTTTGAAGTATTGTTAAAAGTGCACACATTCCAGCTAAAAGTCGGCTTATACGTTTAAATCATATTTCTACATGCTCATGAAAATGAAGGTTATAAAGTCAAAGTCGGGTATGACATGCAAAATTTCAAAACCACACAAAAACAAAAAAAAAAACCCCGAAATTTCGTTAGTGTCGAAGCGATATTCAGTCTCAGACCAATTCGGAAACTAGAATATCTGATCTTTAAAAGCCGAAAAGTTCGAAAAATTATGATAATAAAATAACTAAGTAAAAATGTTTGAGTTTACTTCTCGTAACGTTTTGCACTTTGGAGTTAAGGTATATACAAAACTAAAAAATCTGCATTATATCCGAGAGAGAAACCCATGAAGACAATCTGATAATAGCGATTGGTAGCGTTTGAAAATGCATTAATTGTGAACCATTGGTTTTAATAAATTTTTTTCATAATTTTTTTTTCTCAATTTGGTGTAAAATGAAATGTGAATACTATTTGGGGTTTGTCATATTTGATCTTAAAGTCCAACAAAAATAACACTCATTGTAATTTTATTGCACTTTCATTAGTGGTTTTTATTCTTCGATATAAAATTGTTAAAGAAATTCGAAATGTAGAACTCAAGGCTAAAAAAATTAACCCTATTTTTGCAAATTTGCAAATTATGTGACCAAAAAAATTTTCCAGGCTACTTAGAGTTCGCTAACAGCGTGTGATTTTTAGCAAAAACTTTTTTATTATATGTGTTGTTTTAGAAATGTGTTTAAAACTTTATTTTTTCATAACTCTTATGAAATGAAGTGGATATTAAGCAAACTTTGATCATATATATACCTAGTGAAGAAAATCATTTCCAGATGTGTGGTTATGTAACGACATATTTAGAAATGGCAATTAGTTACTTTTCTTATTATATTTTTTTATTACTTTATATGGGGATGTCGTGCAAAATAATGAGGTTTTCATATATCATCATATTTTTCTGGGTGTGTGATTGCGAAAATCACACTATGAAATAACTTTTTTACAGAGACCCAAAATAACTGTTATATTTCTAAAAAAGTCACCACCCAAATTTATTTAATTATAATATTTCAATAATGCACTATATTTTATAAATCATATTGCACAAAAAAATCACAAAGTTTGGCAAAGATTTTAATTTTTTCAATTTTTATATTTTACTCTATAAATTTCTGTTGTTTTTTGATTTTTTATTTTAAAACTTTTTATAAAGGTTACAGAATGATTTTTTTGAAAAAATTAAGCAATAACTTTTTTATTTGATAATAAAATAAAAACTAAAAATTGACCTAAATGGAATGCCGGAAGTTGCTGGAATATACATATTTACTCACTTTAAATCACTGTTCAATCTTTTATTAACACTAGTTGACATCATCAGGATATTATAATTGGTGAAGTCATTGGTTCTATGGCTTTTGATTTATATTCTTAATTGTTATTTTTTGATAAAGAAAAAAAATCACAAAATAACTTTTATTATTTTTGAAAAAATAAAAATCGTGTTTGGATTGTTTTTGTTTGAATTAAAAATAAAAATCAAACAGAGCAAATAAACAGAAAATTAAAAATACTCAAACAAGAAATAATTGTAAAACAATCTCTTTTTTGAATAAAAGTTATAACTGCTACGTCCCTGCTTTTTTACCATAATAAAATATGATCTTGCAATTATCAAGTAACGATTCCAAGATAATCCAATTTTATCATCAGATTATAGACCTACAATATCTTACACTAATATAAAAAAATCTGTAAAAAATTTAGTTGGAAACTACTAAAAATTAGTTAAAAGTGATGCTGCAGAAAAAACTCCTGAAATTAGCAGATTACTATGTAATATAGGAACAGCAAAAATATAACTGTTAAATATACAGAATTTTAAATATATTTGAGTTAAATTTTTGTTAACGGAAAATAGAAAATTAACCTGCTACAATCAGCAAAAAAATTTTGCTAAATAATTTGTGGCCTAAAAAATTCAAAAAAAAAATTTTTAATTTTCGATTTTTTTTAAATGCAAATAAAAATTTAGTCTTTTGAGAACTGCAGTTTACAATTCTTTTAGCAAACATTTCTTCTCATTTTAGCAGAATAGTCTGCCATTTGCATTCAACTAAATTAAGCTTAAAAATATGAAAACATTACAGATATAACAATTTATTTTTGCTATTTTTAATCAACTAATATTTAGCAAAATTTTCTGCAGATTTTACTGTATAATTTATTATTTTCAATTAACTAAAAGTTAACTTAAATATAACTAAAATTCTGTAAATTCTGTAATTTTGCTGTTCTTATTTTACTAGTATTTAGCAAAAAAGTATGCTAATTTTAACAGTTTTTTCTGCAGCATAATTTTTAACAAATTTTTAGTAACTTTTTCTGCTATTTTTGAGATTTATTTCTATGAGTGTAGGTGACCATAGAGCATGGTCTAATTGACAGCATATATCCTAAAATCTTTTCCAATATCCTAGAAATTGGAATTTGAATATTTTAAAACCGTTTTCATAAAATTATACCCTATAATATATGGTATAGGATCTAATAGCTTATTTGGTACTACCAAAAATTATGAACCGAGGTCCACTATTTATTATACTTTTTTATTATATATTTCACTATATTGATTGCACCATTAATTAGATTTCATTCCCAGAAATACATTTTATTACCCAATTCGTAGTATGGTGTAGTTTTTCATATAAACGGCATGCCCGACTTCACCTCTTCCACTCGTTTTTTAGATAAATTACCTATCTTAAGGGAACATTTCATTGCTTAATATTCGAAGCATTGCATTAATCAAACTGCTCTAAAGAACATATTATAAAACTTGTTATTTGGCTTAAAATTTCATAAATTCAAGAACACTTGTTCTCTGAGGTATTTTACGGAGGCTAAAAAAGAAAACACTTTTGCCTTATTACTTACATATATTCTAACAAATGTATGTATATTCAAAGACTTACTTATTTAAATTTTAATACTCTTACATGAATAACCAACCCTGTGTTTGTGAAAAATAACAATATAATATATAATAGGGTGTCCCGAGATTGAAAAATATTAACTCATAGCACTCAAACGAGATGATTATGGGAAAAGCATCAAAAAAATTTCAAATGTACTTGTACTTAGAATTTTGTTTTTTTTTAATACTTTTCTCGAATTTTCGGAGAAAACAGGGCTCAATAAGATTAATGCTGAGCATATAACGAGAAAAATATATAAATCTATAAAAAAAGAATTGGTCCACCATAGTATTTCTAATACAATACTTAAAAAATACTTGCTTTAAATTAGTAAATTATAAATATTTTGTTCAAGAATTAGAAAAAAATAATTTAAAATAGCATACTACCACGGCCAATTCAAACACTGTTAATGATATATTGTATAAATAAATATTTTTTATGGCATTTTTTCCATAATCAGCGTAATAGCAAGCATCTTCTGCGTGCTTCGGAAATTTTGGAAATTCGGGACAGCCAGTATACAAAGAATACTAACAATATTATATTTATTTATACAACATAACAAATCATAAATTCCCAATTTAATATTAAAAAAAATTTATATATATATATAAAATAATATGCAAACATACACAGTATTTTCATATCATTAGCTTTTATGCTGGATTCACACATACAGTCAGTAAAATAAATTTAATTTTTTCTGTTGTGCATGTACAGTGAAGAGCAACAGTGTGACAGAATTCACCTTGTTCAGTTATATTGCTTTAAATTTTTAACCTTGATAGCAAATAAAATAATCCAAAATTTTAAAAATTCAAGTGCTTTAAATTTTGTTTGAAGTAAAGTAGATTTCAAATTCTAGCATTTGTATATTAAAAAAAAAAAATTCAAACTTGAATTTTTGTTTCCCTTTTGCTGGAGTATGCTATTAAAATAAAATGTAATTAAAGTTATATTCAAGCCTTGAAACTGGAAAACAGGGCTGGAATTGGACTTGTTTTCAACTTGAATTCCAGTGAAATTGTTTATAGGGATCTAATTAAAAGTGTTTTTTTGCATTGTTGTTAGTAAATTCTGTTTTTAAACTTAAGGGCATTAAATACATCAAAGCTAAACTCAAAAAAATTATTTAACAGATTTCACTGAATGCATGTTGCTTTCCGGATTTCATTCTTACCTAATGAAATCGTCAGGGGAAGATGCACTGTGGTATGATCCCATATAACGATTGGACAAAAATAGAAGGAGTGGAGACAGAGTTTTGAAATTTGGTATAGGTACTGACATAGAGTCCCTTAATTAAGAAAAATTTATATTTTTGGAAATAACGGGCCAAGGACACGCCCACCTCCCATAGGTCCTGAAATTTAAAAATATTATATTAGCTACATAAAAGAACGTAAAATTACAAAAATGAAACGTTTGTACCAATTTTTATCAAAATCGAGGCTAGGACTCTTAGTCCTGCCATATATCCTTTATTTTAAAATCTTTATAAAACCTGCAAAAATTATCCGATTACAATGAAATTTAGCACGTGAATTGACATAAGCCATATTTGTGTCAAATTTGGGTATAATCGATTCATTAATACACAAAAAATGCCTTTCACAAAAAATGTATTTTAAACGCCTAAAATGATTTTTCTAAAACAAAAAAAATTAAATAGGTTTAAAATAGGAAACCATGTGAATCCTCCATTTTAGGCATATGCTATGTTCAGCGAAC
The DNA here is from genome assembly GCA_949987735.1 of Leucophora obtusa. Classification (NCBI taxonomy): domain Eukaryota; kingdom Metazoa; phylum Arthropoda; class Insecta; order Diptera; family Anthomyiidae; genus Leucophora; species Leucophora obtusa. The sequence goes on from OX465297.1 coordinate 195,115,419, forward strand.
TTATGTAAAACATTACGAGGAATATTTTTGTGAAACATTTTAACCTTCTAACTCTTCAATTAAAGGGACTTTTTTGGCCCCTTTTTAAAACGGACAAAAACGACCCGTAAGTTGAAGAGTTAGAGGGTTCAAATGTTCCGCAAAAATATTTGTCATGGAATTCCAATATAAGTCTTTGAAGACATCAGCATTAAACATTTAACTTCAGTGCCAGTAATAAGTAAAAACTTAAAATGTGTTTAAGGGTTAATTTCGTACTTATTCAGAATTGGCGCTCAAATGTCCCACAAATCTGGATTTTAGGGATAAACCATGGGAATCTTCCATTTTAGGTATATGATGATATGCAAACTTATGTAAAATACTACGAGGAAAATTTTTGTGGTATATTTTAATCCTCTAACTCTTCAACTTAGGGTTTTTTTGTCCCAAAGGGGCCAAAATTCCCTTTAATTGAAGAGTTAGAGGATTAGAATTTCCACGAAAATGTTCCTCGTAGTGTTTTACAAAAGTCCGCTCAACACTACGTATACCTAAAATGGAAGGTTCACATGGTTTGAATACTAAACACTCTTAAATGCGTGAAATTTGTGTAAAAATCATGAATTTAGGCATTTCAAAAAATCAATTTTTTTAATTTGTGTTAAAAAATAGTAACTAGTTTTTTAATGACCTATTATATAACAATATAAACTTACAAAAAAAGGAAAAAAAAATATCTAGTTTTATATAATTTTTTTTTTATACTCCATCAAACTTAAGTAATTTTTGGATTTTCAACAAAATAAATGTGTTTTTCGGAGCAATAAAAAATAATTGTTTTGTAAACATATAATAAAATCCATATTTTAATTTAACTACAAATGTATTGAGGTAATTAAAAAACAAATCTTCGAACAAATTTAAAAAAAAATGTATATTTGGGAATTATTTTCGTAAAACAATTAAAACCCATTTTTCTGTTAAGTCATTTTTGCATAAAATTCTCTGAGTATATCGGCCTCTCTTGGCGGCAAAAGCAAATACACCAAATATTTTTTTTCACATTTGTTACTTTCTTATCTTTAAAAAAATTCTTCTTTACTTTACTTTTTTACTTTTTTTTTGATTTTTGTTCCTGGGACGAAGCATAGTGCGATGGTTTTATAATTACTAGAAATATTTTTAGGTTAAATTACAAACTCAATAAGAACTTCTTATTCCCACCTAGAAGCTTTATTAAACATTTAAAATATTAAAAAAAACTACTTTACCACAATTTGCTTTGTCATCTTCCAAAATACTAATCTCTTGTTTTGGCAGATCTAGCAACGAAGTGACTTATATTTATGTATAGGCATCAATAAGCAAGTCATATTTATGTTTTACATAAGTGTTAGTTAAATTTTAATTTAAACATTCAACATTCGAAATTTATTTTCATCGGGATGAACATTAATATTTTCAGAATATACCACTAATTCTAATATCCGATGAAACACATTTTAAATACCTGAAAGTTTGAATTTTTGAAATTAATTTTTTGTTAAATAACACGGGTTTATAACATATTTAAAAATTTTTACGTACTATTTAACAAGCTACATGAAATCTGGATCTGTAATAAAGAATTCAAATCCCAGAGTAACCCCATATTTTTTTACTTCCATAACCAGTTCTAAAATATTTTGCTAGGGGCAGTGAAATATAATATATCTTACTAAAGTGTTCCTGATTACACTTTTGCTCTTCACTGTACATACGAGTATAAGTGAGTTGGATTATATATGTGTGTATTGCTGTTCAACAAACAACTTCAAAGCGTTTTTTTCTAACTCGTACGATAAATAACGATATATTTTTATATTTAAAAAAACAACTGCGGTTTGAAAAAATATGCATGGAAAAAATTTTTAAAAACCCAACTGGAAAATTAGCTCAATGGGTCGTAAGAATAAAAATTAGAAACCACATACAAGGAAAGTATCGCATGTTAATGAAATTCGAATTTTTTGTAGAGAAAAAAATTCTAAGGTTGAGATGTCTGAGATTACCGGCTATCTCGAGTATTTAGAGGGTTAAAACTGTGGTCAAAAATTACCGATCTTTTTGTTTTTTTCCATTTATTTGTCATTTTATCTAAGGAAACTGTATACAAATGTTATATTTTCGGATGGGGATTTTTAAGAAACGTTTTCTGGTACCTTTTTTTTTTTTTTTGGTACATTTCTATTGTTTTGTATTGTAAGAAATTTGGTTTACTGTATATGGTCATGTATAGTCGTACAATCGTCAAATTCACATATGTTAATTTTTGTTAAGTTTAAGTGGATCCGTATTTTTTATTTTTCGATATTCCTGGTATTTCGGGTTTTTCCCCAACCCCTATATTTTATATTATGTTGGCAAACTTATGGCTCCAATATCTTATCTTAGGCAATATCAAACTTCATATTTTACCGTAGTCTGTAAAATACGAAGTTCACGGTCATTAAAAAAAAAAAAATAATAATTAGTTCATAAAATTAAGGTAGCTTTCCATACAAAAACCTGTGGAAAAAGTATTTTTTCCATTTCTAAATTTTTCTAATATGTGATGGTGCAATTATTTTTTCATTTAAATTAAGTTCTTTTCAATAAGCTTTTCACTAGTGTATAACATGCTAATATACACATATGGTCAAAATAATAAGTAGAGGCAGATATATTTTTTTAAAAGGCTCGTAGCCGAAAATTTATTTAAATTAAAAGAGAAAAACAAATACTATTTTGTTTTGTTATAACATTAGAAATAAAATAAATACTAAAACAATAATAAAATACAAAAATTAAATTCAGTCTTGTTCAAAAAGTAAGTAATTAATCTAAAAATATTGGACAAAATAATAAGTACATTTAGGTGTCTATTCCTACGAAAAGTCTGTGACTCTTAGTTACGACTGTATTCCCCATGTATGTGTTCTTGCAAAGTCATAATAAATTATATTTATTAAAATTTTTGTTTGAAAACTTCAAAAAAATTAAGACCTGGTATCGATACAATCATAACATTGACATATAAAATTTGAATTTTTTGAATTTTATTGTTGTTTTGTATGAAAAGTTAAGACGGTCACAATGAGTCACAAGTAGGAATAGGCACCTTAGTTAAAATAAATAAAACAAAAAAAATTCAAGTTTTTTCTGCTAAATTGAGTGATTTTGCATTAAAGGAATTAAATTTGCTAAGATCCCAAACGTATTTAACAAATTGTAAAAAATAATCCGTTGTAGGAATGTCCCTATCCGGATTTCGTTCTTGCCTAAGGAAATCGTCAGGGGACGACATTTTTAGAATTTCTGGAAATATTTGTTAAGTTAAATTACAAACTCAATGAGAATTTCTTGTTCTCGTCTAGGAGCGTTATTAAACATTTAAAATATCAAAGAAAAAACAAAAACAACAATAGAAAATTTTCCACAATTTGCTTTGTCATCTTCCAATGTACTACTCTGTTGTTTTGACAGATCTAGAAATGTAGTGACATCCATTCATGTAGAAACAACAATAGAAAACAATGTTTTCTAAAGTGTCAGTAACATTTAAATTTGCACAAGCACTTGCATATTAGTTTTCTTAATTTTATTTAATCGGGATATACATTAACTGCATTGCATTGAGTGATTTTAGCTGAGTTTCGTTAAAAGCAGGTATATCCACCATTATTTTGAATTATTTTGTTGACTCTTTTTGGTCTCTACTGGTATTTCATACCAAGTTTTGTGAACAAAATTCCATAACTGATCCTTATTTTTAAAAACCTCCTTTCCAATTCTTTGTTTTAACTCTCCGCAAAGATTTTCGATGGGGTTTAAGCCCGAAGATTGCCTTGGCCAGTCCAGAAGGGCCACTTGATTGTCTTGCAACAAATACTTTACCAAACTTAGGAGTATGCTTTGGATCGTTATCCTGATGGAATGTCCATCTAAGAGGCAAACTTTCCTCAGCATAGGTCAACATCGTATTTTCTAAGATATCTTTTTAGTGGAATCTGGTAATAGTGTCGGTAATTCGATGTATCGGACCGACACCATATCACGAGAAATCCCCGTGATTGACCGTCTTCTTTGTAAAACGAACATGCACTCAGGGAATTATTTATGTAAATTCAACTGCAAATGACAGTTAAAATAACTGCATTTGAAGTTAAAAAGGTGTAGACTACATTTGCATTTAAATCAATCGCAATGTGAAGTTATTTTTAACTGTTAAAAACCAACTGACAAATGTAGTAAAATCTTTGTAGTTGTTTTAAACAACGTACATGAAAATTATTGTAAAACTATACAATGAACTGCAAATGTAGTTAAAATAACATAAATAAAAATTATTTTAAAAATTATTAATTTAATAAACACACATTTATGTAAATACTCTTAACTTAATTTTATTCCATAATAAATTTAAAATTCAAAAATCAAAATTTGCATTTAATATCACTTTCATTGTTCACTATATTGTTCTAGATGTCCGTCTGTGAGGGATGAAATATTGTTTGGCTTCCTTTTTTTTTGCAGGTAGAAAGGGATGAAAATATAAAAGAACTGAAAGAAAATACATACAATAAATATATTTTAATATTCTCGTCAATAAATTTATATTTTATGTTAGAAAACTTACCTTATTATTTTAATAATTCAATAAAATATATAACCTTTTCCTTATTACGCGTCTTCACTCTTTAGCGTTGTTAGATGACTAAGACAAGAGAAAAAATGTTTTTCTCATATTCATTCACTAAAAATTTCTAAACAAATGCTTCGTACATACATTCTTTTTACTTCGTATTTGATGAATAAGAGAAGAGAAAAATGTTCTTCTCATATTCTTTCACTAAAAACCTCTAAACAAATGCTTTGTACACACATTCTTCTTTACTTCGTAGACGTACATACTTGAAAATTGAAGAATTTTTATCAAAATTCAAAATAACTACATAAAATAAATGTTACTACAATGTAGAAATTTGTTTAAAAAAATAACTGTCAAAAACATTAAAAAATTTGCTCTAAGTAAATTAACTGCAATTGTAGTTAAAATAACTACAACCGTATTACTACACAAATAACTGTCATGTAGTAACTGCAGAACTTTTCTGAGTGTGAATTCCTTACCGTTAGGGCGTCGAACATTACGGGCATAGTCGTTTCCAAATAAATTATTTTTTTTTTCATCGCTGCACAAAATGTTTTTTTCACCGTCTGCTCCGGACCAATTGGAATGACTTCTTGCAAACGCCAACCTAGCCTTTAAATTTTTTTGTCCAAGCAAAGGTACTCTTCTGGCTATCCGATCTAGTAAATGATCATCTTGTAGTCTACGACGAACCAATCGCGATGAAATTACATTCCCAATATCTGCTGAAATCGCTCTTGAAGACAAAAATTGGTCCTTCTTCGCAAGAGTTACAATACGGATATCTGTTGTTTTTGAAGTTTTTTTTTAGTCTTCCACGAGTTTTGACGGGATTTTTAGACTTTAAAGCATTTTGCACAAAAAATATCGACCGATTAATAGTTTCTGCTATAGAACGAAGACTTTGGCCACTTTCTCTTAGTCTTGAAACAATTTTTCTCTCCACCGGAGAACAATGAATTTTTTGGACCTATCGCTGATTTTTTTTAGTGTATATTTCGTTATGAATAAAGATAAACAACAGTAAAATAATTAGCCTTTCCAAAAAACTAGAGCAGACTACGAAAATATTAAACAATTCAGCAATGTATTTATTATTTTGACCAAGTACTGACTAGAGGGCTGAATGCATGTCTTACAAGACATTCTCTTGCATGCGCTGATGAGAGATTTGACAATTTTTAATACTAAATATAACAAAAATTGACCATTTAACTTATTTGCAGTTATTTACAAGATGTTAAAATTCAGATCATTACAAAAAAAAAAAAAAAAAATAACACAGAAAACAAAAAAAAATATTTTGGTGTTGTATAAGAAAATGTTTTGTGAATGTCTTGCAAAACATTCATACTGGCCTCTAGTACTGACATCACACCTGTACAAAACTAACACACAATGAAAACAACGGGGAAGCCCCAGTTTTGTTTTTACTTTTAAAGGCATTACCATACTAATGTTATTTAAATAAAAAAGAATTGCCATGTTTACTTTCCGTTAAAGTAACTAAAATTAAACATAAAGAAAAAATAAGCAGATGCACTTATTATTTTGACCATATGTGTACTTAAAAAAAAACAAAAATAAATAAAAAACTTAAATTATTATACAAAAAAGTAAAAAATGTATTTTTTAAATGTTAATCACATTTTGATTTGAACTAGGGATTCATTATTGTTCAAGAGAGTAGTGGGGGATTTTTTTTACTATGCATTTAAATACAATTTAAATTTTCTTTCTTATTTGTTTAATACTTTTTAACCATAGGTTGTTTACGTTTGTATTTATATATGAGTGTCTGCTTATAGGGAGTGGGCTTCAATTTACTGGTTTTAGGATTTAAATTTTTTTTTTTTCATATTTTTTCGTACACGGGTTTTATAACAATTTCGCGTTTTTATATTTATATTTCAGAAGTTTTTTTATTATATTTTTTACGGTTTCAATCATTCAAAGGTTTTTTTTTTTTGTTAACATTAGTTAGATTTTTGTTTTTTTGGATAAAGCTGAACATGAAACGCATATGTAAATCATAAAGGTCAAAGAACATAAACTCGTACAGTATAAACAACAAAAGAAAACGACAAAAAGAGATTGAGTAAAAAAACATAGTAATAATTTGCTAATAAAATACAAAAAAAAAAGAAAAAACTCAAAGAAAAAGAGAGAAAAGAAGATTAACTTTATAAAGCACAAGGATGATAAAGAAATGGATTTGTTCCTTTATGCTTTGTGCAAAATAAAGGATTTAAAAAAAATATAATAAAGCATTAAAGAAAATGAAATAATTTTTTAATCTGCATATATTAGAAAATCAGCTCACAATTTCTACCTGAGATGAAATATTTGAAGTAGAAATATTAATCATTATGTGAAACAGCTTGATGATGAAAATAAAAAAAAAATTCGGGTCTGCCGACAATATGAAACTATACACTATGTAACAATTTGCGTCGTTTTCTGGGAGGCGGATCAAATTCCGGGTAGGGAGTTTTAGTAAACGATGCAATAATTGTATTGAAATATGTAATTTGTTGTAGTAATATGTAAGTCTCGGTCAAGTATTTTTGTAGTAACAAACACTAATGTAGAACAATTCTGTAAAAACACGTTTAGAAAGTTCAAATCCCGATTTCTTATAAATTGCAACGGACTGGGATTCCCCGCTGTCTGCTGTATATTAAGTCAGATACAAAAATTGGTTGTTACATAAATAGGGCATCGACAGTTTCCGATATAAATTCCAAATGGTGATTGTGAATTACGGAGTTTCGTTTTTTTTTTGGATTTTTAAATTTTACTGGTTTCAGAGCCCTGCTAGGTGCCCAAAAGTCTTGAACTTTACTTTTCGAATTGGTACAATTCATTTAACAATTGTATATCATAGAATAAAAAAAAAACCGCTAGAGCAACAAAACTTTGTAATTCTTCGAGCCTTTTATCCCTTCGGCATTTAAAATACTATAGAATAAACCGAGAGAATCTTAGACAAGGTTGTACATGATTTATTTTTCCCGGAATGAATACTATCGGATTTATAAATAAAACTAAATAGAAGCATAAATAACTTAAAGTCGCTAATCCATTTCAGCTATTCAAACCATCCAATTACATTTAAGCTCCGTTATAGCCTTTTTGCGGCGACTAAATGAAAACATGGACCATTCGTGATCATAACTATTTCCAATAGACTTTGTCTTTGGGGCAATATAAAGCCCCCAAATAATTGGATCTTAAACTAGTTCTTATTATCGTTTGCACAATAAAGCTCGCAAATTATTTTATTAATATTTCAATGAAATTTGGGATGCTAACTCACACGAATCCAAGGAGGGTTCTATTGAAATTAGATAGAATTGGTTTATAATTGGACCTAATGTCCATATTAGATTTTTTCTTAAATACAACTAACATTAGGCAAATTCAAATATTCATTTTGATTTTCTAATTTTTTCAATTTTATGAAAAAATTTTAACACCATTTCAACCGATTCAAAGTTCAGACGCAAACAGTAGATACTTTTCAGCGAGATTCGTTCCAGATTATCATATAGACGGCATGGCCAACTTTAACTTTTTTACTCATTTTAAATAAATTTTAAAATGACCAACACCAATGGTTAGCGCGTTGGACTGTTACACATAAGGTTGTGTGTTCGATCCCTAGCCAAGTCAGCATCAATTTATGAAAAATAGTAATTCGTACACTCAAAAAAAAAAGTCAGTAAAGTCAGCAAAAAATGTTGCTGTGGCAGCAAATTTTTAGTCAGGAGCGTGCTTGCAAAAAAGTTGGTAATTTCAGCAAAAGGTTTGCTGAAAATCAGCGAGCTGATTTTTACCAAAAAAATTGTAAGCTTCAGCAAAAGTTTTGCTAACACTTAGTCGACTGCAAATGAAAAAAATCCTTGCTAAAATCATTAAACTTTTTGCTGAATATTAGTAGACTGAAAAAAACTCAAAAAACTTGTAGCGAAATTTTACTTTAGTTAGTTTGTTTGCTAAAAATTTAAATATAGAATATGTGTAGAGTTGTTTTTCTTTTTTTGTCATTTCCGTTTCCAGACAAGCTGCGACATCTACATCTTGTCTCTGGTTGTCGTCCACGCTATGAATGCGGTTATCAGCACAATTTTTGTAGCAAAATAAATTAGTAAAACATTAGTTCAAAATTAGTTTAGTGCTAAAAAAATATATCTAAATTTTTTGCTGAAAACGGAATTTCAGCAAAAAAATTGCTGAAAACTAGTACACTTGATATACAAGAAGTTTTACTAATTTTTCTACTAACTTATTTTTTTGAGTGTATAAGTTTTTTCTATCCCTCATATATATCGCAGCGTCCTCCTTCGGTGTTTGAACCCTTCATTTTTCACCACCTTTCATCTCTTCGCTATCCCCTTTACAAAGAATGCAACACGTTAATTAATAGGAAGAATTTCCTGAGCGTTGCTACTCTTAAAAAAAAACAATTTTGGGGAGAATGTTGACACGGTGGAAAAATAATTTAAAACACCGGAAAATCCTTTTCTCCAAAACTGGTGCAGATTTTAATTATCGGTTATAATTACAAAAAATCTTTTAAAAATTTTTCTTTTTCAATAGAGAGTGACATTTTCAGAAATTTAATGTGGCGGATCCGAGATCGTGCTTCAAATTTTATAAAAGTGAACAAATTCCCTTGAAACTTTTCACGTATGTTTCCAGCAAAATTGTTGGATGCAAAGAACCGGTTGTGGAACAAATTGTACTTGCAATCAACCTATTCTACTTTATATTCTATCATCGGTGATTTTTCTTTGAGTTTGTCCCAAAAGCAACAGGTTGTTTTCCTCCAAACTAGAACTGGTTACTTTGTAACCGGTTCTAAAAGCAGTTATAGAACCGCTTCTGCGACAGTGAAACGTTACATTTTGACTCCCAGGAATCAGTTATAGAATCTGTTCCATGGAACCGGTGGTAAAGAGACCTGTTCTAGAACAGATTCAAAGGTAACCAGTTCAAAAAGAATTTTGCTGGGTGCTTTTGAGGTTGTTTAACAACAAACTGAAGTTAGATTTTCACAAGTCTGATAAATTAAGAACCAAAAAATTGCATTTTGTACTTTGAATCCCAAAGGTCCGTGAATGGGAAAAAAATAAGAGGATCCGTTCACTTTTAAAAATTTTGTCAGCCGTATTGGATTCACTATATATCATTTAAAAAAATGCAACTCGATATTAAAAAATTATTTTAATTATTTCTGAAAATAAAACATTTAGTTTAATCCTACACCAAACCTGCCGCGGTTGACCAAGTATATCCCAAATATATAATTTCAGCTGAATATTTTTGCAATAGGACATTTTTTAGCGATGTAGCTAGGGTTTCTAGATTGCAAAAGTCAAAAAACTTGGCATTCAAGGAAAAATAGCTTGATTTTAATAAAAATAACTTAACAACAGATAAATTCTTCTGTTTGTTGGATATACACAAGTTTACTGGGTATACGCAAGTTTACCCACACTATTTTACTTTTCGAATGACAGAAAAAGACAAGGGTTTCTACATTTTGTTCTATGTACATAAGGGTATCCCTTATAAAGTGTTTGGTCAGAAAAGACCCATGAAACTTGATATTAATTACTTATGGCTACGAGATTGTAAAGCCATTAAATTGATAAAAAAAAAATCTCAACAGGATAAAAATAATTATTTTATGTAACATGAACCATATGTGGTTAACTTTTATACTTTTGGCCAAAAACGCCCCACTAGGAAATTTACAGAATAACACCTTTAATAATTTTCGGAAAAATATCACTTTAAATAAAAAAAAATTTTTTTTCCACTTAATAAGTATTATTATTTTGAGTAACTTGATCCATATAGGGTTAATGTTCTCACTTTTCACAAAAAACAGACCCACTAGGGAATTTACAGAATAATATTAATCAGATTTTTATTAAATTGGGATTTGCGATAAAAAAATTTCACTTGATAAAAATAATTATCTTATCTAACATGATCCATATAGGGTTAATTTTTACACTTTTGCCAAAACGGCCCACTAGGAATTTTACAGAATAACGCCTTCATAATTTTCGGGAAAATATCACTTCAAATGGATAAAAAAAAACTTTTTCCACATGATAAAAATTATTATTTTATGTAACTTGATTCATATAGGGTTAATGTTTTTACTTTTCGACAGAACAAAAAGGCACTTGGAAATTTTCAGAATAACGTCTTTCCAAATAGAACGCAATAAATGCATAATAAACAAAAGCTTTTAACTAGAATCTACTACGACTGCAAAACTAAAATTGCTATTAGTATACGGACGGTTTTGACCCCACCTTTTTAACCCTTAAAAATAAGATTGGGACTATAGAGAATTGCGCTTTTTCGCTAGTTTTGTACCCTCTAACGTATATCCCAATTTAATAAAAATCTGATAAATGTTATTCTGTAAATTTCCTAGTTGGTCTTTTTTTTGTGAAAAGTGAGAATATTAACCCTATATATATCAAGTTACTCAAAATAATAATTTTTATCAAGTGGAAAATTTTTTTTTGTTATTCATTTAAAATGATATTTTTCCGAAAATTATTAACGATGTTATTCTGTAAATTTCCTAGTGGGGCGTTTTTGGCAAAAAGTATAAAAGTTTACCCCGTATAGATCATGTTACATAAAATAATTATTTTTATCCAGTTGGGATTTTTTTATTATCAATTTATTGGCTTTACAATCTCGTAGTCATAAATAATATTAAGTTTCATGGGTCTTTTCTGACCCCAGGCCACTAAGGGTTAAATATTTAAAAAAAAAAATGTGAAGATAATTATAGTCTAACCAAATTTAGCTGATATTTTTCTGCAAACCATCAAATTTTGTTAAATTTTTGACAAAATAAGCAATTTTTGTAAAATGTCCTGGAAAGCAGTCGCTACAAACACAAACCCGAATTATCATTTTTCCAATTTATTTTTTTTTTTTTTTCTTTAATACCATTATGTGATACAACTAGCAATCGACATCTTCAAATTAAGCATTTTAAACAATCTTTAAAATTAATTAAAAAGAAAAAACACATTTTTGCATTTTTATCAAATTCGTGGGTCATTTTGGATTCCAGGCTAAAGTGGGTTAATGATATCTGATTAAGTCAAAATTCCATGTCTGAATCATTTTGACTATCTTAAATGAATAAATGAAACAAAATACCAAATTTTTCAAATTTTCGAATTTTGGAATTTTTGATATTAATACACTATTTTTCTAAATTGGGCCATTTTCGGCCGCAATTCATTTTGTTAATTTGAGACCATTTGTAAAAAATTTGGGGGTATGCGTGTTGAAAATCGACCAAACACTTTATAAGGGACACTCTAATGTACGTACATAAGTTTGAAATTCATTTCCAAATGAAACTTGTCATAAAGACATAACAATAAACTTTTACAGTTATTAACGAAAAAAGGGATAAAAAATAACAAAAAAAAAAAAAAAAATATTTACATATATATATTTCAAGCCTTAATAAAATATGTAATTACAGTAACTCTTTTTGTATGTTTATGTTTGTAACATTTTGTCCCAATTAGAAACAATAATATCACAAAATTTTACTTCCTTCTATAGCAACAAAAAAATTCATAATTTTACATGTAACATACAAAAGGAAAACACATTTTATTACCACAAAAAAAAAAAAGAAAAAAAATACAACATATTTTTTCTCTGAAATACAAAAATTGTGTAAAGTGTTCCCCAGTTAGCTACAATTTAATAACTGCAACATATTAAACTATACAGATTTTATTATATGACGACTACTATTTTATTGAGGGAATACAAATTATGGTTATTTGCATACCAGGTTTGGATAATTATACAAAACGATATTTTATAAACTGTAGCAGTGAGAATAAACTCCCCAGGAAAATTTTTTACAATCGGTAGCCAACCACACCCATTCTACAACTGGAACTGCAACCGATTCCATGGAACTGGTTCCGGAACCAGTTCCTGGGATCTCATATGGAAGGTATGGATGACGTAGAATCAGTTCCAGAACTAGTTCCAGCACTGATTCTAGAGCAACCGGTTCCACTTTGGAGCTATAGAAGGCGTTGCTTTTGGGACAATTTCAAACAAAAAGAATCGGTGTTAGAATCGACAGTAGAAGGGGTTGTGAATGAAAAGTAGCTATTCTACAACCGATTCTTTGGAACAGAAAATTTTCATGGGTTGTATCGCGGCTCAAATTTCGATATATTTATTAAAAGTGAGTAAAACACCTCATGTTTAAACTGTTCTAGGGTTTTAATTAAGATTTTTAAGTATCTCATAAGAAAGTGTAGATCATTTGCTTTGAAATATTTTTTTTTTTTTCAAAAATACAAAAATATAACGCTTTCGCGAATATTAAAAAATTTCAAATAAATTTGTGGAGCGACTTTTCTCTATCAGATTGGCAGCATATTTTATATCAGTAATTTTTATGCAAACGAAAAAAATACCCTATCACAATTATTAAAATTGCCCACACATCGGAGAAAACCTCTAATGTGCCAAAAAAAAAAAAAATATATTTTTTAAATCCTTCCTATTATTATAAACATTTTGTTGAAAAAAAAAAGCGATAGTCAGTTATTTATGTAATTACTTTAATTAAAAACTTATCAGCATTACAAGTGTTAACTCATTTTAATATTGATAATTTTTTCATTGACACAATTATGGAAGTAATTGACTACTGAGAAATTTAAGATTTTTTTTTCGTGTGTATAGGTTCGAAATATATATGAGCGGTTTATTTTTAAAGTGGTATAAATCAATTTTTCTTTAAACTGAAATGTAATGGATTTTCCATTTCAGTGCTTTCAAAACAGTTAATGGCAATGTTTAGGTAAACTTTTGGCACAGTTCTTATCGGAGAATATTAAATTTATTAACGATAACAAAAAAACTAGATATTAATACTATGAAACCCCATCATTAAGGATTTTTTTTTAAATTTGACTTACACCACTTTCATAATAAATCCTTCGTATGTACACCACCGTATGTATGTATTGCACTTATGTAGTATATTCTCCCTCATGGTTTATGTTTATTTCACATATTTGTAATGTTTCTAAAATTCAGCATCATTTAACGAAGCTCAGTAAACTTAGTATAGTATTAATAAATATTTCATGTGCTACAAATTTGTCCAAAGGAATAGCTAAACTAAACATTTTTGTAATGATAGCAGATTATCTAAGCAGCCATAGTAAGTAATATTGTACCCTTTTTTATAGTTCTAGTCAGCTTTAGTTTAATTTAGCTCAACACTTTGTATAAGTTTAGCTGGGCACTGTGTGTTTTTTTTTTTTTTTTTTTGTAAATTCTAATATATGTTGTCTCTAGTACACGAGTACTATTTACTGTAAACATATAAAACATTTCTCTTTTCTCTAATATTTAGTATAGTATCAGCTGTTTTGGCTATAACATTTTTTCCTTAAGTTTGTGAATATATATTTTTATATTTTTAGTGGCTGTTTGTTAGTGTTTGTTACTCACGAACGTAATAACAGCTAGGATTTATAGGCATTAAGTTGTTAAGTAAAAGTGGAGCCACGAGGATCTCATAAATCAAGCATAACTCCATGAGAGCTTTACGATAGATATAAAACAAAAAGCGCTACAATTTATAAGCATAAAAATAAAGAGATGAAAACTTATAAAGAAAAGAATATATAAAATCAAAATTGGATTTAATACGAGTGGCATATAAATACGTATGAATGTGAGATACAAAATAAGTGTTAATGTGGGAAATACTTAAATAAATTTTATAAACTTTAGTTGTTGGATTTAAAAAGCCACAACAAGTAAGAGAAGAAAGAAAAGTTTAAGGAAACCATATATAAAATAATACAAAAGGATTTAATGCAAAGTTAGTATGTTTTCTTTTTCGAAATACATACAGACAAATATGAGTATTTGTGGTATTACAAAATTCGGTTGATACAAAGGAATTTTTGAGTAAAGTGTTCGCAACTGTCATATAGGAAATCTTAATTATTATTAGATTTAATTAGCTAAAGAATTTTATAAAATCCCCATTTATAGAAAGAAGAAGAAAATTTTTTTTATTGAAATGATTAACAGCAACAAGGTTATTTCGAGACTAACCCATATTCGGCCAGTAAAAAGACGCTTCATTGGTTAGTTTATGTGTCAATTAATCAATCAATTTTAAATTATTAACGTTGTCTAACTTAGTCAAAAGTCCACTTAATTCAAAACTATCCAGAATCATTTTAGTGCAAATTTTATTTGGGGTTGAGGTTAAAGACCAACTTCACTACCTTAACCAAGAGTAAAATTTTCATCAAAATAACTATAAATAGTGTTAAAATAAGCATTCTTTTAGATAAGTTAGCTGACCTAAGTTGTCTCTATATGAATAACTTTTTCCCAAAAGCTGTATGCTGCGGCCGGAAATCGAACCGGCAGCCTTCTACAGGCTTTGCCTCCTAGTATCCTCCCTTAACGAGATACACTACTTTTGCAATAAGCGTAGATAATGGAAGTTTCGCCAGTCACAGTACACCCAAAGTACGTTTTTAGCATCAGAAAAGCCGGAAGTAACTAAATAATACGTGAGTATTTAATTCTTCAATTCGAATATTTCGTCTTTTTAATCCTATTCTTATCTCCTCTTCACTATTTTTATTTAAATCATGATTTATTCGCTTTTAATAGTTAGGTACCAAGTGTAGATCAGAGTTGTGTAGGCCAGAGATGTCCTTTTGCTTTACTTTAAGTAAATTGTTCGTAACCCTCATTAATATAAACTAAATGATAAAGAACTTTCAAAGTAAAGTATGTCATATTATAGTCTTCGATATTTATGAAATTCGAATATGTGATAAAGAATGAAATATTAAGAACAACATGTTTTATTATTTTGGACAACACGGAGATTTTCTTGGCAAAATAATTGAAAGGAAATCGACCATTTTTTTGCATGGCAGCATATTAGAAATTTTTGACATTCGATATAAAAATAATGCATTCGTCAAATGAGAAAGTTTGATATACATAATGCCTAAGATTCAATAATAATCAAAGTAGCAACTTAATAACTAAGTATTAATATGCAATATATATAACATTATATTTTTTTATACGTTAGACCAACACTGAGGGGATGCCCCCTACTAATGCAGTGCATTGTAATGATATTAGGAAAATATGTTATGGGGAGTAGGAAAGAGGAAGTAGTGTTTGTGAGAATTTGATTTGAACTTTTCTACATTAAAAGAAACAGGAAATACTTTTACTGTGAGTTTAATCCACATACGGCTCGTGCGACTGGTAAAAAAATTTCCTCTGTAATGCGATGTCTGATCTGCTGGAAAATCGATTAAAAATGGATTAGTAAGCGAGTATAAGGAATAAAAACTCAGGCTCAGGGGACAAGTTATCTTGCCAAAAAACCTTACATGGAAATATCGATAGAAGAGTGTCACCCAACCCACATTCCGACGATGCTCCAATGAGTCAATAGAGCTGGATAACTTACTGTCATTGATCAGCGCCGACACCCTCCTTTACATACGATTCAGAAGCTTCAAAATAGACTTCTAAGCTATTGACCATATATGGGAGTTTTATTCCAACTTTGGAATATGTCGTACTAATACGTATGAAGAGTTGATAAATATTAAAATATTAGATAGATATTATTGAATATTCCCCCCTGGAATATTATATAATATCTCTCGGGAGCTATCCCCGGAGATAAAATATAAAGCCCAATAGGGAAGCATAGCTGAAGTGCTACGGGACGCCTTCACAGGTTGCGTTTGTGGGAGAATAACCCATTGTACGGCATAATGGGAAACTGCGTATTAAATAAGCAATGGCGGACAATTCAGCGGATTAGAGAAGAGGATCTCAGAAGTACACGTGTGGCAACCGTGTAACTTTTAAATGTCTGAGTGCCAATGAGGCTCTAATCGTCATGGCGAAAATTGGCGCCATCACATAACCAATTCCCTACTATTTGTTAATAATTAGTAGCCGGACTGGAGGCTAAAAACTGGCAGCCCCAGTACCAGTCTAGGACGCGGTGGACCAATCCTCCACTCGTCTGAATCACAATCGATTAATGAAACCACAGTGGCCCTATGTTCCTCCTAGGAATTTAAAGGATTATATATACCCAGCAAAAAAAGAGATGCCGAAGCAGTAGAAAAAGCACTACAATTGATGATCTAGATCTACTTCTATTTTAACATAAACACTAATGTTTATACCCCACACCACTACGTGGTCAGGGTATTATAAGTTTGTGCTGATGTTTGTAACACCAAAAAATATTGGTCGTAGACCCACCTTATATACTGATCGGCTCAGAATTTTTTTTTATTTCGATTTAACGATGTCCGTCCGTCCGTCTGTCTGTCTGTCTGTCTGTCTGTCTGTCCATGCAATCTTGTGCGCACTCTACAGGTCGCAAATATTAAGATATTTTGATGAAATTTGGTACGCAGACCTATGTTGGCCCAAGGACGAACAAGTTTGATTTTGGTGAACATCCATGTTTAGACCTAGTGCCCATATAATGGTCATACCAAAATTATACTGTTTATACGCTGCAGGTCGTAAATATTAAGATATTTTGATGAAATTTGGTACACAGACCTATATTGGCCCAATAACGCAGCCTATTGATTTTGGTGAACATCGGTCAATGTTTAGACCTAGTGCCCATATAAGGGTCCTACCAAAATTATACTGTTTATACGCTGCAGGTCGCAAATATTAAGATATTTTGATGAAATTTGGTACACAGAGCTATGTTGGCCCAATAACGCAGCCTATTGATTTTGGTGAACATCGGTCCATGTTTAGACCTAGTGCCCATAAAAGGGTCCCACCAAAATTATATTGTTTATACGCTGCAGGTCGCAAATATTAAAATATTTTGATGAAATTTGGTATATAGACCTATGTTGGCCCAAGGACGAAGTCTATTGATTTTGGTAACCATCGGTCCATGTTTAGAACTAGTGCCCATATAAGGGTCCCCCCCAAAATTGGCTTGGTTACAAACTGCAGGTCGCAAATATTAAGATATATTAATGAAATTTGGTGCGCTGACTCACATTATAGAAAATTTTGACACAAGCCCCATTTTAACCCATTCGAATTTCGGATCCAAACAATACACCAGACTGGTGTAGGGTATTGTATAGTCGGCATGCCCGACTTTAACCTTTTTACTCGTTTTAACATTGAGTTGTCATAGGAGAGGAGTACTCCCACTTAAACATTTTTTCAATACTTTTTGAACGAAAGGAAGCTCTTTTTCACCAATTAAAAGTTAAAAAAAATTCTTTACAAAAAAAAAATTATATTTTTTTATTTTACAAAAGTTTTTTATTGCCGCCACCGGGGATCGAACTTGCGACTCCACGATTGCTAGTCGCTGAGCTCTACAGCTGAGCTATTCTTTGATATGAAAGTTGACTGGCATAAAAACACCACTTTGTTAATGCGAGACATTGTTCCTTATTCTCTTCAATAAAAGTACTTATTAAACAAGTGTAAAAGGTGCACTCCGATTAAATATGGGTTTCAGTACTATTTTTACAGGTACATAAAAATCAATTTCTCACAACATATTTAAAAAAATTTTAAAATTAAAAAAATATTGAATTTAAACAAATTAATTAATTAATATTAAAAAAAAAGTTATTAAAATAAAAAAAAAATTAAAAAAAATATTGGTCTCGCCGGGAATCGAACTCGGGACCCTCTGCTTGGAAATGCCAAATGATACCGAAATCACTTTTTACGATCACTTTTAGAGCAATTACACTTTAGAAGCAATACCTAAGTGATTTTTTGGATGTGGTTCAGAAGTAATTCTAAAAAATCTGTAAAAATGTAATAACGGATACTTGGGAAGCAATGAAAGAAGTGATTTTTTGAAGTTGTTCAGAATAACTTCTAAAGAAGCAGTAAAAGTACACTAACGGATACTTGTGAAGCATTAAAAGAAGTAGTTTGTAAAGCACTACTTGGAATTTTTTTGCTGGGTATATATTACTAATTATAAATTGTTGGGGTGCAAATCAGTTGAAATTCAAAAACTAGCGCGAAATTTTCATTTCCAACCGAGTTAGGATAAAAATTTTTTTTTCGTTTACACCACAAATTTTTTGTCTTAATTATGTTTTGCCAATTCAAATTATGAAGATTTGGCCCCTCGGGGCATCATTGGATTGTCTTACTTAATTAATACTGTTACGAAATTGGATTATCAAAATTGGATTCGGAAGAAAAATATCGCAAGTTACGGGATTTAAAAAACCCGTAATATGGTAACACTACATTTAATTATACACCATAGCATATTCTAGAATGTTAAGTGTTATAATGTTAGTAATTCGGGTGTTTCCGGAACTCTCTACCATAACTGAATTAAAACTATAAAAAGGCTGCCACCTTACAAGTAGAGTCAGCTGATTATTAGCGACTGTGTAATTCAGACGAGTTTTACTAATCGTTGGTAAATTTGTGTATCTCCTCTAGATAAACCGGGTTGGTGCTCTTTGCATTGAAAATAATACACACTTTTTTGTTTGATTTGGAGCTTATAGACTTGTTTATTTATTTAACACTTTAAGTTAATAAGGTGTTGTGTAAATAAGTGCACAAGCTCAAAATCAAACAAAAGAGTGTGTGTTATTTTAATTGCAAAGAGCAATTAAAGTGTTAAATAAGTAAATGTATAAGCTCAAAATTAAGCAAAAGGGTATATGTTATTTTCATTGCAAAGAGGATCAAACCGGTTTATTTAAAGGAGAACCACGTGCGTTTTTTAAAGGTAATACGTAACAATTGCTTTCAGTAGTGGAATTGGTTATTTTGATTGCAATACACACATAATAATCCATGCATAAAAATACGAAATTAATGTCAAAACAACAAAAACTTTCGTAAAATAAACTATTTTTTGTATATTTTACGAAATTTTTTGTTATTTTGACATTTTTTCGTAATTTTATGCATAGATTATTATCAGTGTAGAAAGGAACCCGATTAATTTAAAAGCAATAAACCAACGTTATTAAAAGGTAAAAACGTAACAATACTTTTATGCAAATCGACAAACCCAAACTAATCAACTACAAAAACAAAATTATATTCGCATTTTAAATAGTTTTTGGTATGCCACTTTAGGCTCTTACACCCAAAAAATCGATAGATGAATACATTTTTTTATTGAAATATTTTTCTTTTAATTGCTTCTTTACTAAGCCATAGCATTTATTAAGGCCGATTTTGCTTTCAGCGATTCAATTGGCTAAAACCTAAAACTTTAAAGATATTTAGCGAAAAATCTGTACCTAAGATCGAAAAATAAAGTACGCCATTGTAATCAGCATGTCCGAAATATACCGAACTGATGGTCAGATCTCCTTTAATTTTTTGAGTGCTATGAAATATTATTTGAAAGTATATTCAATTTTTATTTAATTTTGTAAAAACCGTTCATTTATTCAAATCATTTTCTTACAATTAGATTATCTACCCTTACACTGGGGTTCACACTGATGGTTTTTGAGAAAATTATTAGCATATGGTTATGTTAATCCTTTAGTATGTGACCCTCCGTTAATATCTACACCTGACCAATTAGTAAAATTAAAAAAAATATAATACTTACGTCAAAAGTTGTGTTGTATCACGTTCGACTTGAAAAAGATTTCTTGATGTATAGTCATTGAAATTTGATATGGCTTTACTAATATCTTTGCTGCCATCAATAACAGCCTGGTTTTTACCCCACGTTTCAATATAAACCACTGCTACGCGGGTATTCATAGTGCGAAAGTACTGAAATATAAAAAAAGGAGACATTTAAGAATAATAAATATACAATTTTGAATTTTCAATTAACCTTCTCCATTTTTCTTCCGACTTAATTACTTATCATGCTACAAATTCAATTTATTTTCCTTTTTATTAAAATTCCACGAAAGGAATATTTCAATTAAAATTAAGTGTAGGGAACAACAACAGCAGCAACAAGAAATAATAAAAAAAAAAAAGAATTTAAATATTTAAACTAAGTCTTTAGAAGATTAAATATAATCCTAAGCAATGAATTGCTAGTCTATGCTCTTTAGTTCGCCTTGACAAGGGATGGGAACAAATTCATGAGATGAAAATGCGTTTTGACACGAACATGCATGATTTATTAGCTTGGCCAACCAACAAAACCCCAAATAAGTAAAAACATCAACAAAAAAACAAGAAAATGTATAATATGTACAAAATGGGCAAGACAAAAACTAAAAAGATATTTAGATGTTGCAACATGAGATGAATGTTAAGATACTTAGTTTATTTAATAGTTAAAAACAAAAAAGGAACAAGTAAGGGGTAAAAGTGATTGCTCAAAAGACTTAATAGCCTGTGATATAAACAAGTATGAGTGTATATTATTAAAAGTGGTAACAAAGTTTAGTTATTTTTAAGAGTGAAGATATAAAATTGCAATTTAGGCTAAATGACTTGAAGTTTTCTTAAACTAATGGCATAATGAATGCTTACAATGATGATCTAAGTTGTAGAAGACGAAAAGGAAAAAGTAGATTCTAGCAGGGCATATATTTTATTTATAGTATTTTTCATTTATATGTATATTGCTAGCCATGCAATCCTTCTAACAACAAGAGGAAGCATCAGCATCATTAGAAGAAGATGAAATAATGAAGCAGAAGATATAAATAATAGGAATTTGTCGGACAGAAGTGGCTAAAGGAAATAAAAGGACAGTATGCCGATGGTCATAGGTTGAAAAATCGTAAGTTACGATGAAATAACTACATGAGATAAGGATTACAACTGCCTTAGGGTTGGTAAACAATTAGTTTGGCTAGTTGAAAATTACTCAACAGTTACTAAGTGTCTCCTTATGATCATCCATATGCACTGTGTTGAAAATATAACTTTTGCAAGATTAAGTTATCTAAATAAAGGGTTCTTCAATAACGGCGCTACAATAGTTTTTTTAAATAAAACAAAAAGGGTTTTGGATATCAATGAAATTCTTTATTCCTGTGAAAGTACGTTCAATGCATGGAAATCGATCTCTTTTGCATGGCCACCACGGGCACGCTTGCAGAAGTCCAGACGCTGAACCCAATTTTCGACGGTTTTCAAGCATAAATCGGCCGATATTCGTACGAAGTTCATCAATCGTCGCTGGCTTGTTGGCGTAGACCATAGATTTGACGTAGCCCCACAGGAAATAGTCGAACGGCGTCAAATCACACGACCGAGGCGGCCAATCGACTGGACCATTTCGTGAGATAACACGTTCTCCAAACTTAGTTTGCAATAAATTGATTGTGACATTCGCTGTGTGGCTTGTACCATGTACCTTGTACATGGAACCACATGTCCTCCAAGTCCATATCATCCAATTGGGGCCAAAAATATTTGGTTATAATTGAACGGTAGCGATTCCCATTCACAGTAACGTGCCGGTCTTGATCATCATGGAAGAAGTACGGCCCAATGACGCCGCCGGCCCATAAACCGCACCAAACCGTAATTTTTTCGGGATGCAAAATTGTTGGCTAGTATATCTTTCCATCATGAAATGGCAAACCTTACTGAAGAGAAATGTCAAAAGAGCGGCAAGAAATATGGCGTCGTTTGCTGTCCCTGTCTTTCTACTTTTGTAGCGTCCCTTTTGAAGAACCCTTTACTTGTGGTTGGAATAGCAATTTTGTAGTAAATAGGAATACAATTTAATCCCGATATGCGATCCTCCCGCAACCCCAGATTTTTAATACTTTCTAAAAATAGGTCAAAACTCAATTTTGAAAAATATTAAAAAATATTTTGAACTAATGATTTTTAGATACCCAAAAGGATTATACTCGTATATTCGCAATAAATTTCTCTGTATCGTAAAAAGCCATAAATTTGTGTATTTTAGAACGATTTCATATTTTTTAATTTAAAAATAATTGTTTCCACCTTTATGTTTTCTCATTCGAAATCAATTTCGCGAACTAGCATCAATTACCTATCGCGCAGTGAAATAGATAAGACCAAAATTGACATGAAATTCGGTAAGGCTCCAGAAATTGACGGCTTGAACATAGAAGTCATTTCGTTTAATGCCATCGAATCTTTCAAAATACTGCAGCCCCTTTTTAAGCATATTTAGGAAATTGAAGAATTTGTATCTGATTGGATAAAATTCCGAAAAAGGCAACCTCAGCGGCTGTAATAACTGGCGCAGAATTATGCTACTACGCAGCTTCCGAAAAATTATCCTTAACAGTATCGTGTGCAAGATAAATGAAATTTTATGGAAACAGCAAGCAGGTTTTTGGTGCAAGCGAAGCTGCATAGATAAGCGTGCAACTTTACATTACGTTGTCACATGCAAGTAAATTGCTGCAAGTTGAGAATACGTATTAGCAGCGAAAATTTCTAAAATTACCGAAAAAACATGAACATTTTTTGGGAGGCTATACTTAAAATTTTTGTTCTTTGTAATTTACTTGTAAAAATTGTATCATCTTTCTTTAAATTGAAAACTAATTTAAACAAAAAGAGATATTAATATATATGATCTAAAATCGAACATTTTTTTTTGTAAATTTGCCCTTCTTATCATCATCTGAAATCAAATCCAAATTACTGTCAATGTCGGACTATTAATTTAGTTTCTGTTCTGTATTCAGACCAAAAGAAATCACATGAGTTATTTTAGGGTTAATAGCATTTAAAAATTGCAATGCGTTAGATAAATTTTCTCGTATGATTTATATTTTTTTGTTGATCTGTATATAAGTGTATTTTTAGTATGATAAAATGACTATATTTACTCCAGAGGTTTGTATGTGTGAACATTGAGCTATTGTTATATTTAATTGTTATTGTTTCTGTTGGTTTTGTGTGCAAAGTTGAATTGCATTTCTTCATACATACAAACACACACAGACAATACATTTTAGCACAACATGACACAAGCATACATTTATCATAGATATGCAGTAGGGGGCCCAGAAAAATAGTAAAGTTTTGAATTTCTCAAACCTTAAGCACCGTAAATTGATTTTCATCTAAAAAATTTTTACTCGAATCCAAATTTAAATTATGAAACTTGACATTTTCTTTTACTTTATTACCACTCAAATATGTTTCTTTTGGTGAAAATAATTTTTGACAATTTCCTAAGATTTTTTAAAAAAATATTTGGTGTTAAATTGTTTTCGTTACCCCTCAACTATGATCCTTTTTATGAAAACTTTTTTTTTGACAATTTTCTTTGATTTTTAGAAAATTATTAAAGGTGGCGGCAATGCGCTTTTTTCATATACTTGAAAAAAAAATAAAGGGACACCGCGACCCCAAAATTATTTTTTTAAAAATATAAGAAAATTGTCAAAAAATTTTTTCACTCGCATTTAAAAGGCTTCAAAAGTTAATTTGAGTTCTAAAAATTAACAATTTTTTTATATTATAACACTACTATAAACAAAAATTACATTTTTTCCCAAGAAAAATAATAGGCTTGTATATTAAATTAGCGAGAAAACAAACTCTACACAATCTTCACGTGAAACTCATTATCATATATTTATTTAAAATATTGTTCTACCTCAAGTCCAAATTCTAATATGATATTGTCATATTAGATATAATTTGTTGTTTCAAAAAGTTTGATAATTTTCTAACTAAATACGAGTATATTAAAATATAGAAAGCCCGAAAAATAATTTTCTGTTTTTAATGCAAAAATTAAAATAATTATTGAACAAAAGCATACCATACCACGAACAAGTCTCATTCAAATTATATATTTTGTTTTGGGATAAATCTCGTTGTTTTACAAATTTTATTGACAAAGAACACACAAACATACCTATAAATATATCCAAAGGGCCCTTTTATGTAGTTGTTGCTTTCAGAAAGAGTTGATTTATGGCTGGTTTTTACCAAATCAGAGAGTTCATATACAAACGTACAAAATTCTCGTCCCGTTGAATTTTTGTACCTTATGTAATGTTTCGGTTTGTGTATTCAAGTTATCATTTTCTTATTGCGGACAACTGAAGAGTTGGGGTGATGCCCCCGAAACAATTGTATTGTCTATCATCAAAATTATCAACTTTTTTAAAACAACAAATAAATTCTAATATGAAAATATCATATTAGAATTTAGGCTTGAGGTAGAACAATATTCTAACTAAATATATGAGAATATAGAAAGTCTAAAAAAACAATTTTAGAATTTTTTAAAGCAAAAATTTAAATAATTATTGAAACTCATTATCGTGGAAAATATTTTTTTTTTGTATTTGATATAACAGTTTTTTTCACGTTAAACCAAAACAACTTACGGTGCTTAAAGTACATGAAATTGTTCCGATTTTACTTGAAAAACTCATTATAAAAAAAAAAATAATAATAATAATGATAATAAGTTTCAAATGAAAAGTGTGGGGAGTTTCTTTGGCAAAAATGCACTTTAGCGGGCATTATCTCCTCTGGAAAAAACCCAAAATTAATGGCGGCGGGGCCGCATAAGCTCACTGAGTCCAAAAAACCGGGCGGCGTATTTACATGCAAGTGTGGGTACTCAAACGAAAGGGAATTTCCTCAACATTTCAAAAATGAATTTTTTTTTTCAGATCATAAAACGTGGCACGGGCTAGAGCCATTTAATATATTTTAGACCTATTAAGAAGGGCCGAAACATGAACTACTAGTTTTATACAAAAAAATTTAACTCAAATAAAAGGAATGTTTCTCTTGATTTAAAAAAAAAAAAACATTTTATTTTTGTGATTGATAAAACGTGGTCTTAAATGGATCAATTTTAATACATTTTAGACCCTTCAGGTTAGTGTAAACTTCGCTTGGGTCCAAAAATACTATGATATAAGGTAAGTTTAGGTGCTAGTGGAACTTTTAAGTTAATTTTGGTCCAAAAATTACATGAAATAAAGCGATTTTAGTTGCTAATGGAACTTTTAAGTATTATATTTTTAGCGGCATAGGTAAAAATTGGGCGATATTTTCAAAAACAATTTTAATTTTTAGTGTGCCTAAAGTTTTTTGAATTTCTTGTAAATATGTATGCGCCAAAGGAAAAATCAGCGCCCAACCAAAAATCGAAAAACTTGAAAATAAAAAGAAAAAATGTTTTTTTTCTGGACACCCTAAATGCAGTTTGGTTGTTAGTTGAGAAAGCAGGATTCTGTCTTTTATGGTTATTTGATGTGAGTGTGTAAAATGGGTTTGATAATTTTACTTGTGTATTAAATACACTTGTGGACTTAGAGAACAATACAATTTCAATTATTTTTCCAAACTCGACACAATTGTTGTTTCTTTAAATATAATTTTACAAAGAAATTTTTTAAAGTTGTTTGATTTTAATTTATTTTGAGAAACAGAACTTAGAAGGAAAGTATTCCAAGTTGAACTCTTCGATTTTTATAAAATTCAGATATGTGATAGAGAAATTAAATTAAATCTTGGACGAGTTTCAATAGAAATTTTCAATAAACTAATGAAATTTTTTTCTCAAATTAAATAAAAAAATTTCACAAATTTTATTATTTCATGACAGCTAGTCATGAAGCTTGGATGCCGACTACAATTAGTTGACCGTCCTTTTACAACAACCTGCAAACAGAGAATGAGCTATTTTCATTAGTTGTTCTGCTTTTATAGAATAAAAATAATCGTTAAAGATACAACAACAAAATAGCTCGTTCTATGCAGAGTTGTATTCAACAATAACTTCTTCGTTAAATTTACAGAGTTATATTCAGTGTTGCCACTTTTTGAATAATTATTCAAAAAACGGGACTGTTTACACATTCGTTGGATAATTTTTGAATAATGACATTTTTGTGTAGTTTTTGTGTAATTTTACTTTTTACAGAAATTTCCGCAAACTTTTAAAAGTTCAGTAAGTTTTTGTTAATAAAATTAGTCGATATATACACGCAACGAGATTGCCTGTGAACCATTTACCACAAATCTCCAGTTTCTGGTGAATGATTTTGTAAATTTTTTCAACACTAAACCGAGTTTAGAAGAAATCAAAAATGTATTTTTTTGTTTTGTTTAAAGCTCCGTCTTTTGTTTATTTTTTGCGAAAATAATTGTCAAGCTTCTTTTAAAAATTCTCTTGGTTTGCAAGACCATATAAAAATGCAGCGAAAGAGTGGCAAAATTTGGGTTTGTTGTGATTGTTGCTTTCTAATCTCTGAAAATTTTTTGGCTGTAGTTAACCAGACACTGGGCCTTGACCGGACGAAAATTTTGTGAACGCAGCAAGGTGGAGCAGAATCAAAATATTTTAGAATTCGGTAAATCCAACATGTTCCAGATTTCAACAGAATCGTATTAAATTTTTGAAAAAAAATATGGGTAATTTTTTGTGAAATTGTTATACTTTTTATTTGGTTAAAATTTGAGGGGTATGGGAGAGAATAATTAGCAAGTAGATAATATTTTTGCATGCAACACATCTGAATGAAGTACCCTTTCTGAAAAAACATAAATACTTTTTTCTGAAAGAAGCTTTTAATGTGGATAAAATACCATTTTGTTAATATTCAAATTTAAAAGCACGCAATTTTAACCCTGAAAAAGATATTGCATTGAAATTCTCTTTAGCTAATAGACTAATTTGTTATATTTTTCAGGGAAATTGGCCTGGATTTGCTTTTGCAGAACACAAAAACAACAAGACCAGGTTATTGCAAAAATTCAAAATTTTAAGTCTTTACAGATGACAAAATGCTAAGTCTTTACAAATCGGTTTATAAATAGAAAAAATGCAAAACTATGGCAAGAAATGGCGAAATGTTTTACAAAATATTTTTATTCTTCCCCACTGTGCTCAGGAGAGTTTATTTTTAAATTATATAAGAAATAAAAATTTTTTGTGTAATTTCATACGGTTTTGGATAATTTTTGACCTACAACTGTGTACTCTTTTCTTTTACTGGTGGCAACACTGGTTATATTCGATTATGAAAATTTGCAAAACGTTAGTGATATTTAATTTAGTACTCAACTTAAATGGTTACTTTTATGTTAAAGATATTTTAAAATGAATTAAATGAAAAATAAAATGAAATTTAATTAATTTTAAATTCAAAATTATCAATTAATGAAAAATGAAAGCTTAATTACAATAATATTTAGAAAATATACACATAAGTTAGATATCCGCTCCAGTGCATATTTTTAAAAATGTAAAAATTAAAAAAATATTGAATTTAAACAAATTAATTATAAATATTAAAAAAAAATTAATAGAATAAAAAAAAAATATATATATATTTGTCCCGCAGTGAATCGAACCCGGGACTCTCTGTTTGGAAGTGCCAAATGATACCAAAATCCCTTTTTACGATCACTTTTAGAGCAATTACTCTTTAGAAGCATTACTTAAGTGTTTTTTGGATGTTGTTCAGAGGTAATTCTAAAACGGCTGTAAAAATATACTAACGGATACATTGGAAGCAATGAAAGAACTGATTTTTTGAAGTTGTTCAGAATAACTTCTCAAAAAGCAGTAAAAATACACTAACGAATACTTGTGAAGCATTGAAAGAAGTAGTTTGTAAAGCATTACTTGCAATTTTGTTAATTTCTCGTTTTATTCTGGCAACACCCTTATAAAATGTGTCTCCACTTTCAAATAATTTGTTAGTGACTCATAAAGTTAGTAAACGATTGACTCGTTAATCATAGATGAATAATCTTCTTTTGAAGATTTTAACAATAAAAATAATTTATAATAAATCAAAACTTGATAAAACAATTTTTATACATATTTTGGTTATATTTTACAGACAGTTTAATACAACGAATACTGAAAGTATTCGAATGAGGAATATGTTTTGATTACATCAACATCATTATTTTGTTAAACTTATTTTTTATTTTATTTGTACACCAATTTGAGAAAATTTAATGAAAAAGGATTTAAATGATACAATTGTTCTAGGGTTTTTTAATTTGTTGGCTACAAAATGTTAGGTTCTACATATTCTTGGGTGGATGGCCCTTGAAAAAGCTTTTAAATAAATGAAAACTGAATATTTTTGGTTTCCACAGAAATTTTTATTTTCCAAACTTTATGAAAAACTCATTTTAGGCATGACCCTACTTTAACAGATTGTTAAATTGTTCATTATTTAACGAATAATGCATACTGTTTTTGCCAAATTAGCTTAAAAATGTTTAATTTAACTGTTTAGGAACTTTATGCATTCGGCTGTTAGGATACATAAATTTTAAATTACTTTGTATTTGAGTTCTTTATTTGTGTATATCTGTGTATTGATTAAAATGTTGCTAAGAGTTTATTAAAATATTTAAAATTAGAGAGAAAACAATTGTACTAAATTTCTATTAAAATTTTCTTAATGATTTTGGTCCTCTGCGAATTGTTTCCTTAAAACGAATTTACAATTTTATGTTTAGCTTAATTGTATATGGACACACTAATCCAATAATTTTTTAGTAATTGATTAATGCTAGAATGGCCATAGGGCTACAGTTATAATATAAAATATTAATTTGAAATCGAAAAATATGCATTTGAGATTTTTGAACATAACTCTTAAAATTACGGGTCGTTTATGTAGCTTTTAAAAAAGGGTCCAAAAAGTCCTTTAGTTGAAGAGCTAAAGCGGTAAAATGTTCCACAAAATGATTTGTAATGAAATTCTACTATAAGTCTCTGAAGACATCAAAGTTGCAAATTTAAGTTCAGTGCCAGAAATAAGTCAAAACTTAAAATATGCTTAAGGGTTAATTCCGTACTTATTCGGAATTGGCGCAAAAATGTCCCACAAACCTGGATTTTGAGAGGAAACCATGGAAAATTCCATTTTTGGTGTAGGATGTGTTTAGCAAGCTTATGTAAAACATTACGGGGAATATTTCTGTGCAACATTTTAACCCTCTAACTCTTCAACTTACGGGTCTTTTTTAGTCCTTTTTAAGGTGGGCCAAAAAATTTCCTTTAATTAAAGAGTTAGAGGGTTAAAATATTCCACAAAAATATTCCCCGTAATGTTTTACATAAGTTCCCTGAAGACATCCTGTACCTAAAATGGAAGATTCACATGATTTTTTAGTACAGATACAGATATATAATAAATCTATAACTCTGAATCAGTTTTTGGCCTTTCTGTCATGAGATGGACGAAATATTTAAAAAAGCTAATTTTGTTTTTAATCTACGCTAAATTTCCTATTATCTCCAAAATTAAACAGGAGACATTGGAAATTTAGTTTTCATACAAATTTTGACGTTTACCGCTTAAAACACCACCAATGTCATGAGAAAATTAAAAGTTTGTTTAAAGAAAATGTTTGCCTTTGCATTATGTAAACAACAGCTATGTAACTTAGTCACCAGAAGCTTCTAGTTTAAGAGTTGTAGATGGATAAATCCATGAACATTTTTTAGGGTAATTTTGAGGACATAAATATAAATGAAAAAATTCAAAAAGCAGATTTGCAATTTTGAGATCAATGTTTATAAGACCCAGAAAATAATTTTTTGCAAAGTATTTCCCTGTTAATCAAAATAAATTACAATACAAGAATTCTGTTAAAATTTTAGCTATTTTAAAATATTGATAAAATGTTTTTGTGAACTGTGAAAAAGACTGCTATAAACTAACAGCATTGTCTTACTTTTATAAATGCACTACGCGCTGCAAGAATTTAAATGGAAAAGAAAGGCTCTATTTGAGATAATAATGGAAATCTAATACATAATATTGTCCAGTTTATATTAGTTTAAATATGTATTAATTTTATTTTTTCTTTTTTACTACCAAATTTTCATCTACAAAAATATAGTTTGAGGCAATATTTCAATGCAATATGCGGCATAAATATTAATAATTATTTGTTTTACATTTTATAATAAAGAAAATACAAAAAAATTTAATTTTCCCACTGAGTTCTTTGCAATGAAATTTATATAAAAAAGAACAAGAATTAATTTTATTCAAATAGCAAATAATAGCCCTAAGGTAAAACCTTGGGAACGATAAAAAAAAGAATATTTAAGTGTGTACATGTATATTTTTTTTGTTAAATGAAGTCGCGTTTATTATTTAAATTATAAATAATTCTTACGTATTTCTTTTTGTAACACAAGAAAACTAATGAATTGTTTTTGTAAATTAAAAAAAGAAAAAAAAAACACTAAAAGCAAGGAAACAAAATTAAGAAAAAATAAAAGGGGTACAATGTT
This sequence comes from Leucophora obtusa, assembly GCA_949987735.1. Classification (NCBI taxonomy): domain Eukaryota; kingdom Metazoa; phylum Arthropoda; class Insecta; order Diptera; family Anthomyiidae; genus Leucophora; species Leucophora obtusa. Next base: position 195,146,405 of record OX465297.1, read on the forward strand.
TATTAATAAAGCGACTAATTGTGTAACCCTTAATGGACTTAACAGGGGGAATAAAATGTGTAAATTGCAAAAAGGCCACCTTTTTGAGGTTACACACAAAAATGAACGTACATAATTGGCTTAATTTGGTTTTTATGAAACAAACGAAAAATATAAAATGAAAAGGTTATAAAAAAGTCTGTTATTTCTCAGAAAATGTTATAATTTTTCTTAAAGCATGAAAAAATAATGAGAAAAAATACTCTAAATGCATATTTAAAATTTAAAGAAAAAGAAAACGTAAAAAATCATGTTTAACAAAAATCCTTTGTGGCAGTATTTGTAAATTTTGAACTCAGACACTATTACAAACACACCCATATAAACACAAATATTTTTGCCCACTGGCAAAAGGAGTAATGGCAAACTAAAACAACACGGAAAACCCGGAAGTGTTTGCCTACAATTCAAACAAATATAGAAAGTAGTGTATAATAATAAAAAAAAACGTGCAAATGTAAGTTTTGTTTGTTCATGTATGTGTGACACACTCTGTCGTATATGTGTTTGTAGTTGAGTAAAACAACACAAGAAAAAAAGGGACTTTTATGCCTTTTTTGTTTGAAAAAAAAGAGTCATGGCTGACTTACTTATGGTTGTTTAAATGGAATTGTAAAAATGGCTATGGGAAAAGTATTTTCTCTGTCAAATATACAACCAATTTTATATAAAAACTTGTTTGGTTTCCGAAACGTTACATTTATCGGAAACGGTAATGTTATTGTATATTAGGGAGTGGGTCATTAAAAATGTGTGCATCGAAATATAAAAATATCTATTGATGAATTTTCAAAAAGTTTACACTTAAACTTTAAAAGGAAATTTTATTCAAAGTAATAAAAAAACAAATACAAAAAATAATTAATCAATGATAAAATCATTGACTTTTTCTGCAACTCCTATCATTAGGGCATTTATAGTGACTTTCTGGATCCTTTGGCTTGCAGCACACACAATTCCCTTTATAACAGAGGCCAAAGGGACAAACACCCCAGCAAAAAAAAAAAATTGGAAGTAAGGCTTCACAACTGTTAGTGTATTTTTACTTCTTTCATTGCTTCCAAAGTATCCGTTATTATATTTTTACAGCTTTTTTAGAATTACTTCTGAACAACATCCAAAAAATCATTGCTTCTAAAGAGTAATTGCTAAAAAAGTCATCCTAAAAAGTGATTTTGGTATGGATTACCGGCAGGACCAATTCTTTTTTTTTAATTTTGTTTTATTAATTTTTTTTAAGATTTATAATTAATTTGTTTAAATTCAATATTTTTTTAATTTTTAAAAATATGTATATCATTGGCTTAGTCGGCAAACCTGTCAAGTCTGTTTTTTTTTAATTTTTCAGGAGAGACAAAAAACAGTCTAACTTTTTTTTTGGGTTAACTTTTTTTAAATCTGTAAACGCAGTTTTCTTCTTTAGTTCATCTTGTTTAACAACAAAAAATCATAGAATTTGCAGACTTATAGGCTCTTTTTGGACTTAGCAGATTTGCTCTTTATAATTTTGTATTTTAAATGTGGCCTTACCAGATTTTCTTACAACTTTGTGGACTTAGCAGATTTTCTTTTTTTTTATTTTTATTTATGTCAGCAGAATTCATGACAATCGCCTAATAAAATTTATAAATTAACAATGTTTTTCCTGAAAAAAATTATAAGTAATAGTTACCAAGCCAACACTTTTCTGAGCGCTCAGAAATTATGATTCATAAAAGACTCTGAAAGACGAACATTTTCAGAATGCTCAAATCTTAGAGTCATAAATGAAACATAATACACTCTTATTTATAAGCGTATTCAAAATTTTTTCAATGCTTATAAATTACTCAAAAATTTGTCACAAATGACTCATAAATGGCTCAGAAAATTAAAAATTTTCCAGCAATGCTCATAATTTGGAGTCTTTTATATGTCATACAAGTGAGCTCAAAAGAGGCTTCATCGGTGAAGAAAAACACCCTCATATATCTATGATTTCAGAAGGTCTAAGGGCTCTTCTATGAGTCTTTTCGGACTCCAATTGGGTACCTAAAAAGTTAAAATAACTAAATAATTATAAATAAGTCGCATTTAATTCTATTGAAGAAATTTGTTGAAACAAAATGTGTGTTGTTTTCAGCTGGACTTAGCATGTGGTTTTCGATGTTTTGTTTGTTTTTTTGGACTTGACAGAATTGCTTACCACTGCATAACAACAAGAAAAAACAACATAATGGCATTTTTGTAAATGATGTGTTTTGAGTTACACTAGCATACTACATCAAAAACTCAATTTGCATAAAAATTGAACTTGACAGGTTTGCCGTCTAAGCCAACGATATATAAAAAAAAATGGTGAGAAATTGCTTTTTATGCACCTGTAAAAATATTACTGGAAACAATATTGAATTAGAGTGCACGTTTTACACTTGTTTAATTGTAGAGAATAAGGAACAATATCTAGCAGTAACAAAGTGGTGTTTTTATGGCAATCAATTTGCATATCAGAGAATAGCTCAGCGGTAGAGCGCAAACGTGAGGTCGCAAGTTCGATACCCGTTGGCGGCAATAAAAAAAGCTTTTGTAAAATAAAAAAAATATAATTTTCTTTTGCACTCGTTCAAAAAGTACTGAAAAAATGTTGAAGTGGGAGTACTCCTCTCCTATGACAAGTCAATGTTAAAATCATTAGTATTTATGTTAAGAAAGAAGTAGATGTACTTCTTCAATTGTAGTGCTTTTTATTCTGCTTCGGCATCTCTTTTTTTGTTGATGATGTTTCCAGGATTTGAATCCTTATATAAAAATAAAAAAAAAATTGTATTGCCGTTTGCCGGAATTGCCACTCTTTTGTCAGTAATTCCGATGTTTTCAGCCTCAATCTTTTTTGCATTCTTTTACTACAGGAAGATATTTTCACCTTAACTAATAAGTATCACTATAGCTATATAAAATACATGAATAAATGTATGCATTAGTTGTGTACGTTTGTAAGTCGGTAAGTACGTTTGAGTTTAGACTGTATAGAGAGAGTTCGTTTTGTAAAACTTAAGATTTATGTTTTGCATTTAAAAGATTTAAAGCCTCCTGTGGTGAGGCAAAAATAAAAAGAGATGCTTTTTTTTATTTTATTCTTAACTGAATTCCCAGCCCTCAAAATAAAAGGAATAAAATTGCATAAAATTATGTACTATTTATAAGAAAAAAGCAAATAATGAATAAAATAGACTAAAGTCTGTAACTTTATTAGCTAAAAATATCTAAAACAAGAAAACTTTTTTCTTTAACTTTAACATTACTAAAAGTGGTTAGGTAATACTTGATAAAAAATATATTCTATAGATTTACTACTTTAGAGTGATATTATTACACAATGTAGTAAATAACATGAAAAATAAATTGAATTTATTTGATATTAGAAAAATGCAAATCTTTAAATATATTGTTGCACTTACCAAATCTGCTATATTTGCCACTTGGATGGCATCATGTATCACCTCAGCTCGTGTGCTGCCATTACGTTTATCAAACATGGCTTTGTCTACTATAATGGCAGTTTCAATGTATTTGGTGGCCTCGCGGACATCACGTTTATAGCGACCAGCACCATTTGGATGAATTTCATCAATAATACCAGCTGATAAATGTTTTGTACGGCGTGATAGACGCCATGAATCTAGATTGCCGGAATTAGCACAACCCTTATTTGCTTTTGTGCGTGCCTCAAATATGACATGTGGATGTTTCTGCTGAAACCAAGGGTAAATATGTATGAGCAAAATTCAAAATTAAATTTGTTTTAATTAAACCATAGTTACACAAAAAAAAAAAAAAATATATATATATATATACAACTGTTAACACATATTGTTTTATTATGTTTTTTTTTAAATAAATATTCGCATAAATGATAAAATCTTTTATCGGAATAAAGTGACGTTTGACTAATTTTTGTGTGGGCAATGTTTCAGCGTATATAGAAATATTTTTGACTTTTAAATTTAAATTTTAAACAGAACGAAGGTATTTGTTAATTCTTAAAATTTTATTTTATACTCCGTATCATAACTATAGCCGCACCTATCAGAGAATATTATTTATAGAGATAGGAAATCAAAACTTACACTACTCACCGGTAGAGGGCGCTGAAATTTAGTATTACCTGAGCAACTATTGAGTATCAGCTGAGCCCATATTTTAAAACTCAAAAACTGCTGAAAGCAGCTCACAATAAGGAAAAAACAAGCGCGGAATATATTCAAATAATAAAATTTGAGATATCTGTTTGTTTTCTTTGCTTTGTTGTTTGTTATTATTTAGATTTAAATAAAAAAAAGAATATTGCCAATTTTTTTAACAAAGTGCCATCTAGTGACAACGTTATTTTTATAACTTATTTTTTTGGTGATGTTATACCCCTGGCACCTATAAAACAGCTGATATGTGTTGTTCTAAATTTATTGTGACAGAAAAACTGCTTTTGTTTTCTTCGTGTGTCAGATATGGTGTCACCCAGTACACGGATACGATCATTGGTGTACCTATGATTAAACCCTGGAAGAGATGTTTATGCATTTTCTTAGGAAGAAAGGTTAATAAATTTTGATTTTTCTTCTACCAACGCTAGGTCTTAAAAATCAATTTACTCTGGGATGCTTTCAAACTAAAAATTCTAAAGCTATGCAATAATCCATATATTTTCCGGATAAGAACCAAATCTAGAACACCAACAGAATTTTATTATGTACATTTTTTTTACAGAAAAGGGCAAATATGTATGAGCAAAATTCAAAACTAAATAGTTACCAATTTTTCTACTGCTTCGGCATCTCTTTTTTTGCTAGGTTATGAAACAGCTATAAGTACAAACAACTTTTTGGTTATTTTTTGAACCTTTGAATTTTTATTTTTTTTATTTATAATAATAATTTGAAAAAAATGTGTTTATATTTACAAATTCCATTGTTGGTGGAAATATCATTTGATAATATTAGGCAATTTTATTTTAAATAGCTTTTAAAAATTCAAAATTGGTTAACAAATTACTAAGTTACAAATGTTTAAATGCGCCAGTCACAAAAAATACTCTATTACCGTTATCACGAAAATTTATAATTATGTAAAATTATCAATAAAAACAAAAAAAAAAAGGTTTATTAGTTTTTGTTTCTGACCAATGGTTTGTTTCGTTCAAAACGGATTTAAAACTTGGTTACTTAATATAACAACAATAGGAACTTTCTTTCATGATCCTTACAAATTTATCGTCAATATTTTTTCATACTTCCTTTAGTACCTATTGCAACCTAGAACAAAAGATTTGTGTTAACATCTTTTGATAAATTCAATTTAAAGTTGTTATTAGAAACATCACCAACAGTTTTCACGCACTCTCCTTCTCGTGTTAGAAAATACATGCCCTTTTTATATTGACATAATCATCATCATCGTCACAAGCAACCATCATCATTCCTGATAGTCGCCATAGTCACCGTATCATCATAACTTTAGATTTTATGGTGTTTTTGTATTTTCGAGTATTAAAACAAAGTCAAATTTATATTAGTGTGTGAATGTCATGCTGCTACTTGAAGTGACCTTAACAGCAGTAAGTAAAAGTTTTTTTATTCTATAAATTATAATTGAATTTTAATTAATTTTTGTCAGCGAATGTCATTTATTTACATAAAGTAAATAATCGAAAAAAAAGTTAAAGTTTATATTGCAATACACATACAGCAGTATCTAAAATAAATCTTTAGTTTGGAAATTCAAAAGTTTAACTCTTCTATAACCTCTGTTATACTAAAGTGTACATTAGACCGTACCACCTTAAAGACAAAAAAAAAGTGCTGAACGTAGGGGTTGTCATTCTGCATTTTTCTTAATATCTTTGGCATTTACAGTCAGATCTTAAAGTATGATACGTAGATGTTTTTCTCTCGATGAGGCCAGTTTTTTGCTCTAAGGGCCATTGACCTCAAGTATCCCGTTCTAGTAGTTACCCACCAGATCTCAATTTATTACTTTTGTTCTTGATGTACCAAATGTAATGGGTAGTGATTGTTTCGTATTAAGGGGGGTGTCGACTCTAGGAAAAATTTTGTTTTCGATATCAGTATAAAATTCGAAGAAATAAAATTTACACATGTTTTTTTGTAAAATATATTTTAGTCACAAAGTAATATTCTGTGTATTAAATTTGTACACAAAATTCTTTGGGAGCCTTTTTCATCATTGTCTTTATTATAAATCTTATTTCGCATAATGCAGCAGAACAAAAAGAAAAAAACTGCATCTAAAGATGCACGCAGTCTTTAAAGAAAATCCAATGACGATTTCTCGATGGTGGGCGAAGGCACGTTATATGAGGCAGGTACTTGATGGCTTTTTACAAGCCATAAAAGTAATCAAAGATTTTGACCGAAATTAAATGTCTAATAAGTTCTCTACCATCGTTTTTAAGAATATTTGGGTTAATATATAAAATACTCTTTATCCGATTCTTCCCCAATTTGGTGTACATGTAGAAAACTGCGAGATATAAATTTTGTTCATACACGGTTTTTTGAAATTTTGCTGTTTTCTTAGCGTAAAATTAATTTTAAACTTTGAACGCGTTTTCCCACAACCCTGAGTTCAAAATCGGCTGCCACTGTACAGCCAAGGCGGGTTAACCGATTTCGATTTGGAGTTTTTTCTCTCGTAGGCAACAAAAAACTCTAGTCCTTACCGTATCCTTTTTTTTTTGAATTTTTGTCAAATAAATTTTATATCTCCTAGCAAATGTGTTTTGCCTTGTCTTTTTTGGAATTTTTAAGTTTGTGTGGTAACTTTGTTGAAAAAAAATTTTAGAAATAAAAATCGGGCCACGATACGGACTAGAGAATTTATCTTTAATTAAGAATCACTTTACATTTTTATTTTCCGATAATTAATGAAGACTGCACAGTGGCAGCCGATTTTGCCTTTTTTGAAAAATGAAGTGGCAACTCTGGCGATTTTGGCTGGGGAAATATAAAACTGGCGCCCTATGCTCCAGTGGGAGTTAGAGGAATATATATAAATATAAAACTGATATTTTTCAAAAATACTACAATAATATGGTTTTTAAACAAAAAAATAAAATATTAAAAATATTGTTAGTTAAATTTTTGACAACCGTTCAAATATGCCCTTTAAAATACTGTTGTTATAGTATTTAGCCCTTTTAAGATGGGGGGTAATGAGTAGCCATTACTTCCCAGCAAAAAATACTTCTTGCTTGGAAGCAGGTTCGTCAGGGAAAGAAAATAGTGTAGCGCTTGCATTATTGCTGATATAAGGCATGATTTTTGTTCGAGATAGCTCGCGTGAAAGCACTTGTTTCGATATCCGTTATGCTATCATAGCTACAAATAATGGCATGAAATCACAGCTTTTAGCTAGTAAATTCGGTTATCATTGTCATTCTTTTGTGCTTTGTTAGAGCGATAAACTCTATTGCCTTTTTTAACACACTACTGCAAGCAATCTTGCAATCTTCAGAAGCAGTAAACGAAGCAGAAAAGAAGAACTAATCATTTTAACAGCTTCCGAATTTCTGCTGGGTTTGTATCTTTGTAAGTGAGAAGGTAACGACTGCCTATTTTGGGACTTCGTAAACAAAAATAATTAAGTGAGCTGGTAAATAATTGGAACCCTGTTCTTCCCTTCCAAAAATTTTTTTACTTTTGTTGTAATTTATTGCTTCTAAGTTGGAAAACGTGAATACAAATCATGTCATTTACCCTCAATAACAGAATCTACTTCCGAACATGAAGTAAAAAGTAGAAATTTGAAAATGTTTAAATTCCCCTGAAAAGAAAATTGTAAGTCATGCTCAAAAACTTCTTTTATTGCTTCAAAAGCATCGATTAGTGTTATTGACCAAAAATTTTCTGAGTCTGCAGACTTTTTTATGGACTTTACTGTCTTTTTTTTTTTTTTTTGAGTACGGAATGTTAATTCCCAGCAGAAATTACTGCTTGCTTGGAAGCAGTTTTGTCAGGGAAAATTGAGCAGTGAAGCGATAGCATTATTGATGATATCATGCCTGATTTTTGTTTGAGATAGCTCGCGTGAAAGCACTTGTTTCGAGATCCAAAAAGGCATGAATTCACCGCTTTTAATTAGTGCTCCTGTTTTTCTTTTAAAATGTCGATTATTCATGCCTGCTTAGAATTGCATATTATAAAGCTTTTTAACTATTTAAAATCAGAACCTCCTCAAAGCACAATATTCCTGAATATTTTTCCGTGAAGAGAAAATGCCCCTTTTTTTTAGTAAAACCTCTTATTTAATTCAAAATAATTTTTTTCCGCATTTTAAAAAATTTTAATAAAAGAACCGCAAAAATATTTAAGCAATCAAAATGTTTTGCTCATTTCATGCCTTTTTGAAAAGCACAGTAAAAAGCGATGTAAACAATTAATCAACTTAGGCCTTCATTAGTGCTGTTTACGAAGCTATACATTTTTAGAAGCGGTAAAAGTAGCAGTAAGGAAGCAGTAATCGTTTTTACTGCTTCCATATTTTTGCTGGGTTATTTAAAGCAATTCTATGTAAAACAGATTAAGGTATACTAAAATGCTAAAGAGTTAATGTAAGTACTATATAGTTATGGAATAATCAAACATAAGTAAAACTTTTTAGAAAGTACGAATTATGTTAGATGTTAAATTATGTTAGATGTTAAAATATATAAACCTTGAGTTATGAATATCGAGAATTATCCACGATAAAAGTTAACGTTCATACGAAAAGTAATGAGTTTATTTTGGTCTTAATCGCTTTCTTAAGTATTTCGGCTTTTGTATGAGTTAACGGATAAAGTTAAGTTGAAGATACAGCTATAAATCTTTTTACAATAAATTTAATTTAAAGAATTATTTTAAGCTGCATTACGGCCTTTGTACAAAAGTTGTTGTTCTCTTAAGAAGACTTTTGTGTCTCTTCTCTACTTTTACTAACAAACGCATAATTCATTTGGTAGTTTTTGTTGTTTTTAATATTTTAGGAAATTAAAAATACTAAAATTTTAAATATTTTAATGACAAATATATATTTTTTTTTACATTTGAAAGTGAAAAGCCAAGAATTTTCAAGACTTGGTATCATTTTTGTAACTCCGTCATTTTTAAGAAGCTAAATTTATAGCTACTTAATAGTTTTGTAAATATTTATATAAAATTCGAAAAAACAGAACTAATATAAATTCATTATTAGGCAAATTCGACCTACAATTTCAATATCTACGTTAATTATATATATATTCCTCTAACTCCCATTGCAGCATAGGGCGCCGATTAATTAGTTCTGTAAATATTTCTTTAAATTTGTGTTTAAAAAATTTAAAAAATAGTCTATTCTACACGAATTTATGTTCATAAAGAAGTTATAACAATTACCTTAAAAATATTTTTAAACTTATATATTTTTTTATTTTAGTAAATTGTATTCCTTACTGTAAAGCAAACTATATTTTGCTTTTTTCATTTCTTAACAAATTAGTCTTTTGTTATCAACTATAAACTGTTACCAAAAAATCTTATCCAAATGAAAGACAAAACCCAAATGTAAAAAAAATACAATATATGACCCTTGGCATTTGAGGCCATAGAAAGGGGAATAAAATCAAACTGAATACAACTCAATATGACAGAACAACAATTGATAGAATTATAAATGAATGTATGGCAAGTATTTCACAAATATGTTTTTGTTTTCGATCTCAAAACTACATATACCCAGCAAAAAAAGAGATGCCAAAGCAGTAGAAAAATCACAAAAATTGATGATTTAGACGTACTTCTTTTTTAACATAAACACTAATGATTTTAACATTGAGTTGTCATAGAAAAGGAGTACTCCCACTTAAACATTTTTTCAGTACTTTTTGAACGAGTGCAAGGAAATGCCGAAGCAGTAGAAAAAGCATTATAATTGATAATCTAGATCTACTTCTTTTTTAGCATAAACACTAATGATTTTAATATTGAGTTGTCATAGGAGAGGAGTACTCCAACTTCGACATTTTTTCATTCATTCATCAATTAAAGTAAGAGTGACATAAAAACACCACTTTGTTACTGCGAGATATTGTTCCTTACTCTCTTCAATAAAAGTACTTATTAAACAAGTGTAAATTCAAATTCATCAATATTGTCATCAATCCAATTCAATATTGTTTTCAGTACTATTTTTACAGGTGCATAAAAACCAATTTCTCACCATTTTTTTGTATATAAATATTTTTAAAAATTTTAAAATTAAAAAAATATTGAATTTCACAAATTAATAATAAATGTTAAAAAAAATAACAGAATAAATAATAAAATATTGGCCCCGCCGGGAATCGAACCCGCGACCCTCTGTTTGGAAATGCCAAATGATACCAAAATCACTTTTTATGATCACTTTTAGAGCAATTACTCTTTAGAAGCAATACTTAAGTAATTTTTTGGATGTTGTTCAGAATTAATTTTGAAAAATCTGTAAAAATATACTAACGGATACTTTGGAAGCAATGAAAGAAGTTATTTTTTGAAGTTGTTCAGAGTAACTTCTGACCACCACTATGTGGTCAGGGTATTATAAGTTTGTGCTGATGTTTGTAACACCAAAAAATATTGGTCGTAGACCCACCTTATAGTATACCGATCGGTTCAGAATTTTTTTTTATTTCGATTTAACGATGTCCGTCTGTCCGTCCGTCTGTCTGTCTGTCGATGCAATCTTGTGCGCATTCTACAGGTTGCAAATATTAAGATATTTTGATGAAATTTGGTACGCAGACCTATGTTGGCCCAAGGACGAACAAGTTTGATTTTGGTGAACATCGGTCCATGTTTAGACCTAGTGCCCATATAAGGGTCCTACCAAAATTATACTGTTTATACGCTGCAGGTCGTAAATATTAAGATATTTTGATGAAATTTGGTACACAGACCTACATTGGCCCAATAACGCAGCCTATTGATTTTGGTGAACAGTGGTCCATGTTTAGACCTAGTGCCCATATAAGGGTCCTACCAAAATTATACTGTTTATACGCTGCAGGTCGCAAATATTAAGATATTTTGATGAAATTTGGTACACAGACCTATATTGGCCCAATAACGCAGCCTGTTGATTTGGTGAACATCGGTCCATGTTTAGATCTAGTGCCCATATAAGGGTCCTACCAAAATTATACTGTTTATACGCTGCAGGTCGTAAATATTAAGATATTTTGATGAAATTTGGTACACAGACCTATATTGGCCCAATAACGCAGCCTATTAATTTTGGTGAACATCGGTCCATGTTTAGACCTAGTGCCCATATAAGGGTCCTACCAAAATTATACTGTTTATACGCTGCAGGTCGTAAATATTAAGATATTTTGATGAAATTTGGTGCACAGACCTACATTGGCCCAATAACGCAGCCTATTGATTTTGGTGAACATCGGTCCATGTTTAGACCTAGTGCCCATATAAGGGTCCTACCAAAATTATACTGTTTATACGCTGCAGGTCGTAAATATTAAGATATTTTGATGAAATTTGGTACACAGACCTACATTGGCCCAATAACGCAGCCTATTGATTTTGGTGAACAGTGGTCCATGTTTAGACCTAGTGCCCATATAAGGGTCCTACCAAAATTATACTGTTTATACGCTGCAGATCGCAAATATTAAGATATTTTGATGAAATTTGGTACACAGACCTATATTGGCCCAATAACGCAGCCTATTAATTTTGGTGAACATCGGTCCATGTTTAGACCTAGTGCCCATATAAGGGTCCTACCAAAATTATACTGTTTATACGCTGCAGGTCGTAAATATTAAGATATTTTGATGAAATTTGGTGCACAGACCTACATTGGCCAAAAACGCAGCCTATTGATTTTGGTGAACATCGGTCAATGTTTAGACCTAGTGCCCATATAAGGGTCCTACCAAAATTATACTGTTTATACGCTGCAGGTCGCAAATATTAAGATATTTTGATGAAATTTGGTACACAGACCTATGTTGGCCCAATAACGCCGCCTATTGATTTTGGTGAACATCGGTCCATGTTTAGACCTAGTGCCCATATAAGGGTCCCCCCAAAATTGGCTTGGTTACAAACTGCAGGTCGCAAATATTAAGATATTTTAATGAAATTTGGTGCGCTGACTCACATTATAGAAAATTTTGATACAAGTTCCATTTTAACCCATTCGAATTTCGGATCCAAACAATACACCAGACTGGTGTAGGGTATTGTATAGTCGGTATGCCCGACTTTAACCTTTTTACTCGTTTATTATTCGAATTATTTGTTATTCGAAATCTTGATATTTTAAAAACTATTTCAGAATTTTTGAAAATAATTTGGTTGAGATTTTTATCTAACCAGTAATAAGGAGACGACTTGCTAGAAATTTTAGAAATATTTGTAATGTTAAACTACAATTTCAATTAGAATTTTAAGTTTTTATCCAGGAGCGTTATTAAGAGTCTTAAATATCAAAATAAAGCAAACGAAACAAAAACTGTCACAATTATCTTTGTCATCTTCCAAAATACTATTCTGTTGTTTTCACGGATCTAGCAATATAGTGACATCTATTATTTCTGCCCAACTAAATTGTTTTTTGCAGTACAGAATTATTTATTTAAAGTGATATTGTACGCTATACCAGGCTGGTTAAAAGCTAACTAATATTTGAATCCGAAATTCGAAGAGGTTAAAATGGACTTGAGTAAACATTTTTCTATAAAATGTTAAGAAGAATAACTGTAAGAAATTTTGATTCGGCATCATTTTAAGCATATTTAAAAGAAAAATGGACTATTGATCAAAATACGAACCGCTATCTATAATCAATATGCTTTGTCTTGGGCTTATGTGAATGAACATAGTCTTACAAAAATCACACATTTTTAGATTTCACTCCACTCTTATGCTCACTCCCGTGTCTGTGATATAGACAAAATAATACCATTTAAATACAAAACACCAGAAAGATCTAAAACTGCAAACTGAATTTGATTGATTTATGTCTAATGCGTAATGTTCAACACAAAAGATTAAAAGTGATGATATGCATGTTCGTACATACTTGAATGGATTGTACATATTTATGTAGTAAATATGTATGCATATATTTAGCAAACAATTTAAGGTGGCATTTTTCCTTTGCTAATATTAAAATCAGTTTGATACCTAAAAGAAATCTGAGATGTTGGAAAGTTTTGGCAATTAATGAACTAAAATACCCAAACAGAAATTGCCAACTGTACCAAAAAAAAAAACACTGGCAGAGCACTGATTTTGTAAAAATTACTTGTTAAAATAAGGTACACTCGGAAGGTCTCGGGTTCGATTCCGGTCACGAACATACAAGTTTTTCTTTTCTTTTTTTATTTTATTATTTTTTTATAAAATTACATTTCTTTTTATTTAATCTAATTGTTGTTTATAAAATAATTTTCTTAAGTTTTTTTGACCATCTATTTTTTGGTTTTCCTGACATTACGCCAACGTTGGCAAGTGAGGTCCAGCAGACGTTATGCCAATGTTTATATATTAGCCATTGTTATTATACATTTATTATCTATGTTGTACTACATGTCTCGTTAGCTTAGTGTGTAGAGCGATGTCTGGCAATCTAACGGTCCGGATGCGAGTCACAGCCCGACCGTGTTTTATTTAAAATAATTATAATTAATATTTGTGTTCTAAAAAAAAATTTATTTTAAGTTTTTTAGACCATAAATATTTTGGTTTTCCAACAGCATGACAATGTTGACCGCTTGGTGTCAACCAACCTTTTGCCGACGCTTGTAAGTTAGCTACAACTGCTGTTATCATTGATCTAATATTTTAGCTATTAGATATTACAAGTCTTGTTAGCTTAGTGTGTAGAGATCGCGGCTAACAACCTGGCGGCCTGGGTTCAATTCCCATCAGAACCATGTTTTTTAAAAAAATACTAAAAACAATTTTTTTTATTTTTTTGAAAAAAAAAATTTCTTTGAAAATCTATTTTTAGACCACCTTTTTTTCAATTTTGACAACTTTGTGAAAACGTTGGCAAGTTAGCGCCAACCAACGGTTGGGCGCTGATATCAATCGGGTAACAGGACAATACTGTCAAGATTGTTAATCCCACGTTCTGCCAAAGCATAACCGACCAACGCCAACGGTATGCCAACATTGTGCCGATCGTATTTTTCTACTTGGGTACTTTTAAATGTACTTAAAAGGACAAGGAATTTAACTTTAATATGTGAATGCTTCAGTTGCCAAAACGATTAACTCCATAAAGAAAAATAAATCTCAATGAGAAAAGTGAGAAAATAGCATAAAATATTTTTGAAAATTTCTGTTTCTGTTAATCAGTGTTAACATTTATTATCGGAGAAATTTTTTTTGAATATTATACAGTCAGGAGTCAATAAAGCGTTTTGAAATTAAAGTTTTATAAAATAAAGCGGAGAAAATTTGGTACATTAGTTTTTTTTTGCCATAAGGATGATTCCTTTTGAAACTGCTTAATATCAATTCATGTTTGGCTATGTCCTATCTGAGCTTACACACAGAGAAAAAATATAGAACATGAATAGTGAAACGAAATTATCATGAACTGATTCTGGTGATTTATATATTATTCTTACTGATCATATTATGATCATGGATGACATTTTCATCACCACTTCGGATCATATTATGACTATTAGAATTACATTATTACCAGTCGTAAAATGATTCCCTTAAACTACACTCAAAAAAGTTTGTAGGCAGATTCTACTGAACACGATAGTTAAAACAAAGGTATGTATATGCAGTTACAAAAGCGGCAAATACTTTTAAAATAACCAAATTTTTTATTTTGAACTGTTGAAAAAAATTAACAAATGTATGAGAAATAACTAACAATATCGTAAAATTAACTTACACAAATTTTTACTATAAAAAATTTTAAAATCACTGAAAAAATGTGTAAAACTGCTGTGTTTTACAGTTAATTCTTTTAGTAATATAAAAGTATGTATATGTTAATAAAATATATAGATTTTTTTGTTTCGATTATAAAAAATTTGTATCTGCTTCATTGTAATTTATATTTGAAATGAAAATTCCATAAAAACATAATTCTCCAGTTATTATGGTTTTATTAATTGAAGATGAAATGCAAACTAGGAATATATTAGCAAAAAAAAATATAAACTAAACAAAAATTTATAAAATTCAACAAAATTTCGTTAGTTTTTACATAACTAAAGAAACGACTACCCAGCAAAAAAAGAGATGCCGAAGAAGTAAAAAGCACTACAATTGATGACCTAGATGTACTTCTTTTTTAACATAAACACTAATTATTTTAACATTGAGTTGTCATAGGAGAGGAGTATTCCCAATTTAACATTTTTTCAGTACTTTTTGAACGAGTGCAAAAGAAGCTCTTTTTCACTAATTAAAAGTTAAAAAAATTCTTTACAAAAACAAATTATATTTTTTTTATTTTACAAACGTTTTTTATTGCCGCCACCGTGGATCGAATTTACGACCTCACGATTGCTAGTCTACCGCTCTACCGCTGAGCTATTCTTTGATATGAAAGTTGACTGGCATAAAAACACCACTTTGTTAATGCGAGATATTGTTCCTTATTCCCTTCAATAAAAGTACTTATTAAACAAATGTAAAAGGTGCACTCTAATTCAATATTGGTTTCAGTACTATTTTTACAGATACATAAAAATCAATTTCCTACCATTTTTTTATGTATACATAATTTTAAAAATTGAAAAAATATTGAATTTAAACAAATTAATTATAGATATTAAAAAAAAATTAATAAAATAAAAAAATATTGGTCCAGCCGGGAATCGAACTCAGGACCCGCTGTTTGGAAATGCC
This sequence comes from Leucophora obtusa, assembly GCA_949987735.1. Lineage (NCBI taxonomy): Eukaryota > Metazoa > Arthropoda > Insecta > Diptera > Anthomyiidae > Leucophora > Leucophora obtusa. The sequence continues at coordinate 195,162,349 of OX465297.1, forward strand.
AAATGATACCAAAATCACCTTTTACGATCACTTTTAGAGCAATTACTCTTTAGAAGCAATACTTAAGTGATTTTTTGGATCTGGTTCAGAAGTAATTCTAAAAAAGCTGTAAAAATGTAATAACGGATACTTGGGAAGCAATGAAAGAAGTGATTTTTTGAAGTTGTTCAGAATTAATTCTAAAAAAGCTGTAAAAATATAATAACGGATACTTGGGAAGCAATGATAGAAGTGATTTTTTGAAGTTGTTCAGAATAACTTCTAAAAAAGAAATAAAAATACACTAACGGATATTTGTAAAGCATTAAAAAAAGTAGTTTGTAAGGCACTATTTGCAATTTTTTTTGCTGGGTATTTATTTGTATAAAAATACTGTTTTGAAAGTTGCTTGTTGTGGTACTAAAAAAACTGCTTTAAACAACTGTTACAAAATTACAGTACTTTTGGTTAGTTTTTTTGTATTTTTCATAGGAAAAGCACTGTTTGTACAGTTAAAAACAACAACTACTGATTACTACACAAACACTTGTAATCTAGTAAATTTCAAACCTTCGAGAGTGTACCATAACACTAGGCTCGTTTTTAGCTTGTAAATATATTAAACTTAAATAGCTTTTATATAATTTTATTCGTGAATTAGGTAGACTTTAGTACAGAAATAGAAAAAAAAATCGAACCGACTTTCGTAACTTTTATATATTTATAGTACCGTTAATTGAAGTTCCCCTCCCTGAATTTGATCTACTACTTTGAAAATTACCCAGATCGTACTGTGGTATAGGATGTCATATAATCGTCATGCGTTTATTATTCATTATACTTTATTGGTATTTGCAAAATGCTAGCCATAGATTTCAATGCAGATTTTATTGGAATTTTTTTTATTTAATTTGAAAATAATATAATATTTGATCTCAAATTGAACAAAAAACACTAATTTACAGGATCAACTAATAAATCAACTGAAAAATATAATTTAATATGCCTAAATTGCTCCAACTTGGAACGACGGGAATAAATATAAAAATATATATGTATATATAAATTGTTTATTATCTGTGCACAGGTAAGATATCTGTACACAGATAAATAAGTTATTTTTCCACTAAGTCCCGATTACTTAATGTCCAGTTAAAATTGGAAGACCTAGTTAGCAGCTAACTGGATATTGAGCATATGCTCAAACCTTAGGCCATATTCTCCAAAATGAAATAGGGATAATATCTGTGTGGTTTATAACCTGCCACCGAACTCGAGGCTTAACTGGTTGACCACCTTTTAAGCCCATGATTCGGCTAGAAAACCCAAAATGGGTTTTTGGGATTCACTTTTTCCTGATTTTTACAAGATTTGATGTATGCGTTCTCTTGGACTTATTAATAAAGTTTTTAATTTCTAGTTTTTCCGTAATTCTTTGAACTTCGCATTTTATTGCAGTTTAAATTTGTGATTTTTTTTAAATAGATGGTGTTCAAAATACATCCAATTATTCTTAAATTAGCCTCGTATTAAATTAGTAATCCTTAATTTCTTTTTATTTTTGTTCAGAGTATACTACTACAAAAAACGACTCTTGCGTAGTGTTATTTAAAAATAAAATATTTTATGAAAAGAATGTTAACAAAATTAAAGATTTCCACGGAATATATTTCGTACCGGTTCTGAATTTTTTTTATATTTTGTAGTAATCACAACTAAACTCTGAACAAAAAATAAAAAAAATCAGGATAAAAATTTTGATTTATTTGCAAATCAAAAACATTTTTAATTTTACTTATCCTTTTTTTTAAAGGGATTTATTATTCCCCGAAACTGTTTCAAGAAGGTTTTATGGATTTTGATATGAGACTAATTTTTTTAAAATCAACAAATATGCAGTTTTCAATACCATGTATTTCACTAAAAACTCCGGAATTTAAATTTAGGAAAACTACAAATTAAAATGTCAATAAGATACAGAAGAATGAGTGCTCAAAAATTTTGTGTAAGTTAGAAGACGATTCGATTACCTAAAAAATTACCCTAGATCTAACCTAACAGACAGAATATATTCCGGAACCCCGGTACTTTTCAATATCGAAAGAAGGGAGGCTTAAAATTTTTAGATACGTTTTTATAGAATTATTCCCTACACTATGTGTCATAGCTTATAATTAATTTGTGCTGATGTTTGTAACTACCGAAAATATTTCACCGGGATCCATTTTTTATTAAACCTAGTAACATATTTCACTACCCAGCAAACAAAATTGGAAGTCATGTTCTACAAATCACTTCTTTCATTGTTTTCAAAGTCTCTGTTAGCATATTTTTTTACTTCTGCTTTAGAAGTAATTCTTACACACAGAGAACAAATATATGAAATATGAAAAATCATTTGCTTAGCAAAAAATTTAATACCGATTATATAATTTTCTTAGTTTGGACAGTAAAAATATTCTTATTATCAATGATTTTTTAATACAACTCACTGTATGTTGTGATACTTCAATAATTGGTTACATCAACTAATATGGAATCAAATAATCAATTGTGGTAATGATCGGTAGACCCAACCGTAACTAAATATAAAAATTAGTACGTACAACCACCAGTCTATAGTAACAAAAAGTTTTCAACATTCACTGATTTTTAAAACGTTAATATAGAAATAAAAAAATACAAAAGTGTAAAAAAAACAAAAATAAATATATTCAGCAAATTCAAAAAGGTAAAAGTTGAAAAAACCAAGAACGAGGAGAAATTAATTCAACTCAGGTTAGTAAAATTACAAACAAAACTTCAAATCCATTTACTAACTGAAGTTTGAGGTCTCTTTTATTTACACTCTAAAAAATGTTTCTAAATTTACTACTATAAAATGGGTAAAATTTTGTTTAATTTTACGAAAATTCGGTAAATATAAACAAAAAATGCGTAAACTTTTTTCATACACACTTCCATACACAATAATACACACACAAAGTATTTTTAGACATTATGTGTTTATAAATAAACATATTGTGCCTAAAATTACTGTTGTTTTGTTAAATAAAATTTTTACGCACAAAGTTGGTAAATATACTATCCTATAATAGTAATAAATACTCTGACATTTCAAATTGGAAAAATTGAAAAAAAATTATAAATAATAAAAAGAAAAAGCGAAAACGGATTATTTTTTGTGAATGACAACATTTCCACAAACACATTAGAGTCTGGAAATAAGCATGAAATTGTTTTTGGTAATTATTGTTAACGCATGTGGTAGTCTAAACCTCATTTCAAAATTGAAAACGCCGTAAGAGAGATACGGCCTACGCAGGAACAACTGGGTGCAATGACTCCTGCTCAACAAAATGCCTTCTTTGCAAGGGAGGCAGTCAACCAACAACCGTCAACAATAACGGGGAAAACGCCGTAAGAGAGTTACGGCCTAGGCAAAACAAATGTGTGCAATGACTCCTGCTCAACAAAGTCAATATTCATTGAGTACTGCCTAACTTGCAAAGAAAGCATTTTGTTGAGCAGGAGTCATTGCACTCAGTTCTTCCTGCGTAGGCCATATCTCTCTTAAGACGTTTTCTCCCGTTATTGTTGACGGTTACTGCCTCCCTTTCAAAGAAGGCATTTTGTTGAGCAGGTCATTGCACCCATTCAATAGTTATAACAAAATTTTATATGAATTTTATACAAATGCCTTAAGATTCCAAAACGACTAATTGGGACATAAACGATTATGAGAGAAGGACTCGGATATTATTATTAATAAAATACGTACCAAAAATTAATTTGTTATTTAAAAAAATTTTTTGGGTGGTGCCCAGGAAAATTTTTTACAATCGGTAGCCAACCACACCCATTCTTCAACTGGTTCCACTGCAACCGATTCCATGGAACTGGTTCCGGAACCAGTTCCAGGGATCCTATATGGAAGGTGTGGGTGACGTAGAATCAGTTCCAAAACTAGTTCCAGAACTGATTCTATAGCAACCGGTTCCACTTTGGAGCTATAGAAGGGGTTGCTTTTGGGACAATTTCAAACAAAAAGAATCGGTGTTAGAATCGACAATAGAAGGGGTTGTGAATGAAAAGTAGCTATTCTACAACCGATTCTTTGGAACAGAAAATTTTCCTGGGTGCTTAAAGTTAGCACAACTGTTGTAAATGTACGCATTTTATTGGATTTTTGCGCATTTTTTGTGGATTTTTACGCATTTTATGCGTATATTTACACGTGAAACGTGCTTTTTTACACACAAATTTAGTAAATTAACACACTAATTTCAAAATTTCATTTAATTTTTACGCACTTTCAAGTAAAATTACAAATTATTTGTGCACCAACTTAAACACAATGTGTGTATTTTTTTCAATTACGCACATAGAGTAAATTTACCCAATTTATAGTAGGAGTTCAGTTTCCTACTATAAGTTGGGTAAATTTCAACAGAATTTAATTAGAGTGTACCTAAATTCGGTTGGCAACAAATTCGGTTGCCACAACGAATCTGTTCTCTGTGTGTAACAACTTAAAAAAAATCACTTCCTTCATTGATTCCAAATTATCTGTTAGTTTATTTTTAAGGTTTTTTTTTTAAAGCAATTCGGAACAAAATACAAATAAATAACCTAATTATTGCTTCTGGAGTATCATTACTCCAAAAGTAATCCTAAGAAGTGACTTGGATAAAGTTTATTTTCAAAGAGATTGTCGGGGCTTCCAAGTCGGATAGGACCAATATTTCTTGGATTTCCTTTAATACAATCAGTATTTAATTTGTGAAAAATGTCTTTTATGCACTTGCGAAAAAAGCACTGAAATAAAATAATAAATTGCATTGCATCTTTTGCACTTGTTTAATAAGTGCGTGTAATTCTCTTGAAGAGAATAAGAAACAATTTCTCACAATGTAAAAATTGTGTTTTTATGGCAGTCCACTCTCATATCAAATAGGGCGGTAGAGGGCTAGCCTGGCAATCATGACATCGCAAATTCGCTATCCGGGGGCAGCAGTAGATTTAAATAAAAATAAAAATATAATTGTTAATAAAAAATACTAATTTTTTTGAAATTTTTTTATATTTATTTTTAATTGATAAAATAGAATTTCCTTTGCCTTCGATCAAAAAGTATTGAAAAAATGTTGTAGTGGGAGCACAAGCCACCTATGTTATAATCATTAGTGTTTCTGTTATATAAGAAGTACATCTAGGTATTTGTATTGAGTTTTCTACTATTTTTGCATTTTTGTTTTACTGATTATAATTATTTCATTGTTAATTGAATTTCCTTTTCTGGAATTTGATCCGTTTTACGAAACATTCCAAAAATCGTCAGCAGGCTCGAATTTAATACCTGAGTTGTATTTATATGAAAGCGTTAAAATATGAGCCAGTTAGCAACTTTTATAATTGATTTTGTAAATTCTCCCTATATAGCTTAACACCTCTGTTATTCATATTATAGCCCTTTTCAACCTATCAAAGAAATATAACTCTTTTATTATTAGAGTATTTACGAGTGTCTTATAATGCAATATGTTACTTGAATTGAAGTTTATGACGTTGCTTTGATATTTGTTTGATCTAAGAACATAATTTCACCCTAATATTCATATTGACGTACACACTCCATTAAGGAGTGAGTAAAAGAAATAGAAACAAATGCATGAAAATACAGTTTTTACAATTAATAGTTGAGGGAAACCAACATATTTTTTTTTTGTTCGTTTGTTTGTTTGTTTGCATAATCGATAGATAGACAGAAGGATGGATGGATGTTTGGTTGAAAGTTTAAAAGGATATTTGTTTATATGTTTGGTTGTTCGTTTGTAGGTATATCTATTTGCATATGCTGCAGTGCGTAAAGTCATTAAGTGTTTGTGCACATGTATGTTATGCATCAATTACGATAACAACAGATAGAGAAAAAAAGCAAGAATATGCATTCATGTAATTTTTCCCTGTGTATGTTCTGATGAATTGTAAACCTTTGTATTATTGGGTGAAGGAGCAATATCTATTAAAAGAACTTATACTTACACATGACACAAGGCTATATAAATACACGCACAGATATGTGTGTAAATGCACATATACATATGTATAGTTATATAGGCTTGTACTAAAAGCAACTCAAAAGTTGACCTCACTTAGGTTATATTGAAATAATGCACATACTTGTACGAGAGTGTATGAACCTACATATATACACACTGTTACTCTAAATTTTTGTGTTACTACTGAATGTTGTTATACTGCTAATTTTGACCGAAATCCTTTTTTGTTGCTCCAAAAAGCCATGGCTTAAATGGGGTTTAAAAACATGTATCAAATATTAAACCTGTTGATTTGCTTGATTTTAGTTTTGTCTATAGCAAAAAGGATTTGATCAGAAGCATGAATAATATTGTTTTAAAACTTATTCATTAAAAATACTTAAACCCTTTCGACCTCAAATTTAAATGGCTGGGAATTTTCCGACCAAACTTCGTACAAATCTATGCCAAAGAAATATTTTTTATTACTTTTATGGCTTTGCAGCACCCCCTAGCGGAGATATTTGTAATAAAAGTTCAAATATTATTTTAATTTCATATTTTTGCTATTACTAAACTCTACATAAAAATTTTTTATAGTAAAGTGTTGTTTTTTCAAACTCGTCGTATAGACCAAATACAATTAATATTGTAATTATTATGTATTTTTATTAATTCTAATTTAGTAGGTTTGCGTTTAAGAAGAAGAATAAACCTTTTTTTTTTTTTTTTTGATTTATAGAATTATATTGATCACACAATTTTGGAGACTAATTAAAAAAAAAATATTTTATTTTCCCTTAAACTTTGCTGTGGAAGAAAATGTGTGTGGACACTATCAAAAAGAGCTCGCAAATGTACACTATCAAAGCCTGATATATGAAATTATACACAGGCATTGTGGAACTGCAATGTTACTGAGTAAAAAATACGTTATAAGAAAATCAATATTACGGGAGTTACAGGCACATAATAAAAAAGTTTCCTGTAGGTAACGTTGGGGCTAAAAGGGTTAAGATAAATATGGCTTATTTTTTAAAGTATTCTCAATTGTTGAACACTTATATAAATAAATCTGTACAGACAACATTAGTTAGAAGGGCCTACAGAAAAAATTACTGAAACAGCAGAATCTGCTTGTTAAATATTAGTAAGATAAAAACAGTAAGGCAGAATAATGCAATTCTTAGTTATATTTGAGTTCATTTCAAATCACAATTTGATATCATAGAAAGAATTTCATTGAATGTTTGTAAACAAAAAACTGCAAGAAAAAATCTGCTAAATCCAAAAAAATTTAATTACATTAAAAGTTAATTTAGTATAATGCAAATAACAATTATACTGCTAAAATAAATTGTAGACTTCTCATATCAAAAGGTTAGCTTAATATTTACATTCACAAAAAAAAAAAAAAAAAATCTTAATGATTTAAATATATTCAACTATTTCTTGTGACTCTAATATTAAATTAACCCTCTAATGCCCAAGGCCGCCTTTTGGCGGTCTTCAGATTTTAAATAGTTTTTGGCTAAATAACAATATTTTATTAAACAAATTATATCATATCCATAGAAAACTTAACTGCCTACTTTTTTTGGCTTCAAACTTTTTTTTGTATAAGAAACGCTTTTCAAGCGAGAAGACTGTAAAATGAAAATTTAGAAAATTTGAAAAAATTAACTTTTTAAAACAGAAAAAAATATGGTGTACATTACCGATAATAACAAAGCTAGTTTAGAGTCTCTAATTGTAAAATCAAATAAAAATTTTTCTCCAGGACTCACAGGATAACGCCAGGATACGTTTTACAAATATCTCTGTAACTCAAAACCTAGCCAACAGATTTTCTTGAAATTAAATACAGATTATACACTTAGAGGTTGTAGTAAGCAGAACTAATTTCGTCAAAATTTATTGATGTTTAGTGCCAAATTCGCCAAATTTAGCAATTTTCAAAAAGCGAAAATCGCCATAACTTTTGAAATAACAACAATTGATCAACAATTTTCGGTACGTAGTTTTATTTTATTGATAGTGTTATTTACAGAAAAAACCAAAATTATTTGATTACTGGGTTTCAAGATACGTCTTCAACTTTTGTTGTGCCATATCGCCTAAATAAAGCGATAAATTAAAATTTTAATATTTGTTCTATTTCTTGTGACTCTAATATTAAATTAACCCTCTAATGCCCAAGGCCGCCTTTTGGCGGTCTTCAGATTTTAAATAGTTTTTGGCTAAATAACAATATTTTATTAAACAAGTTATATCATATCCATAGAAAACTTAACTGCCTACTTTTTTTGGCTTTAAACTTTTTTTGTATAAGAAACGGTTTTCAAGCGAAAAGACTGTAAAATGAAAATTTAGAAAATTTGAAAAAATTAACTTTTTAAAACAGAAAAAAATATGGCGTACATTACCGATAATAACAAAGCTAGTTTAGAGTCTCTAATTGTAAAATCAAATAAAAATTTTTCTCCAGGACTCACAGGATAACGCCAGGATACGTTTTACAAATATCTCTGTAACTCAAAACCTAGCCAACAGATTTTCTTGAAATTAAATACAGATTATACACTTAGAGGTTGTAGTAAGCAGAACTAATTTCGTCAAAATTTATTGATGTTTAGTGCCAAATTCGCCAAATTTAGCAATTTTCAAAAAGCGAAAATCGCCATAACTTTTGAAATAACAACAATTGATCAACAATTTTCGGTACGTAGTTTTATTTTATTGATAGTGTTATTTACAGAAAAAACCAAAATTATTTGATTACTGGGTTTCAAGATACGTCTTCAACTTTTGTTGTGCCATATCGCCTAAATAAAGCGATAAATTAAAATTTTAATATTTGTTCCATAGTAGATTTTCAACGCCATAGTAGATTTTCAACGGTTTAATTATTATTGTAATCAGAAGAAAGAGCATAAGAGGGTTAAATATTGTGCCAATATTATCAGTGTAAATCCTAATATGCATTGAACTAAAATATAAATAAAATTTTGTTATTTTAACCTGGTTTATCTTTCTGATTTTATTTTTCTAATGTACTGGAAATACAACGCTCAGGAAATTCTTCCTATTCTTTGGACAATTTTGAAATGTAATTGGACAAATATCAAAGGTTTTTAGACAATTTTGAACAATATTCGGACAATTTTGAAAGATTTTTGGACAATTTTAAAACATTTTTGGAAAATTTTAAAACATTTTTGGATAATTTTGAAAAATTTTTTGGAAAATTTTAAAACAGTTTTGGATAATTTTGAAACACTTTGGACAATTTTGAAACATTTTTAGACAATTTTAAAATATATTTGGACAATTTTAAAACATTTTTGGATAATTATAAAACATTTTTGGACAATTTTGAAATATATTTCGAATTTTCTGAAATAAAACTGAAAATGGTGTAGTTTTGTTAACTTTTTTTTTTTTTTTTGAAAGTAGTCATAGAAACTTTATAGCTAATTCATTAAATAAGAATGAAGAAACATCAAAGTCATCTAATTTAAACGCTACGAATTATCTCATGTTCCGAATTGTTATCATTACATTAAAATTTCAACAAAGTATTGCACCTTGTGAAAATAATATATGAGACAAATAGTCGCTGATAGCTTTTACAATTATTGAACCTAGGCAGTCAATCTGGTAATGCGTTATTTGTGAAATCACTTAAATTAATTAATTTCCCAGAAAAAAAAAATTGGAAGTCATGCGTTACAAACCACTTCTTTTATTACTTCCAAAATATCCACTAGTGTCTTCAGAAGTAATTCTGAACAATTTAAAAAAATCACTTCTTTCATTGCATCCACAGTATCCGATAATATTTTTATAAGGCTTTTTTATTTGTAATTGTGAAAAATATTCAAAAAATCACTTCGTAATTGTTTCTAAAGCATTATTGCACTAAAAGTGATCATAAGAATTGATTTGGAACCAGTTTATTTTAAAACATATGATCGCGAGCTTGAAATTTGGTGAAACCAATATTTTTAAAATTTTTATATAGTGTTAAAATCATTAGTAAAGGGTACTTTAATAAGAGCGCTACAAAAGTTTTTTTAAATAAAACAAAAACGGTTTTGGATATCAATGAAATTCTTTATTCCTGTGAAAGTACGTTCGATGCCATTATGTATGGACATCGATCTCTTTTGCATGGCCACCATGGGCACGCTTGCAGAAGTCCAGACGCCGAACCCAATTTTCGACGGTTTTCAAGCATAAATCGGCCGATATTCGTACAAAGTTCATCAATCGCTGGCTTGTTGACATAGACCATAGATTTGACGTAGCCCCACATGAAATAGTCCAACGGCGTCAAATCGCACGACCGAGGCGGCCAATCGACTGGACCATTTCGTGAGATAACACGTTCTCCAAACTTGGTTTGCAATAAATTGATTGTGACATTCGCTGTGTGGCTTGTGGCGCCGTCCTGTTGTCCTCGAAGTCCATATCATCCCATTGGGGCCAAAAATATACGGTTATCATTGAACGGTAGCGATTCCCATTCACAGTAACGTGCCGGTCTTGATCATCACGGAAGAAGTACGGCCCAATGACGCCGCTGGACCATAAACCGCACCAAACCGTAATTTTTTCGGGATGCAATGATGACTCATGGAGAACGTGTGGATTGCTGTCTGACCAATAACGCATATTTTGTTTATTCATTCATTATCACGACCATAAATTGGACGTAGTGCTCTTAACGTTAAGGCCACTGACTCCGAATGTCGGTAGTAAATTTTAATAATTTCGACTCGTTGTTGGCTCGTATATCTTTCCATCATGAAATGGCAAACCTTACTGAAGAGAAATGTCAAAAGAGCGGCAAGAAATATGGCGTCGTTTTCTGTCCCTGTCTTTCTACTTTTGTAGCGTCCCTGTTGAATAACCCTTTATTTCCTATTCCACTTGCTGCCCTGCCCAAACCCAAACTTTGTGATATGTGTTCCATGGAGTAACGAAAAAATTCCTTGATAAAATAGGCGTTCAGTTAATAGCATGCCTGACCACTGTTGACTAAAAATCTGTAATTCCAAAAAGTGTTTTTGGAGTATATGCCAGCACCCCGTTTCTGTATATAATACGACAAATTTACGCATCAAGAAGTGCATGGTAACCCTGGTTTATACAGGGTGAGTTATGAGATGATGAAGTTGATTAGAATTTAACCCTCTAATGCTCTTCCTTCTGATTGTGATAATATTTGAATTATATATTTGACATTGAAAATCCACTATGGACCATATATTAAAATTTTAATTTATCGCTTTATCTTGGCGACAAATTTTGAAGACAAATCAAGAAATCGTGTAGTCAAAAAATTTAGATTTTTGCTTTAAGTAACACTATCTGTAAAATAATATCACATACCGAAAATTGTTGATCTAGTGTTATTATTTATGAAGTTATGGCAATTTTCGCTTTTTAGGAATTACAAAATTAGGCGTACTTGACACGAAACTTCAATAAAATTTTTGATGAAATAAGTTTTTCTTACTACTAACTTTGAGTATATAATCTGCGCTTAATTTCAAAAACATCTGTCAGCCAGCTTACATCCTTCTCGCTTGGAAATCGATCATTGTACAAAAAAACTTTGAAGGCAAAAAAGTAGTTTACTATATTTTCTATCGATGTAGTATATCTGGTTTAATAAGAAATTGTTATTTAGATTTGAAGACCGTTTTTTTGTGGCCTTGGGAATTAGAGGGTTAAACTAATGTTCCCCATATAGAAATAAACCTGTAAAAATAGCAAAAAAAGCTAATTTTTATTTAAAAAAAAAAAAAAAAAAAAACAAAATGATGAAAAATTAAAATTTTTTCTGATGTTTTTACTTTACTAATTATTTAGCTAAAGTTTTTGTTGATTTTAGCAGTTGAGATTGTTATTTTCTATTAACTAAAATTTAACTCCAATATAATTAAAATTCTGTATATTTAGCAGTTTCAATTTACTAATATTTAGCAAAAATGATTTGCTAATTTCAGCTGTGTTTTTCTGAAAGATAATTTTGAACTAATTTGAAATTGTTTTAACTGACTTTTTCTGTTATTATAAACTCATAATGATGTATTTATGCCCAAAAACCCTTTAAAAACGAAAAATTTTTAGGATTTTTTTTAGTTCCTGCTATTGAATATGCCCCAATGGAGTGCAGCAGCTTCGCTGTGTTGGATTACTTTGAAGATTAAAAAATTATATAAATCGTTGGAATAATTGCTGTTTGCCTTAACATTTAAATGCAAGCTAATGCCGTTTTCTTTTCTGAAAAAAATGTTGCCTTTTTTCTGCCCTTCTTTTACAAAATGTGTTTTTGTGCATTGAAACAAGAAGTAAATAAAGTCAAATTAGGTGTCGAATTAAAGGTATTTAAAAAACCTATTTATCTGTGTTTAAAATATTTCCAAGCATGCTCAACTTATTTAATAAAACATTAAAATATCAAGAAATGCGACAATTTGTTAAATTGCCCAAAAATTAAGGCATGTTTGGACATGTTTTATACACAGTCAGATAGATCTCTAAAATACCTTTATTTTGATACCAGATTTGTATATGTTTACTTTCTATTACTATGAACTAAGAGACTTTTTGTACAAAAAGTGCAGAAAAAAGGCAACACTTTTTTCAGAAAAGAAAACGGCATAAGATAGAATTAGAAAAAATTAAAAAAATTATTATTATTTGGTAGTTACTATTTTTCCATTTGCGAAAAATAGTAATCAATTTATGTTAAAAAAAAATTCCCAAGTATAGATTGGCCAATTTCACAATGAATGCCTCATATGTATTTTTATTTTTCCGAGAAAAAACTATGTAAGTTTATGAAGAGGATTTTGATTAAACAAAGCATTTGTAAATACCTATTTCTTTTTTGGTTGTTTGATAAAGATACTCTATATTTTTGACACCATTTCATATGTAAATCCTTATTACAGCATAAAGGTTATTTCGATTTGATCTGAGTTTCCCATGCGATAGTTTCCTTTGCTACTATGTATTAGTATAGTCAAATAGTTACAATCAAAAACTCTTGCCTTTTTTCATTTTTATTTTATTCCTTTTTTCAGTTTTTTAAAAGGATTGATTGTTTTGGTGGTTTATTTTTTACACGGACTTTATAACACATCAACAATATGTACAGATTTTACAAACTGCTATTACCTTATGTACTCGTATGTACGTACGAGTATATGACCAAGGAATGGCAAAGGATTTTTGTTGTTGTTCACATGTTCAAAGTTAAAACTTTTGCTGGAGATGATGATGAGAAAACAAGAGGGGCATATGATATGGGTTACTCGTACTATTGGTTTAGTTGCTGGTTGAGTGAAAGGTTGAAGTATTTTATACAAAAAAAAAGAGAAAAAATTGTTTAGCTTTTTTCTATTTCGGTTTTGTAGCATGTTTGCAACAAGGCTTTACCACAACTTATACAGACACATTCACTCTGTGTGAAGCGCGGAGTTTGTGGTTTTGTAACGTTTTGTCGTTTTTAACATATTGCTGAGATTAGGTTTCCTTTTTTATTTAAAATATTTTGCACGAAAAAAATAATGTTAATTAAAAATCTTATGGGTATTTGAATTTTTGTTGGTTATTTCTTCATGCTTTACTGGGTATATATTTTATTTTACTTTTTTAATTAGTGCTGATTTGTCAAAGGATTAATAAGTTGTTGTGGATTTTAAACCAAAATTAATAAAGGAGAAATATATTTATGTATGTATTTTAAAATCAAGTTATTTCCTTAATCCTTTATATTCTACTTTGGCTTGGGAGCATCATTACATTTTTAAGATATAATTGAACAAAAAATGGTTAATTTTTCTTTCGATTATTTTCACACAGCTTTAAGTAGCAGGACTCCCACTTTTTTGAAGCATACACTCACAATAACTTTACCGTAGAAGTTCAAAAGTTGTTTAAAGAGTAAATCAGTAAAGTTGTTTCAATTGTATATGTAGTTAAATTACAAAGAAATCGGGCATGCCGACTATACAATACCCTACATCAGTGTGGTTAAAAGCCAACTAATGTTTAGATCCGAAATTCAAATGGGTTAAGATGGGAGTTGTGTCAAAATTTTCTATAAAATCATAAAAGAAGAGAAAATTTAAAATATAGCCCATATGGGCGATAGGTCCAAATATGGACCGATCCTATCTAGAATCAATAGGCTTTTTCTTTGGACCATATGAGTCAGCGAACCAAATTTCATTGAAATATCTTCGTATTTGCGACCTGCAGCGTGTAACCAAGCCAATTTTGGGGGGGACCCTTATATAGGCACTAGGTCTGAATATGGACCGATGTTAACCAAAATGAATAGGCTTTGTCTTTGGGCCGACATAGGTCGGTGTTCCAAATTTCATCAAAATAGCGTAATATTTGCGGCGTGCAGCGTGTAACCAAGCCAATTTTGGGGGGACCCTTATATGGGCACTAGGTCTAAACATGGACCGATGTTAACAAAAATAAATAGGCTTCTTCCTTGGGCCAACATTGGTCTGTGTACCAAATTTCATCAAAATATTTTACTATTAGTGACCTGCAGCGTATAAACAATATAATTTTGGGGGGACCCTTATATGGGCACTAGGTCTAAACATAGACCGATATTAACCAAAATCAATAGGCTTCGTCCTCGGGCCGACATAGGTCTATGTACCACATTTCATTGAAATATCTTCTTATTTACGACCTGCAACGTATAAAAAAGACAATTTTGGGGGGTACCCTTATATGGGCACTAGGTCTAAACATGGACCGATTACAACCAAAATCAATTGGCGTCGTCCCTGTGCCGACGTAAGTCGGTCTACCAAATTTCATCGAAATAGCTTAATATTTGCGACCTGTATAGTGCGCACAAAAATGCATGAACAGACAGACAGACGGACGGACGGACAGACGGGCATCGTTAAATCGAAATAAAAAAAATTCTGAGCTGATCGGTATACTATAAGGTGGGTCTAGGACCAATATGTTTTGGTGTTACAAACATCAGCACAAACTTATAATACCCTCTCCACGTAGTGGTGTAGGGTATAAAAATGGTGAGAAATTGCTTTTTATGCACCTGTAAAAATAGTACTGAAAACAGTATTGAATTGGAGTGCACCTTTTAAACTTGTTTAATAAGTGTTTTTATGCCAGTCAATCATGAGGTCGCAAGTTCGATACCCGGTAGAGGCAATAAAAAAACTTTTGTAAAATAAAAAAAAAATATAATTTTTTTTTGTGGAGAATTTTTTTTAACTTTTAATTGGTAAAAAAGAGCTTCCTTGGCACTCGTTCAAAAAGTACTGAAAATATGTTGAAGTGGGAGTACTCCTCTCCTGTGACAACTCAATGTTAAAAGAAGTACATTTAGATCATCAATTGTAGTGCTTTTTCTATTGCTTCCGCATCTCTTTTTTTGCTGGGCTATATCAAAATAGCTTTAAGTCGCCACACACCCATACTTTTGTATCACCACAGAAAAAGTGTAATCTACATTTTTTATTCCAAATTAACTTAGGCAAATGTGATACCAAATGAGCGGTATTTAATCAATATACACTCTAATTAAATTTTGTTGAAATTTACCCAACTTATAGTAGGAAACTCCACTTCCACTATAAATTGGATAAATTTACTCTACATGTGTAATTGAAATAAACATGCACATTATACGTAAGTTTGTGTGCAAATAATGTGTAATTTTACGTGGAAATTGCGTAAAAAATTAAATGAAGGTTTAAAATAAATTTAATTAATTTACAAAATCTGTGCCTGAGAAAGCATAAGATCTTATTTTTTACTGTCAGCCTATCCGAAAATGTGCGGGGAGCTGGAAAAAAATAACAATTTTGCATATATGGGTGCTATAGTGAGTAGTAATAGAGTTAAGTAGGTAGTAATCATTACCCTTATGAAACATAATTTTCTTTAGGTTTAAAAGAACGAAATGGTTTTAATATCTTTTTAAATTTTCGAGCCTTATCTACAGTTAAAGCACTTTATATATCTAATTTCCTTCAACAGCTTTTAATTACTTTGTAAACATTTCTGTTTATTTTTTGTATATTAAAAATAAACAAATCTATTAAGAATTAAAATGTTTCCTTATCTTTTTGTTTTAATTTCCTCTACATGTTAACTTCAAACACAAAATTGTTATAATAGAAAACACCATTAGCAGGAGAATAATAAATATAGAACTAAAATGGTTTTATATTTAAGCCAAAAACACATTTTTGTATTCTTTGATTTTAATTGCATCAATTAAGTTTATTAATTAGGTTCAATTAAAATCAAAATTTACATAGCTTTCAAAATCCATTTAATAATACATTCGAAGAAAAAAAGAAATTTTCAGAAAAAAACGCTGTATTTAAAGTCGAAAAAAGTAGATAAACAAATACTTACAAAAGAGCCAACATTACAAATAATTTTACACTAACTCATACACCTACACCAACCGTACTCACTTACACCCTTGACGCCTCCTATAAAATAATACAACCAATTATAAAACACTTTGGCTCCTGATATTTTCATGGCAATTCAAATATTTCATTACAAATCCATTATAACCCTAACAACAGCAACAGCTTTGCCAACAACATCAGCAACACTAACAATGTCGTCAATAACGAACAAATAACAACAAACAGCAACAACATAAAATATGTAAGAAAGAAAAAATAACATTGAAATTGTAATGGAATGAAATGAAATCATCAAGAATTTAAGCAAATATTTTTAACGGAAATAAGCTCAATTATTTTTAGTGTTTTACAATGGTATGTTGCTGGAAAATTGGGATATATTGAAATGTTTGTGATAGATGTTTAATTCCGTTTTTTTTTTGTAGTTTCGATGGAAAAAGGGTGAAAAATATTGTAATTGCCATCAGAGGAAAACAGCATGTTAATTTTTTTTTTTTTTTTTTTTTTTTTTTTGATTTTTAGCGATGTGAAAAAAGAATTTAATTGGAATTTGAATGTTTTATGAAAATTAAAATCAGCGCACAGTAGAAAACACGAAAGCATGAAAGACATTGATTTCTAAAAATTAGTACTTATACGTATGAGTAATATTCTATTAATCATACGCACCGTAGTCACGCTCTCTTTATTCTACACTTAATAAGTCAGTAAATAATTCTGTCAAATGGCTTTCAAATCGATTTTGAACAACTTATCAAAAAATTTATAGTTGAAAGGCTGTTTTAAACTAACATTTCAATTATCTTCTTTCAAAACTATACTAAAAATCCTCAATAGGTACTTTAACTAATTTTGAGTGTTAATTTTTAAAATTATTTATAAATTAATTTTAAGAACACATTTGTTAAATTTTAAGCAATTTATTGTTAAAATATAATATTTTCAAAGATTAATAATAACAAAGGATAAAAATATCATAGTTAGATTTCATTGATGTTAGTCTAAGTTGAGTTCCAGACTCTGTATTTTGAAAATTTAAAATTTTTAATATTCGGCACAATTGCAAATAAAACTGTAGTTTTACTAATTTTTTACTTAAGTTTCGATTTGTTGAATAAAAAAAAAAAAAATGTTCTCAAAGAACAAATTTTATTTTATACCAAAAAACAGGATTAAATTGTGTTAAAGTAACAAATTGTTCTCTTCAGCCAACAGGCATACTATTTTCAGTATAATTAAGTTTATCACAAATAAAATTGATTTTAAATGAAAAGCTCAAGTTTATTGAAAAATCTCCATCTTTCATAGGTGATTATAAAACAGAATGTTTATTCGAAAATTTCTCTAATATCTTCCACATCATTTTTTATACTTTCAAATAACTGTATTTATATTAGGGCAGCATTTTTTTGTATGGAAAAATTTGTTTGCTTAAAGGCTCCATTTATTGTTTGTATTATTGTAGCACTAGTTCTAAAAGTTAGTTTGTGCGAATGTAAAAAAAAATTTGATAACTTTACACTTATCGCTTTCCGACCAAAATTTTCGAATTCTGAAAATTGTTTTCAAAATTGCTTTAACAAAAATATATTCTGCGACACGTCATATCTAATCAGCTTTGGCATGCTGAAAAATCGGACTAGCGGTTTTCGAGATGTTGCGACTTGATTTTTTTTTTTTTACTAAAAATTGAGCTTTTTTCTATATTCTAGAAATTTGTCAAATATAATCCTAGAGTTTTTTCTTTTTACGTAAAATTGTCCAAAAATTCACATCGTATCCCAGCAAAAAATACTGCATACCTAGAAGCAGTTTTGGAAGGCATTATTTAATAACCGTGCGCTTCCTAAACTAATTCCAGAAGACATGATTTTTGTTCGTTATGTCCCACTTTGTGTGTCTCTTTTCAGCAGGTGAAAAGCGCTTCTTCTATGGCAATTAAGAAGCAATAAAATCAGGCCTTCATAAGCAATGAAATGCGCCTTTTCTTCGGCTTCGAGATGCACTAAAATAATGCGTATTTAATAAATTTTAAAGCACTTCACTCACTTCACCAAAGATGCAGTAAAATATTTGCTTCAGTAATGCGCTAATAAAAATAAAGGACTGATTCTAAAGGGGTCACGTACTTTTTTTTGAGGAGCTCCCGACAAAGTCCATTCTGGTAACACTTTGTCGTAAAATCGATAATAAATTCTCTGCCTTCTTTCCTCCTTATAATAGAAGCAATTTAGAAGGCAGAGTAAAAAAATGTGTTCTCGTAACAGATCGTAAGTCAGAAGCAATGTACTGTTAGTAACAAATCGTATAAACAACAAAAGAAAGTTAAGAAGGCAAAGCAAATTAAAATAGATTTAACTTTCTGGCTTCTTTATTTGATTTCTTGAACGCATGAAGTTTAAGCGCTATTTTGGAAGCATACAAATGTAGTTACTCCTTACCAAATGGAGGTTATTTTTTGCTGGGATAAGTCTTAGACCTTCTGATTCAATAAGCCGAACAGTAACTGATGAAAATTGAAAGCCTACGTTATTGACACTACAAAATTTATGTGAGTAAATTATGAAAAATTTAAGAAAATTACTAATGTTACATGTGAAAATTACTGGTTTTTGGGAATATTTAAAATAACGTTTAAGAGATATACTTTAATGGTTATCAGCGTAGTTATAAACAAGTCAAATCCCGTTTTGAGATCTTTTCTGGTACTTAGGCAAAAAATTCTAATATTATTTTTGAACAATTGCTAAAATGAAGGGAAAATGCCATTTTTAGCAAAAATCAATATCGCAAATCTTTGGTCAGAACTCAAAGTTTAAAATTTTAAAATATTCGTGTCCAGTAGAGCGTACCTCAAAAAAACTTTGGCGTATACCAATCAATCAATCTTAATTATTATTGCAAGGTTTAAAAAAAAAATGTTTTTTTGCCGAACGTAGGGGTCGCCATTTTACATTTTCCGTTATATCCTTGGCAGAGTCGGATCTTAAAGTATGATACATCGCTGTTTTTCACTCGATAGGACCAATGTTTTGCTCTAGGGACCATTGACCTCAAGTATCCTGTTGTAGTATTTACCCAGCAGATCTCAGTTTCTACCACCCTAATGTACAAACTTAATGTCAGAAAATTAAAGACCGCAAAAAATCACTAAACTTTTGCTAAGGAAGTTTTTCAATAAACCCAGTAGAATTTTTTTTTTATTTTGGTTGCCGAACGTAGGGGTCGCCTTTTAAAATTTTTTTCACTGCCTTTTTTTGCCTGTAAGGTGGTACGGTCTAGTGTCCAGCTTGCCAATAAATTGTAAATGATAGCTGTGTTTTCGACTTAACTATACCCGTAACTCAGAAAAAACTCTAACTACACAACACACGTATTATATACGAACACTAACACATTATTTTGCCTATGTACGTTAACTTGCAATTTAGATAACTTTAAACGTTAAAAACTCAACATTACGAGGGCAGTTCGAAATGTTCATAGCCTAACAATGAAAACCAAGAGCTAGATTTTTAAAATTATTTAAATTTTCAATATAATCTCCTGAAACTTCAATACATTTAGTCAAACGTTTTTCTAGCAATTCTATCCCTTGATTAAAATAATTTTCCTGAAGCTCCTCAAAATAATCGTTTACAGCTGCCATTGCATCTTCATTCGAGGTAAAAGGTTTGCCAGCAAGGAATTTTTTTAGATTTGGGAACAGCTAGAAGTCAGAGGGAGCTAAATCAGAGAAATGATGAGAAATGTTCATTCAAAATAAAAAGTCGATTATTTGAGATGCCTATGGCATTACATATTTCACGCACTTTCACTCGTCGATCATCTAACACCATATCATGGACTTTAGCTTTGAATTCTGGCGTTGCTGCAGTTTTTCGACGTCCACTTCGAGGTTCAAAAACTTGTACGACCATGTTTAAATTCAGCAATCCAATTTTTTACCGTCACCTAACACATTCACCATATCATTATGAATTTCTTGTCCCGATAAACTTTTCTTATGTAAATATTTAATCACACCACGAACTTCTAATTTTTCCGTTATAAAAAAATCACTGAAGTGCCTTTTTTCAACACCTGTTACTATACGAATGAGTTGACAGATCGAAATGGAATTTAACATGTGTTCATATGACGGATGGAAGTTTCCATTTAAAAAGCTTTTTGCTATTTATACCGCCATCTCTATGTCAGGCTAAGAATATTTCGTACTGCCCTCGTCATACATTTTCACATCTAATATAACTTTTTCGCGTTTTCCTAAAAAGTTTTCTGACAAACGTTAGATTATATTGCAACTACAATATTATAAATATTATCCAGGAAAATTTTCCATTCCAAAGAATCGGTGGTTTTTGTTGTGTGAAAAAGCGTTTATGTCGTTAGTTTGTCTGTAACCTAACATTCCTTTCCCGATGAACCTGTCAAAAACAGAATTTTTGTACTACGTTAAGTGACACCTAACGTTCAGAGATCTGAGCCGAATGACTTAAAAAATTTTGTTACAGGAAACAAGTTAAAAAAAAAAAATTATTTTTTATAACTCGTTTTTAAATTATATTTTTTTTACCGTTAAGCTGATGTTTCGCATGTGTCGGATAAAAGATGGCTAGCCGATCAGCTTTATGCCGCCTCTTCAATTTTCTCCTTCCCCAGCAGCCGGTTAATCTGGTCGGTCCAAATCTCTGCTTAAAAACAAGTTAACAAATAACATTGAATAGCTGATACGTTGTTACAAAAAAGACTAAATACACAAAAGAGCCATTCGGCACAGCACGTTACAGAAACCTTACAGAACGCAAAGACTAATGGTTGATAGGTATGAGCGAAAATATAGCTTATGTGTCGCAAGATACATATACTTTTGTAATAGCAATTTTTAAAAAAATTTCATAAATCTAACAATTTTATAACACAGTAACACAGGTCTTCAAAAGTTAATTTAGCCGATTTTTTTTTAACTCACACCACATACGTTTTACACCTAGTGCTATAAGCATTCAAACAGTAATTGATAAATATTGAAAGTTTAAAAAAATGCCGCTCTATTGTATTTCTTTCAAACATAAATTCTCTATCTAGTTGGGCCATAAAAATCTTAATGACAACACACAACCAACAATAACAATCAGAGTAAAAAATAAGGTGAGTACAGTGGGTTTGAGATTTCAAAAAGAATTCGTTGGTAATAGCAATGATATTGTGGTATTTATTTTTACCAAAAAATTAAAAAAAAAACACATAAAAAGTATGTTGGAACACAAAAGGTTGTTATAATAAAAAACAACACAATCACAGTATGTACACTACAATGAAGAACCAAATGTACGAAAAACTCAGGGGTATCGTAACTTTGCAAAATAAAAAAATATTCGTTTTTGTATATGAGGAGTTTCATAAGAAAATGTTCGAATGACAAATTTTTATGAAAATATTAAATTTTAAGACCCCAGTCTAGAAAATCATAACCAGATATGTGGCTATGTGACTACGTACCTACCCAGTGTAGAAAATCACTGGTAGTGGTAATTACATTTATTATTAAATTGCTTATTACTTTTGTATGGCGATGTCGCGCAAAATAATGAGTTATACTTACACCTGGCATGTACGAAAAATAAAAAAATATATCGTTAAATATGTGCTTACCAACAATGACAAAAATAATTAGTCTAAAAATAAATTTTCAAAAATTTATAAAAATATAAATGACCTGCCTCGGACACGAGTGCTTACGTGTCAACATAAAAAAAACCCAGCAAAAACAGATGCCGAAGCAGTAGAAAAAGCACTACAATTGGTGATCTAGATGTAATTCTTTTTTAACATTAACACTAATGATTTTAACATTGAGTTGTCATAGGAGAGGAGTACTCCCACTTCAACACTTTTTCAGTACTTTTTGAACGACTGCAAAGGAAGCTCTTTTTCACCAATTAAAAGTTAAAAAAAAATTCTTCACAAAAAAAAAATTATATTTTTTTTTATTTTCCAAAAGTTTTTTTTTTTTATTGCCGCCACCGGGTATCGAACTTGCGCCCTTACGATTGCTAGTCTAGCGCTCTACCACTGAGCTATTCTTTGATATGAAAGTTGACTGGCATAATATTGTTCCTTATTCTCTTCAATAAAAGTACTTATTGAACAAGTGTGAATGGTGCACTCAAATTCAATATTGTTTTCAGTACTATTTTTACAGGTACATAAATAAAAATTTCTCACCATTTTTTTTTTATATATGTACATATTTTTAAAAATTGAAAAATTAAAAAAATATTGAATTTAAACAAATTAATTATAAATATTAAAAAAAATTAATAGAATAACAAAAAAATTATAAAATATCGGTCCCGCCGGGAATCGAACCCGGGACCCTCTGTTTGGAAATGCCAAATGATACGAAAATCACTTTCTACGATCACTTTTAGAGCAATTACTTTTTAGAAGCAATTCTCAAGTGATTTTTTGGATGTTGTTCAGAATAACTTCTAAAAAACCAGTAAAAATACACTAATGGATACTTGTGAAAAATTGAAAGAAGTAGTTTGTAAAGCATTACTTGGAATTTTTTTTGCTGGGTACTTTAAATGAAACTGAAATTTTTGGTAGCCGAATAACTGAAAGAAATTGTACCAGTTCTGTGATAAGCTGTGCTTTTATGGGTATATATTTTCTGTACACCAATTCCGTGCAAGATTTTAGCGCTCAAAGTCATCAACACCATTTAAGCCTCTCCAACAATAGCATAATTTGGTTGTATAACTTCAAAATGCGGGATTTTGGTAAATTTTGGGCATTTATTGTGAAAAATTGGTACAATGTAAATTTATTTTATCCTTAGCTATGACTTTTGTCATCTTTTTGGCAACACATGGATTGCCCACCAAAAAACTGCTAATGTTTTGAGGCCAAGAGGCCTATTCTGAAGTGTAGCGTATTCCAGTAAAAGTGTTCTGCATCCATCGAAACAAATGGTAGTCGGTCGGGACAAGGTCTAGAGTCTAGACTGTAAGACGGGTGAGGCAAAACTTCCCAACCACTCTTTTCCAAATTGTTTTTAACCAATGATCGCTTCAAGTGATACAATTGTACTCGGTACAGTGATTTTGCAAGTTCTTATTGAGTTTGACAACAATCTGCATCGAGTAACTAATACCTCCAATTCATTATCTTCTCACTGTTATGGCTGACCTAGGTGATCGTTGTCTTTCGTGTCAAAATCACCACTTCTGAACGGCACAAATCGTCTCTCGCACATTGAAGTCGATGGAACATTTTTTGGATAAGCTACGATGTGCTTTAGTTGCACTTTTTTTCAAATTGAAGAAGTAAAGCAAAACTTCCCGCAAATGATGTTTTGTTGCCACAAAATTCGATATTTTCGAAGCAAAAAAAAAACTTTGTTGCGTAATCTACTTCATTTAATGACTAAGGCTTACACTCCAAAATACCATATAAGTTATTGAAGACACAAACCATTAGTAAAAGATACGTCATATCTTGTAAATTACGTATTTTTAAGTTATACATCAATTTTTCTCGGAATATTGCAATATTTTTTATTAAATAATTCCTAAAAATTTTAAATTTTAAATTTTCTTCAAGCTTAATATTTTTTCAGAATTTTACACAGTCGAAAGCTTTTATTATCTAAATGACATCACTGTGGAAAAGTTTAATTTTTATGGCAGTTAACGTAAAATGCCTCATAGTCATTGTGTTGATGGTAATGGCAAAGATATTTATGTTTAAATAAAAAAATTGAATAAAGAAACGAAGACATTAAGTGTTAAATAAACAATACAAAAAAAAATAATAAAAATAAAAATTGAATTCTACCGTATGATGATGTTGGTTTAAATTTTCATCTGCTTAAAATATTAATATGGTTGGGGGATATGAATGTGCAAATGGTATGGTATTAAGGCAATAAAATTATATTGATTTTGAAGGATTTTTTGATAAATTTTTTTATTATTTTATTGTAGATTTTAGTTGATCTGAAGATTGTTACAATGAGTGTTATTTTTGTTCGGTTTAAGATCAAATATGATAAATTCCAAAAAGAATTTACAATTTATTGGTAACATTGGTAACACTTGAAAATGTATTAATTGTCAACCATTGGTTCTAGGAGAGTTTTTTCATAAGTTTTTTGTAAAATAAATTGTAAATTCTATTTGGAATTTATCATATTTGATCTTAAACCGAACAAAAATAACACTCATTGTAACAATCTTCAGATCAAGTAAAATCAACAAATAAATACCCATAGACAAGTTACGGTCCAAACTATTAAGTAATATCCCTTAAATACAGAAAAAAACAAATAATCCTGTAAAAGTTCTTTGCTTTCGTTCTAATCACTATAAACGTAAGTAAAAAGCTTGAATGTTAAAAAGCATGAATTCATTGCTTTGCCATTGAAGGAGCTTCAAACAAAATAAGAACTATAACATAGAGAAAAAATATAGCTTTGTTAAAAACTTGTGGTTTTCGTTGTAGTATGAAATGATTAAGTAAAAATGTTTGAGTTTACTTCTCAAAATGTTTTTCTTTGAAAGTTAACATACATATATCCACAAACTAAAATCTATATTATAGCCTACAGGAAACACCATAAAGACAATCTGATGATGAAAGTTGTTTCAAAAACTTTAGAAGTATTTTTAATCGAATCTGAGTTTTATATTTAGTAGTACAAATACCTTATAATTTGGGACATTTTGATCGTAGATTTTTGGGTGTTCTGAATATTGTTACAATTAATATTACCTTATTCGGTTTAAAATCATATTATAATAAATTCCACATAGAATTTATAGTTATTTTTTTTTTAAACAAATAGAGAAAACTTTCCTATAACCAATGGTGTACAATTATCAATTACTACACAGAAAAAATTATTAACCTTAAATATCTAATTAAATATATGTTAAAAATAAAAATTGTTTCTAAACAAATATTTACTTGAATCGATTAATATTTTAATTGACTTTTAAATATTTCTGCAAATGTTTGCTAATTATGTGTTACATAATTCCCATATTTTTTTTCTTAAACTGCCCAGCAAAAAAAATTGGAAGTAATGCTTTACAAACTACTTCTTGCACTGCTTCACAAGTATCCGTTAGTGTACTTTTACTTCTTCTTTAGAAGTTATTATGATTAACTTAAGAAAATCACTTCTTTCATTGCTTCCAAAGTATCCGTTAGTATATTTTTGCAGCTGTTTTAGAATTACTTCTGAACAACGTTCAAAAAACGCTGAAGTATTGCTTCTAAAGAGTAATTGCTCTAAAAGTGATCGTAAAAAGTGATTTTGGTATCATTTGGTATTTCCAAACAGAGGGGCCCGGGTTCGATTCCCGGCGGAACCAATTTTTTTTTTTTCTATTAAATTTTTTTTAATATTTACAATTAATTTTTTTAAATTCAATATTTTTTTAATTTTCAAATTTTGAAAAAAATATATATGTGACCTTCTCCGAGAAAAGGGAGTTTTAAAGTTTCATAACGCATTATCTCTTTGAACACACCTTCAGTTGGGAGATGCGATTTGGTATGTAAATACATTTTTATCAGAAATCTAACTCATTTCATCTTATTATACACCCTTTTAGGTACCAGAATCCACTCTTAAGTCCAAACCCGTTTTTTGACATACTAGGTCCCTTTTCTCGGAGAAGGTCACATATATATAAAAAAATTGTGAGAAATTGCTTTTTATGCACCTGTAATAATAGTACTGAAAACAATATTGAATTGGAGTTCACCAATAAGTACTTTTATTGAAGAGAATAAGAAACAATATCTCGCAGTAACAAGCCAGCAAAAATATTAAGGACTGCTTCAAAAAGAATGACTTTTTTATCTACATCTAACAAAATAATATACAAAATAAAATAAAACAAATACAAGCACAAGCATATTTTTCTACTGAGAAATTGTTAAATTTACAGCAGTATCGGTTCTTTCTTATGACACGCACGTGTTAAATTAATTGATGGAAATGCCAAATTTGAACTACTTTTATTTTTGAGTTGTGTTTTTTCTGCAGCTGGTAGTAATTCAAAATTTGCCATTTCCATCAATGAATTGAACATGTGCGTGTCATAGGAAAAAACCGATACTGCTGTAGATTTAACAATTTTTCAGTTACGGTTACGGAGTTTACATTTGGCCTATAAAATTGGTTACAAATTTTACGTTTTAACCAAAAATTGGTCAGATTGTTATAAATTTTGTAAAACAGGTGACGATGCGCTGATATATATTGAAATATATAAACCAAATGTAATCCATGTATTAGAAATTATCTGGTTACACGGTTTGTATCACATTTTTTTGATATCACCCATATAAACATGATATACACACACTTTTTTACAATTTCATGTTTTTTATATTTATTTTCGATTAAAGCTTTAATTGATATTATTACTACTTTATCGAATTTTGATTCAATTAATCGAATACAATTTTTAGTAATTACCCAGTGTAGAAACGGCAATGACATATCATTATTTTTTGGACTACCAGTAATGACACCCACTTCTGCATTATTTTAAAACATATAATAATGAGTTATTGTTAATAACTTATTCTTATCATTATTTTAAATAAAAACTAATTTTCTAGATTTTTTTGAAAATTTTTTTAAATATATTTTTAGACTCACTATTTTTTCAACACTATATACTATATATGTAACCACATATTTTTTGATTTTTTTTATGTTGGCGAGTAAGTTGACTTGTGTGCAGCAGGTCAATTATGTTTTTATCTATTAAACATTACATGTCGATATAGCTCAGATGATAGAGCTATAGACTGGCAACCTGGGGTCCTAGGTTCGATTCCCGCACTAGAAAATTTGATAAAAAAAAATTTTACAATAAAAAAATATTTTTTTTATAAAACTTATCTTTTTTAAAATCTATTTTTAGACTCATTCTTTTTGTCAGTACTGGTAAGCATATATGTAATGACATATTTTTAGATATTTAGTATGCTGGTGTGTAAGCATAACTCATTATTTTTCGCGACATCTGCATACAAACGTAATAAGAAATGTAATAAGAAAAGTAACTACACCTTTTGCAATTGTAATTCAGAAAATATCAATTGAAATTCAGAAAATATCAATTGAAATTCAGAATTTCCATTTGAAATTCAGAAAACATCAATTGAAATTCAGAATTTCCATTTGAAATTCAGAAAACATCAATTGAAATTCAGATTTTCCATTTGAAATTCAGAAAATATCAATTGAAATTCAGAAAATATCATTTGAAATTCAGAAAATATCAATTGAAATTCAGAAAATATCATTTGAAATTCAGAAAATATCATTTGAAATTCAGAAAATATCAATTATTATTCAGAAAACATCAATTGAAATTCAGAAAATATCAATTGAAATTCAGAAAATATCAATTGAAATTCAGAAATCGTCATTTGAAATTCAGAAAATATCAATTGAAATTCAGAAACCGTCATTTGAAATTCAGAAAATATCAATTGAAATGGAAATGAATTATCAAATGAAAATATCAAATGAATTTCAAATGACGGTTTTTGAATTTCAATTGATATTTTCTGAATTTCAAATGACGATTTCTGAATTTCAATTGATATTTTCTGAATTTCAATTGATATTTTCTGAATTTCAATTGATGTTTTCTGAATAATAATTGATATTTTCTGAATTTCAAATGATATTTTCTGAATTTCAAATGATATTTTCTGAATTTCAATTGATATTTTCTGAATTTCAAATGATATTTTCTGAATTTCAATTGATATTTTCTGAATTTCAAATGGAAAATCTGAATTTCAATTGATGTTTTCTGAATTTCAAATGGAAATTCTGAATTTCAATTGATGTTTTCTGAATTTCAAATGGAAATTCTGAATTTCAATTGATATTTTCTGAATTTCAAATGGAAATTCTGAATTTCAATTGATATTTTCTGAATTACAGTTGCAAAAGGTGTAGTTACCATTACCAAGTACGTAGTTACAAAACTACATATCTGGTAGTGATTTTCTACTGAGTAATAGTATCATTTAAGTGGTAGGTGCAAAATCAATTGACATTTAAATTAATATAATCAATTTCGTTGTTTAAATTCGCTTCTAGTTTTTTCTGTGTACCAAGTGCTATCATTAGATTGCCTTTATGGGCTTCTCTCTGGGTTATAATATGTGACAGCGCATAGAGAAAGGGACCTAAGGGTAAAAAAAAATCAATTTTTTTTTGTGGACAACATCTGAGCATCGAATGAGACCGATTCCATGCTCTCCTGACCTTAGGTCCCTTTCTATCCTTAGTTCCTTTCTATTTTGCGCGTCACATATAGATTTAAGATTTATAATTAAACAACCTCTTCCAATAAATTCAGAATGAGAATTATAAAAAACATTTATCAGTTATTTTTGTTTAAAATGTAAATCACATGTTTCTATAAAGCTCTTAATTTCCTTTATGTTTTGTTTGTTGTTGTTGCCTCAGCCAAAACTTTACTACTAAAGGAACTTTGGTTTTTGAATATAAAAAAGTAAATAAATTTTCACTAAGATATAATGTGAATTTAATTCTTCTTCAGCTTAGATATGTAAATCCAGACATTTTTCTAATATTTAAATTTTGGAAAAATACATAAAAATATAAAAAACTTGTTCTTTTATGTATAGTCAGCAGTTTTGTTTTTTTTTATCAAACCTTCTCCAACTCCTTTCTTATGAAATAATAATATTTTATATTCCAGTTGAGTTTCATATTTTAGAATTTTATTTAAAAAAAAAAGAAAAAACATTGGAAGTAAATTCGTGGTTGATGGTAGCAATGAAAATCAATATAAACGTTAGCAGCCATAAATCTAATTTTCGTTGGCGTTCTATTTTTTTTTTTTTTTTCTTATAGATTTTCAGTATAAATGTGTGGCTGGATTCAAATGTTAAATTTCTTTCTTCAGTTTCGAATGTAAAATTCAAATAAATTGCAAAACGTTTATGTGAGTGGCAAAAGAAAAAAAAATATATATAATAAAAGTAGGAATGAAAATAGAAAAACATAAAGAAATATAAATGTAAGGAAATCATAAGTTTTCACATTTATGGCTTTATAGCAAATAACGTTTAACCATGATTTTATTTTTTGTATTATAACGATTTGGTATTTTGAACATTTTTTTCAGCAGCTTTTCAAGGATTCATTTTTTCAGTTTTATTTATTGGTGTCGCGTTCATAGGAAATAATCGAAGTATTAGGTTTTTTCTTAACTTTTGTTAAAAACTGGTAGGTTATAAATTGTTATAGGTATAAAGTACTATAACCACTTTTTTGTTCACCTGGAAGTTTACTTACATATTGAAAAGCAGGAATATGGTAAAAGAAAACAATTTTTTTTGTCTAATGTAACAGTTTAGGACATTTAGAGAGCGATTTTTCTCTTTCCTTAGTTTTTTTCTTTCTTTTTATAACATTTTTTGTTGTATGTATGTGTTTAAAGTGTTGAATCGTGAATTATTTTTTACACCTAATAAATTCTAATTTTCTATTGTGTAACAGTTTTTTTTTTTACTTTTTCTATCATGTGTTTGATAAATCATAGATTTTATGTATTTTTTTTATGGTGTATGCATTATTATTGTTAATTTTCTTCAATATCTTACCGATAAATCTCCACCATAAAAGGGATGTATCACAAATGTTTCATTTCCTATGTGTATAACCCCACTAACCCCATTACATGTGTGAAATGCCGCACTAGCACCTGGATAATCTTTAACGGTACCATGATAATAACAATGTTCAATATCCTGAAAAAAGACATAATATAAATTTTGAGTATTTATTAGTGAAATATTATTAAATTGATTTATTTATAATAGTATGAATGAAAGATTAGTTAATAATAGATTTTAATAATGATATCATAAATAGTCGTCTTTTGTAAAATGCGAAAATATATATTGTTTAAACTTAGACGCTAGCAAAACAAATTTTATTTAATAAAAATCCGTCCATTTGTTTTCAAGAACAAACATTGTCCTTTAAAGGTGTCCTGAGAGTATGACCACACACCATAGTAGGGACTTATAAGAAAATCTAAATCTTCAATTTAATTTTGAATTCATTATCAAAAGATTTTAGTCAACATAAAGTATTATGATTTAAATTTTTTCAAAACTCTTTCAAGTGGTTTTATTCATGGTTGGCAAACACTAACCGTAAAATACCAATAACGATTTAAAATCCTTTCAAATGACTACCGGAAACCTTAAAATACCAATTATGTAATAACTCAAAATACCGTTAACTTTGAAATACTCTGACGAAATAATTTAGAATACCGTTAAACCTAAAATGCCCTAGTGCCATAAAAGGGCACTAGGTCTACAAAAATTGGCTTGTTTACACGATGCAGATCGCAAATACGAAGATATTTCAATAAAATTTGGTTCGCTGACTCACATGGTCCGAAGGACATATTCTATTGATTCTAAATAGGATCGGTCCATATTTGAATCTATCGCCCAAATGGGCTATATTTACGATTTTCTCTTCTTTTATCAATTTATAGAAATTTTTGACACAAATCCATTTTAAGCCTTTCGAATTTCGCATTCAGACATTGGTTGGCTTTTAACCAGACTGGTGTAGGTTATTATATAGTCGGCATGGCCGACTTTAACTTTTTTACTCGTTTTGAATAAAGATTTCTGCGTCAAAATATACGGGATTTAAAATCTGAAAACACATTTAAGCATATAATACCTTAAAATTTCAACTTTGCTTACCAATATTTTCACCAGAGGGCGCTATAATTCAAAACTATTTGCAAAAATTTCTTAATAAAACATTGGCCTATATGTACATATGTATCTGCAAACCTTGATTGAACGAGTAAAAAGGTTAAAGTCGGGCATGCCGACTATACAATACCCTACACCAGTCTGGTTAAAAGCCAACTTATGTTTGGATCCGAAATTCGAATGGGTTAAAATGGGACTTGTGTCAAAATTTTCTATAATGTGAGTCAGCGAACCAAATTTCATTAAAATATCTTAATATTTGCGACCTGCAGTTTGTAACCAAGCCAATTTTGGGGGGACCCTTATAAAAAATACGGCAGCCCAAGGCTTCGTCCTTGGGCTGCCGTAGGTCGGTGTACCAAATTTCATCAAAATATCTTAATATTTGCGACCTGCAGCGTATAAACAATATAATTTTGGTAGGACCCTTATATGGGCACTAGGTCTAACCATGGACCGATGTTCACAAAAATCAATAGGCTGCGTCCTTGGGCCGACATAAGTCGGTGTACCAAATTTCATCAAAATATCTTAATATTTGCGCATTCAGCGTATAAACAATATAATTTTGGTAGGACCCTTATATGGGCACTAGGTCTAAACATGGACCGATGTTCACCAAAATCAATAGGCTTCGTCCTTGGGCTGATATAGGTCGTTGTACCAAATTTCATCAAAATATCTAAATATTTGCGACCTGTAGATTGCGCACAAGAATGCGCAGACAGACAGACGGACGGACGGACAGACGGACATCGTTAAATCGAAATAAAAAAAATTCTGAGCCGATCGGTATACTATAAGGTGGGTCTAGGACCAATATTTTTTGGTGTCACAAACTTATAATACCCTGACCACATAGTGGTATAGGGTATAAAAATGAACAGCGTATTTATGACGTGTCCTTAATGAGTTAAACAATTTTTAATAAACAGTTCCAGAGAAAATAAAATATTTTGATGAAAATACGAAATAAAACTAAATATTGCATTCAATTATTTTTACATAAAGGAGATGTTAAAAAAAATTAATATCTGCTTTTAAATTCGCATTTAAAAAAAAAATTAAACAAAGGGGTGTTAGGTAAGGAGATACCTTAAATGAAAGTAACATAATAAATAAAATGCAATGTTGTATTAAATTTGGAAGAGTTGGTTTATGTTAATAAATTACACAGTACAACAGCCAATCTGGGGGGTGAGAAATTCCAAGTCAGGGTGATGGTACTAGGTCAGTATAGTAAAACCCTCAAAGGGTTTGGCGTTCGTATGTGTTTATAGGTTATGTGACTTTACATGAAATTAATAACACTTGATCCTTTTTTCCGTTTTGGATTTTTTATGAATTTAAAAAAAAAAAAATTAATTTTTAAGGGAAAAAATATTTTTTTTTCTCCACAAATTTATTTTTACCGGCAAAACTGTTGATTATAAAGAAAAACGTTATATGAACGGATTAAAGAAATTGTAATTCTAAATTTGTTTCATCAAAATCGGACAAGTGGTTCTCGAGTTATGTTAAACTACGTTTTTGCCAAAATGTTACAACTAAGCGAAAAAACATCAAGATAAGGAAAAAATTTAAAAGGTCATAAAAAAAAATGACACATACGAACGCCAAACCCTTTGAGGGTTTTACTATACTGACCTAGTACCATCACCCTGACTTGGAATTTCTCACCCCCCAGACAATAATCCCAAAAATGTTCCATAGTGTTATTATTGAAATTTCTGTATAGATTTACCATAGACTACCCAGGAAAATTTTCTGTTCCAAAGAATCGGTTGTACAATAGCTGCTTTTCATTCACAACCCCTTCTACTGTCGACTCTAACACCGATTCTTTTTGTTTGAAATTGTGCCAAAAGCAACCCCTTCTATAGCTCCAAAGTGGAACCGGTTGCTTTAGAATCAGTTCTGGAACTGATTCTACGTCACCCACACCTTCCATATAGGATTCCAGGAACTGGTTCCGGAACCAGTTCCATGGAATCGGTTGCGGTGGAACCAGTTGTAGAATGGGTGTGGTTGGCTGCCGGTTGTAAAAAAAATTTTCCTGGGTAAGTAAGTAAATAAATAAATTCAAAATGTCTGAATATCAACCTTGTATAATTTTAACAAATTCTTTTCTTATTAGAATTTTTTAAAAACAAAAAAAAAAATACAAGTTTTGGTGTGAATTATGTATATTTTAAAAGCATGATATAACTTTAGTTATTTGTTAAAAATTGAATCATTTGCAAATTAAAACGTGGATGCTAATGTCATAATTCATATACTCACAATGAACGTAAATTCTTTGAAGGTTGTAATCAAGAAAAAATACAAGCTTTTCATACCATGTTAAATAAACTAAAGTTTAGCAAATATGAAAAATTTGTTTTTAGTTTATATTACGTATGTTCAACATTTCTGTCCATCATATGTCTACTGGCTTAATGCCACATGAAGAAGGCTTTAGATCACATATGGATAGAATAAGAAATTTTGCCAATTTATAATTTTTTTTTTTTTGGCACAAACATTTTCGTGTAAAAGTTAAACACGTTCAGCAGTAAGAAAACAAAGTAATGTCAAGCATTAATCGTACATCAATTTAAAATCACAACTTGTTATAAATTTTGGAAAAAGTAGTTGCTAATCATGTACGAATAAAAAATACATTTCAATATTTATGTATTTAAATGCATATAAAGTACTTATAACTTAATATGTATTTATGAGCATTTGGGTGTATCACATTTTATATCACCCCTTCGAATCTTTACAGTTGACTACAAATATTATGAACTTTGTGTTAATTTTAATGTAATAATATGAACACGTACAATTTATAGAACAATTTTTCTTTCCCTTTTCCGTTTGTAATAACAATTTTGTAATTTTCTATAGCAAAAACTTTTCTTGTGTGTGTGTGTTCTTTTTTTTTGGCTCAAAGTCAAAAATATCGTAATTCGTAGATGTAAAAGTGACTCGTCTTAAACTAATAAATAAAAAAAAATACTGAATAAACGTGCTAAAATTTTAAGCTTAAATTCGTTTATTATTTTAAAGTCATACGTTTTGAGGGGGAACCATATACCATATAAATAAAAAATTCATATAAGACGTGATTTACTTAAATTGTTTATATTATTGTTTCTTTTACTGTTCACTTAACACAAATGTCATGAGTCAAAGGAAGATAGAAAATTGACAAACAGAAGGCTACTTGTTGTTTACAATAGAGAATAAATTCATGTCAAGGCTTAACATTAGTTCGATTTCATAGTCTGCATGAATAACTTTTAATTAACAGATAATTTTGATAATTGTTTTAACAAAAACATTCTGGAATTATTCAACCACCTTCCTTCCCCAAATCTAGTGTTGCACATTGCCAATTATAAAATTCGTATTCGATTAGAAGCAATGTGAAAGAGGCACCTCTTACAATAAATGTTGATAAGGATAGCGTTCGATGAAATTAGTGCACGAATAAATTCAAATAACTTTTGAACTAGTTGACATATACAATAGAAAAATCCGTTTTATTAACAGAAATCTTATTCATGTTTACATTTAATAAAAAAATATTACACATTAGTAGTTTTTAATGAAAAATTTAATTTTTTCTGAAATTCCTCCCATTAAACTTTTAATAGTGTCTTCAGTAATTTTTTGCTTAATGATAACCATTTTCTTGAAAATGTTTTAGTGTTTTCAGCAACCTGTTTTGTGCCCTTCATGATCCTTTTTACCAGAGCCTAATATCTCTCGATGGATCTGAGCTCTGGGCAGTTAGGTGGATTTGCATATCTGGGCACACGAACTATATTTCGTTAAATAATCGAATTATTTTTTCACGCACTTCTATTTCACAGCTCATTTTAAAGCCAATAAGTATCGAATAATTTTAAAACTTGACATGAGGATTTGCACATATTTAGTAAAGGCATCTTGATTAAAAAAAAAATAAATTTTGAATTTGAAAAAATTTACAAGTAATAATGTGTGCACTAGTTTCATCGAACGCAAACCTTATGTGGCACAGTCGCACCAAATCTGTCTATTATAGGGAGGTGTTGGTATTGGTAGTAAACATTATTCGGCGGTTTCACTGTATTACAATAGTTAAATAAATTAAAAAGGTCAACTATATTGACATGTTTTTTTTTTTGTCGATTTTGCCTATACATATATTTTCAAGGCATAAAAAATTGTGTATCCCAGCCAGCAAACAAAGCCAAAAATGAATAAAAAAAGCTAAAAAAAAAATATTATTAAAAATTAAATTTTTGACAAAAAATATAAAAATTTCAAAAAAATATTTTTTATTTGTGTAAGTTTTGACTTATAGAATAAGAACCGTGAAAAAAGTATCCACATTTTGCTGGCTGGGAAGTTGATTAAAACGAAGAATTATGAATTTCTTTGTCAACTCACTCTATTAACCACATTTTTTAATCACTTAGATTTAATAAATACAAAAAGGAGTTCAAAAAGTTTTCATATTTTTTCGTATTTACTATTTGTAAAATATTTTTTTATCCGACACTTCTTTCACCCTAATTTTTAATACCGAATTCAACGATGAAGTATTTTACTGTAACTTTTAATTTTTTATTATATTTTACATACTACATCGGCTGAAAAGTACTTAGGATAACCAATAAAATAACAATATTTTTTTGTTTTGCAAAATTCGACTTTAGTCATCAACATAGTCTTCTTCAAAAGCGAAACAAACACGCCTTTGTAACATTTCGATACATTTTTTTAAGGCCTTTAAGGCCTCAAAAGAGGCCTCTGTTTCGACAATCAGCTCTTAATTCGAAACAAATCTCTTTCCAGCGAGCATTTTTTGAAGTTTGAAAATACCTAAAACCGCTGGGAGCCAAATCCGGCTGCGGAAGCAATTGAAATTGTAATTCGTGCAATTTAGCCATGGTAGCCAACGACTTGTGACACGGCGTATTGGCTTGCTGAAAGAGCACTTTTTTTCTTCTTAATATGTGACCCTTTTGTCTGATATCCTCCTTCTAACGCACCAGTTGAGCCATATAGTGATCGCTATTGCTGTTCTGGCCCTTTTTAAGGTAATCAATGTGCAAAATTCCAGCCGCATTCCAAAAAACTGATGCTAGCTGACTGTTGGGTCTTTGGTTTCTTCGGGCCAGGTTCGCCAGTTGCTGTCCACTCAGCTGACTGGCGATTCGACTAGCAGATCCGAGTTTGATCCATTGTTACATACCGATGCAAAAAGTCCTTCTTATCTCGCCGAAACAGCTCCGAAAAGCTCTCAGTATCATCGACACCCCAGCAAAAAATTGGTAGTAATGCTTTACACACTACTTCTTACACTGCTTCACAAGTATCCGTTAGTGTATTTTTACCCAACTTGTAGTAGAAAACTGTACTCCTACTATAAGTTGGGTAATTTTACTCTATATGTGTAATTGAAAAAATAAATACGAACATTAAGTGTAAGTTGGTGCTTTTTTAGAAGTTATTCTGAAAAACTTCAAAAAATCACTTCTTTCATTGCTTCCAAAGTATCCGTTAGTATATTTTTACAGCTGTTTTAGAATTACTTCTGAACAACATCCAAAAAACCAGCCAGCGAAAAAAGAGATGCCGAAGCAGCAGAAAAAGCACTACAATTGATGATCTAGATGTACTTCTTACTGTTAGCACAAATAGTAATGATTTTAACATTGATTTGCCATAGAAGAGGAGTACTCCGACTTTAACATTTTTTCAATACTTTTTAAACGAGTGCAAAGGAACCTCTTTTTCACCAATTAAAAGTTAAAAAAAATTCTTCACAAAAAAAAATTATATTTTTTTTTATTTCACAAAAGTTTTTTATTGTCGCCACCGGGTATCGAACTTGCGACCTCACGATTGGTAGTCGCTGAGCTCTACCGCTGAGCTATTCTTTGACATGAAAGTTGACTGGCATAAAAACACCACTTTGTTAATGCGAGATATTGTTCCTTATTCTCTTCAATAAAAGTACTTATTAAACAAGTGTAAAAGGTGCAATCCAATTCAATATTGGTTTCAGTACTATTTTTACAGGTACATAAAAATCAATTTCTCACCATTTTTTTATATGCATATATACATATTTTTAAAAATTTAAAAATTAAAAAAATTATTGAATTTAAACAAATTAATTATAAATATTAAAAAAAAAATTAATAGAATAAAAAAAATTAAAAAAAAAATAAAAAAAAATATTGGTTCCGCCGGGAATCGAACCCGGGACCCTCTGTTTGAAAATGCCAAATGATACCAAGATCACTTTTTACGATCACTTTTAGAGCAATTACTCTTTAGAAGCAATACTTAAATAATTTTTTGGATGTGGTTCACAAGTAATTCTAAAAAAGCTGTCAAAATGTAATAACGGATACTTGGGAAACAATGAAAGAAGTGATTTTTTGAAGTTGTTCAGAATAACTTCTAAAGAAGCAGTAAAAATACACTAACGGATACTTGTGTAGCATTAAAAGAAGTAGTTTGTAAAGCACTACTTGCAATTTTTTTTGCTGGGCACTAAAGTATTGCTTCTAAAGAGTAATTGCTCTAAAAGTGATCGTAAAAAGAGATTTTGGTATCATTTGGCATTTCCAAACAGAGGTTCCCGGGTTCGATTCCAGGCGGGACCAATATATTTTTTTTTATTTTATTTTTAATTGTTTTTTATTTCATTCTTTTTTTTAATATTTATAATTATTTTGTTTAAATTCAATATTTTTTTAATTTTAAAATTTTAAAAAATATGCCTACAGTGACGGACAATACAATAGAATCAATTAAAGTTTTTTCTACATTTATCCCCGTTGCTTTTATTTTTAAAGATCAAAATAATGATTAAATTGTCCCCGAAATACTGGAACATGGTCCAGAAAATTTTATAAAATTTTATTGTAGCGTTTGTTTTTTAACTTTGCTACTTGTTCTAAGTAGGCGTGGCTTTTAATGAAAAATCATCGTTATCGACCTTTCTTTCAAATTATGTAGTAAAATTTAGCGAGTACTGATCGGATTTGCACAGACTGATACTGTTAAAAATTGTATAAAAATTCCTTGAATCTTGCATTATTTTTATTGACAAATTATTATATTTATTGACAGATTTAAAATAACAGCGGTTTAAATATAGGCAAATTTTTTTTTTTTAGCGATTTTTAATAATAACCGATGACCACGTTTAAAGTCAGTAAACCACTTTTCTGCCATTTCCCTAGATGGAGCAGCGTCCGAATAATACTTATCAAGTCAAGCTTTGGCGGTGTTTTTTCCCCGTTAAAAATCAATGATAAGTCCACCACCAGTGTTTTCAAAATCGCAAAATTAGCGTCACTAAAAGTCACTAAAACAGTTGTAACTTGTTTACTAATGAACGTATTTTCATAAAATTATGACAGATATCAAGTGAAGGTTGGTAGTTCAAAAAAACTATATGGATTTTTCATTAGTGGTGCCACGTATGTGTCATCCTACGGATTTTTCAGCCGATGGGCTATGTATAATATTCACTGCCTGAACTTGGTTCGCTTTCTTGAATATGACCTAAGTCGTACTTTGGTATAGGGTATCTTACCATTGTACTTGACCGACTACAATTTTTACTTGAGTTTTAACTGATGTGAGAATTAGTTTCAATTAACCCCCCTCCCAGCTCAAGGTCACGCTAAAGTGAACAGTACCTTTAAAATAAAAGACAGATTAACAACCGGTCCCTTCGGATCTATCATGTGTGTCTTTTGGGAAGGATACCTTCTTGAGTGGGAATATTAGTCATACCTAGTTTAAACAAGTTAATTATTTTTACATTCATTACTTACATGACGATTGCCATCTACTAAATAGCCACTAGAGTGATAATGTTTCTGTATTAAATTCGGTGATAAAAGTTGTCTGTAAAGAAAGATGTTAAAAAATGTAATTAAATTTTAGTGAATAGAAATTAAATTAAAAATTCATATAAACAAAAACTTGTTAATATTCCAAATAAACTCCCCTTGGGATAAAAAAAAATTCAAAAAATTTTGTTACTAAATTATTTGTTACTTTTTCGAACTGAGGGTAGTCAATTGTTAGAGTTAAGCTGTTAAAGTAGGCCAAACAACAAAAAAGTTTAACAGTATAAAGTTATTTGTGGAAATGCGTATTCAGTGTGTAAATTAACTTACATTGCACGTACTTATAAAAGCGTTAAATATTTATTGTGTCTAATAAATAATGTTGTATTTAAGTGATTTTCTTTTTTTTTGTATTTGTTGTTTAGGGGAAACAAACTGAAAACACTTGATTACCAGCAAGTAGTTTAACCCCAATCTAGTGTTTGTCGGTTCTTGTATATAAGAAGTTGGTACACTTAAAATAATACGTCAGTAGAAAAATCGGTCAAACCGGTTTCAAATCGATTTTACTAATTTTTAACAAATTTTTAGTTGAAGCACTGATTTAAGCAAAGATTTAGTTGATTAAGCAAATATTTTAGTTCATTTAGCACAATACTAAAAATCCTCAGTACTTTAACTAATTTTGAGTGTTAATTTTCAAAATTATTTAAAACTAATTTTTAAGAACCCATTCGCAAAATTTTACAAAATTTATTGTTAAAATATAAAATTTTCATGTTAATGTTATTACCCGTTAGATGGCGCCACCAATGTATCAGTAGTTTTAAAGATGGCGCTATTTCATTCTCTCCCGATTTTTTTAAATGGGGTTATCTCTATCCAAAAATGGACCTTAGCTGGCCCTTGGAGTCTCGGAAATTTTTAATAAAAATTTTTCACTTCATAAAATGGCCCATATCTCGAAAACTAAGCGAGATAGAGCAAAACGGTCAAACTAGGAGGGTAGGGTGCCGAGACCCTAAATTTGGATAAATTCTACGATCCAGTATAATTACAGATAAAACTGTAGTTTTACAAATTTTTTGCTTAAATTCAGATTTGTTAAATTTAACAAAATAACAAAGTGTTAAATTCAACAAATTTTATTTTAAACAGGATTAAATTTTGTTAAATTAACTAATTTTTCTGTCCAGCCAACAGACGTATTATTTTGAGTGTATCTTTATTATCTTTTAATGTGATATAAGTAGATGATTTTAAATAATACTTTAATTTTTTTGGCAGATTTGTGAAGTAGGAACTATTTTTTTTAAGTATTTTTTTTTTTAGGGAGAAGAAAATATTTTTATTGGAAAACTTAATAGACTGAATATATTATAACTAACATTTAACTGTCACAAGTTCATCCCATCGGAGGACTCGTCACTAGTTAGTTAATGTGTCAAATGACCAAAATATTTTAAATTGATAAGTTGTCACTAAATGAACTTTTTCTGCAAAGTATAGGTAGAGGGGATTTTTCTGTACCTTGGATGGCGTGTACCACAAATTATACCAGATGTGAATCAGCTAATTTGGGCAATATGGCCGACAGAAAATGAGCAAAACAAAACGCAAAAATTTAAGAAAAACACAAAAGATAAAGCACAATAATCTAAAAAGAGACAGATTTATACAAAAATTCGCAATACAAAATATATGGAGATTTTATATTGTTATCTCCCTCTTGACTTGCCTTCCATGTAAACAAAACCATATGGTTCGAGAATACTTTTTTGACACCTGTCATTGGTTTCACATCTGGTATTAATCTGTGGCGTGTACCTTGGAAGTTTGCATTTTTCCTCTATTTGTTAATGTTGTATTGTTAATTCTTCTTCTATGAAGTATTTTATTTTACCTATTGATTATTTTAAACTACACAAAATTTCAGATAAGTCTATAGGAGACCCTAAAATTGGGTGCGTGTATCTTGGGACGACAATAGTAAATTTTTGAAAAAAAAATTAAAAACTAACCCCTAAATTCATAAACGCTTTGAACAAATTTTTTATGAAAATGACGTTTTGTAAACCTGCTATAATTTTACAAAGCATTTATGAATTGAGGGGTAATTCTTTAAAAATTATCAAGATATTTCAAATTGTGGGCTTAAATCAATTTTTTAACTGTATTATACAAATAAGAAAAAAATTTTCTTTCTTTGCAAAAATTAAAATGTGTGTACCTTGGAAGTTTTTGAATATTTCCTGCTCTGTATATCCAACCAATTTCAGTATATGATTAATTGAGGGTCCGCAAACTAGTTTTGGTTTTTGAATATAATTCGTTACGAAATGACATATGATTTAAAAAATTCACCTGTTCTTAAAAATGATTTTTTAGTTATATATTAAATTGCAAATCACACGTTAAAATACTATAAGTTTCCTCATTTGAAATAAACAAGTGCTCCAAAGAATCAAGTGTTTCATTCTTTCCCCTTAAGAGCAATGATACTCTACTAGGCATATAAAATGTAATATTATAAATATTTATACAATTGTTTTATAATTCTATTTTGGCATGATTATATGGAAAATTTAATTAAACATAGTGTTTAAGGGCAGAGTTTGGCACATTCAATGTGTATAATTGACCAAGTGGTAAAGGTCTTAACATTTGCAATTAATATTTGTTAAATAGTATAAAGAAATGTTTATGATGTTGCCTTTGGGTTCCCTTTTCTCTGCTAAAAATTGTAATGGCTGCTGATGTGCGTATTACTGTTTGAATATATGATCATAATAATCGTTATTATAATAATCAAACCAAAGAATTCTTCAAACAAAACATTCTTGTATAAATATACGAAGCTATTTAAACAAACATAAATTCCTGCTATTGTGAACATCTGTTTGTCTTCCTTTAGAGTTTCTAGAATACTGCCTAAATAAAATTGTAGATGAAATTAATTTAGGCTTATAGTTTCATCAAAATGTTACTTGAGACTAGAAATTAGACAATGCGGTATTTCAAAGACTGAACTAGATCCTATATGTTCGCTTCACAACCCACCAAATATAGGCATGATTTTTGAAGCACAAATTTTGGTGTTTGTAGAAAGGGTATTTTGCATCAACTCTTTTTTTGTTTTGCCATTATTGGTACGTTAGTTCCAACAAAATTTTTGCCAGTGCTACCATATTAGTGCAACCATATTATTTATGTACGTTTTTAGCTATAGGGAATTATATAACTCGTAAGCTTAGTTGATATAGCCGTCTTCTGGCTTCAAATCATGGCAGAACTAAAACAAAAACAAATAGCTATA
Source organism: Leucophora obtusa (assembly GCA_949987735.1). NCBI lineage: Eukaryota > Metazoa > Arthropoda > Insecta > Diptera > Anthomyiidae > Leucophora > Leucophora obtusa. The sequence goes on from OX465297.1 coordinate 195,204,836, forward strand.
AACTTTTTATATCCTACACCACCCAGCAAAATCTCTCATTAGTAACTACTTATTTTTTACCACTAATAAGTATATGAGTAAGATTTATTATGCACACGAATAACTACTTATTTTGGTAAATACTTATTTTATATACTTTCGTAATGCAGCGGGTGCACAAATTTTGTGCGTTTTTTCATGGAGCGAATATGGACAACTACTTGTAGAAACGTACTTGTCGAATAAAAATAATGAGTTTTGACACCGAATTATATGCAGTAGACCCTAATTCTACTGCTTATTACTTAGATATAAGTAATGAGCACCCATAACTGAGATTTTGTTGGGCACTACGGCGACAGCAGGGTGAATATTATTGTCCAACTTGCAATTTAACGCTGTTTGTTGTTTTGTTTGTCAATTGCAAGGTATTTAGCTGTTATACGAAAATATTTTCTATTTATGCCTACAGTTAAAAAAAAACATGGGAATTATGTAGCATATCTATATATATAAAAAGAAGTGAAAATTTTGATGTCAGCGCTAACTGCGGAAACGTGTCAACCGATTTCAACCAAAATTTCAGGGTACGTTGAGGATCGTGTGTAGATGGTTTATGTGAAGTTTGCACTAAATTGGCCCAGAGACAATCTGACAATAAACATATAAACAATTTAATGGAATGCCTGTCCATCCAGTCCACACTGATGAATCCTTTCCATACAAAAAGGCAGAAACTAGATCTAGCCTGATTTGAAAATAATGATTACAATTTTCAGAGAAAAAGGTTTAGTCTTCTTCTTTACCTCAAACCTACTAGATAGGCAGTTTGCCAACGTCATTTCAGAAAAAGAAAAAAATGGCAGATATGTCCTCAAGACGACTCTCGTAAATGTCTGCATTTGCTGACTTGTTACCTAAACGGCACTGCTGACATTGTCGTTAAGACATATTTTCCAGGTACGCGATCATAAAATTAGCAGTTTTTATATAAAGAATAATATTTTTTGATGACATAGCGGGTTTTATAGAAAACTTCTAAATGAATCTCCTAAAGATATAATCTCCATGGCAAAACTACACCATCTGGTCATCTGGCTAGAGTGTCCCTTAAAAATACACAAATTGCCTGCACTTGTACGTACAAACCATACGTCAATATGGCAATATTTTTGTGAAAAGGTGACACGGAGGAAATAAGAAGATAAACAGAGAAAATCTGAAGTAGAATGTTTGTATATGTCTGTTTGATCACTTCTGAAATTATTCATATAGAGACAATCTGACAATGAAAATATAAACAATAATACAATTTAATGGAAGATCACTCATAAAGCCTGTCCATAAAAAGGCAGAAACTAGATCTAGTCTGATTTGCAAATTTAATGTATTGATAACTTTTGAGGAAGGTTTATTCTTCTTCTTGACCTCAAACCTACTAAAATAGATTTGTCATTGCACCCCCAGTTTTATTGGAAATGGTCCCAAATGGAAGAAATCGATTTTTTTTTTTGGAAATTTCGAAAAAAAAATTTTTTTATTTCATTTATTCATTTAATATAGTCAAAATGATTCAGGCATGGAATTTTGACTTCATCGGATATCACTAACCCACTTTAGCCTGGAATCCAAAATGACCCACGAATTTGATAAAAATGCAAAAACGTGTTTTTTTTAAATTAATTTTAAAGATTTTTACTACTATTTTCTTGAGCTTAAGGTTTGGTTTTTATTTTTAAAAAGTTTTTTATTTTCGATATTTCGCTACTCCAATGTGTAGCATCTTCAGGAAATAACAATTAAAAAATTTTTTTTAAGCTCAAGAAAATAGTAGAGTTAAAAATTTAAAAAGAAGGTTAAATAAACGAAAAGAATTTTAAAGACTTTTTAAAATGCCTAATTTGGAGATGTCGATTGCTATTTGTACCATGCAATAGTTAATATTAAAGAAAAAAAATAAATTGAAAAATTATAATTCGAGTTTATGTTTGGAGCGACTGCTTTCCAGGATACTTTACAAAAATTGCTCATTTTGGCAAAAATTTAACAAAATTTGAATGTTTTTATCAAATTTTACACAGTTTTCGAAAAAACATCACTTAAATTTAGTTAGACTATAATTATCTTTACATTTGTTTAAAAACTATTTAATCCTTAGTAGCCTGGGGTCAGAAAAGACCCATGAAACTTAATACTAATTATGACTACGAGATTGTAAAACCATTAAATTGTTAAAAAAAAATCTAAACTGGATAAAAATAATTATTTTATTTATCGTGATCCACATGGGGTTAATTTTTATACTTTTGGCCAAAAACGCCCCACTAGGAAATTTACAGAATAACACCTCTCATAATTTTCGGAAAATTATCACTTTGAATGAAGAAAAAAAATTTTTTTCTTTAATATCAACTATTGCATGGTACAAATATCAATCGACATCTCCCAATTAAGAAGTTTAAAAAATCTTTAAAATTAATTTTAAAAAAAAAACATATTTTTTAATTTTTATTCATTTCGTGGGTCATTTTTGATTCCAGGCAAAAGTGGGTTAATGATATCTGATGAAGTCACAATTTCCTATATGAATAACTTTGACTATATTAAATGAATATTAATAAAAAGTTAATTTTTTCGAAATTTAGAATTTGGGGAATTTTTAATAATAATATACTTTTTTCCATTTTCGTCCAACTTTTGGTACGGGTTAACGTTTTCCAAAAAAAAAATCGATATCTTCCATTTGGGACCATTTCCAATAAAACTGGGGGCTGTTGTGAACGAAAATCGACAAATCGCTATTATAAGGGACAGTCTAATATATACCCCATGACCAAGAGATAATATTATTTTATTATTGTTTCGAAAATTCTGGAATTTTGGAAGAAATATATCTCGAGAGGAGGAATTTTCTAAACCAACAAACTCGCTGCCCTACACTTAAGTATAATCAGTATAATGCTAAGTAGTTGGGCGATTTGTTATAAATAATTTAAGTGTTAATTTTGGAGGCACTGGAATTTTCTACAGGGTCCGCCAAATAACTTTTGAAAGTACTTGAAAGTACAATCCTTCCGGTTAATAATGGAAAATAATTTCATTCATATGGCTGCCTCAGCTGGCCATGCAGTAGCCTACACGATCGGCCCAATTTTTAAGCACATTATCGATTGTGTGCAGCTGTATTTCACCAATGGCTTCACGAATATTGTCCTTTAAAGCGTCAATTGTCTCTGGCTTGTCGGCGTAACACTTATCTTTGACGGCACCCCACAAACAATAGTCCAACGGTGTCAAATCGCAGCTCCGAGGTGGCCAAACGACATCAGCTCTGCGGCTGATAATGCGATCTTCAAAAACAGGGCGCAAAACATCGAGTGTAGCTTCGGCTGTGTGGCACGTAGCGCCGTCGTGTTGAAACCAAATGTTGCCAATATCCTCCTCTTCAATTTTTGTGAACAAAAATTCGTTCAACATGGCCCGATAACGATCGCCATTGACTTCGCACACATTCTGCAACATTACCATGATTTTCAAAGTAATGTCGCAATATTTCCCAGCGTTGTTCAAGCGTATACACAACCATATTCGTTCAGCGGAAGGATAAAACTAATTATCTGTCAAATCAGACATGAGCTAAGTGTTACCATTCACGAAATAAGCACTACTTGAAAAAAAAAAAAACGTTAGATGGCGGACCCTATACTATGTTCTAAACTCACGGCCGTTAAGCTATATAAGACCACACTTAACGAAGGAAGTGGAAGTGCGCATTAACATTTATGAAGTGAAGTTTATTATTAACATTTGTGCTGTTAAGTTGCGCTAAGACTGGGTATAGTTAGTGGAGTATTAGCATGTGTTTAGTTAGTAGTGCTCTAAAAAATCGTTGTATTAAAATCTTTAGAGTTTGTGTGTGTGTGTGTGTGTTAAACTGTTGTGTACAATGTAATAGAGAGTTAATAAATAAGAGTATTAGCTCAGTATCAAACTAAAGAGTGTGTGTTATTTTAATATGGAAAATCACCAACCCAGTTTATCTAAAGAAGATAAACGAACGTTTTAAAAGGCAAAATGTAATAATTGGTGAAAATAACCCGGTTTATCTAAAAGAGATAAACAAACGTTTTTAAAAGGTAAAAACGTAACAATATTTTTGTACTTCTTAAAAATATATTAATAAAAAAATTGCGATAATTTTAGTAAGTAATATCAACACTTCTAAATCTTTAAGGGGTAGATAGCACTATGAGCTACGAGCAATAACTGCAGAAATGATCGATTGAAATGGTGTTTTCAGCTACTTGAATTTCATAATCAGTTTACTACAATTGGTATTGAAATTGTTCAGCTGTAGTAAATGTAGTAGATTGTAGTAAGTAACCGAACAGATATATTATATTAACTGACCAATTAGTTATGCAATAGCCTTGTCTAGTATCTTTTTAAGACAATTTTTCACATCTAAACATGTTTCGATATAATAGAAAATATATTTCGTCACCTAAAATGCGAAAGGGCGTAACAACAAAAAAATTTAAGCCGATTTTCTGATTGATTATGATGCACTAGACTAAATTACATTTCCCTACAAAACTTTAAACTTATATGTAGAAATAAGTCTATAGTCGTGTTTTAAACAAGAGAAGAAAATATAGAATATCTTTAATTCTACAACGCTTTTTTTTGGTTCTCGTGTAAAAAAATAAAAAGTGTTGTTACGCCCTTTTGCATTTTAGGTGACGATTTGTAATTTAACATGATCATAAACATTTTTCTATCATCATTATCATCATAACTAATATTGTGATTATTATTATCATCACTGGTTCATTGAATATTATCCTTAGAATTTTGAGTATGTACATTGTGCTGACACGACAATGTCTTGAAGTTAATTAAAAATATCTTAAGTAAGTAGAGAAGACAATATCTTAACTACGAAGGTTGTCCAAAAAGCAATCATCATCGTCCTCATCGTCTTATATGTAGTAACCATAGAAATCAAATTATAGTTAGCAACACAACCACCCCAATCTTTACAATGAATATAATATGTTATATTAGTAAAATTGTTTTTGGTACTTGAGGTATCTGCATGTGCTTGTATCGCCACATTATGTGTCATTCTAAGTGTGTATATCAGGGTGGGTCAAATTTTTTGCGACAAAGGGGCATCGCGATGCTTGTTCTCAAAAATGAACTTCGAGCCCCTGGATTTTTCAAGATAGAAAGTCAAATATTCGTCAACTTTCTCCAAAAAAAGGCGGTAAATTCCAAAAAAATGTGTGAAAGCGCCCTCTGACGGCACTCAAAAATAAATGTCAAAAATGGATTCGTCGACCCAAAAAAAACCCCACATACACATTTGGCTAGAGAAAATAAAAATTTCGTTTGCCTCGATTCTTGAATATTTAATTCGGCGGCTCGAAGTTCATTTTTGGGCTATGATTTCTTCGGCAAAGTTTCTTGGAATGACCCATAGGACAAGAATCGCGATGCGCCTTTGTACATTTTTTCGGCCCCCTAAAATTCGACGGCCCTAATATATATTAGGGTTGGTCAATTTGTTCGGGTGAAAAAACGCATACATAAAAAACAAACAAAAACTAGTTTTGTACAAAAACTATGTGGTTTTTGCTCAGTCTAAATGCAGTATAAGAAAGTATGGGTCTAAAATTAAAACCTAAAAAAAGCAAATTGACCCACCCTGGTGTACATGTATTGATATATAAGTGTATATGTATATTTTTGTATATTATTGTAGTGCATATTTTAAAAGGATTTAGTATGAACGTGAGTTTATGTCTATTTTATTGAAATGTCAATTCGATTCAATTCATGCTACAATTTTCTCTACTTTCGTCTGCATTTACTTTGTATGTGCATGTGTGTGTGCGATTATGGAACAACGTTGCCTGGTTGTATAGTGTGTGTGTGTATTTGAGTTTGAAAATATTATGAACCAATATTAGAATAGTTCTAATCAATTGTTTATTTAAAATAAAATATATGTATGGTAGAAATTTTGCAAATGTAAATATTTAACAGATTATAAGATTTATTTTTGTTTTAGGGATTATGGAAATATAAATGTGTGTTTCATTTTTGGGGGAAACATTTATTTTACATTGAGTTGAATGATTGAATATTTATGGTTGCTTGTGGTAAACTGTTTGGACCGAATATGAAATACAATAAAGTATACATATATTGTGTTTATTATCATTTCTTTACATTAAGGTATTATATATAAGTCCTATTTGAAAAACTTAGCATTGCTACTTTTTTCAATAAATAAGCTCCAATTAAATTATTTGGAAATTCACTTTTTTGTTTTAATGGAATAAAAATTGACAGTTATGTAACCCAAATTTGAAATTAAAGAAAATATATTAATCATACAGATGTCATTTGATAACTTTATATCAACACTCATATAAAAATGTTAGTAAAAAATGTTCATGGAGCTTTCGATCGCACTTTCTTATTTTCTTATTGATATTTAGTACAATTTTCATTTTAGTAATAATTTTTGCTATTCTCTTAATACAAATTACGGATTTTTTTTATTAATTTTCGTAGCTGTTTTTAGCAAAATATTTTACCAATTTTTCAAAACCGAGTGCTAAACTTACCAAAAAATATACTAATTTAAAAAAAGTGGATATTTTAAGGAAATTTCATTTACAAGAATTCGTTGATTTTTTAGAATTCTTGTTTAGTTTATATCTGCTATTATTGATATATTCTTAGTTTGGAAATAAAATTCAGAAAATTTCATTTTATCTCCCATGCATAAGAAGGTAATAACTGGATAACCTTTTGCAATTTTTACTCCAAATTTCAATTATGTTGAGGTAATTTTACATTTTTTAAAATTGAATGAAAAAAAAAATATTTTTTAATATTAAATTTGATCTTATTTTTTACACTTTTTTGCTAATTTCATCAAATTGATTTTAAATTGCAGAGTACAACAATTTACTGAAATTTAGTAGCGTCTACTAATTATTTACACTAATTTCATTCTACTTAAATTATTAATATTTAGTAAATTTTTTAACTAATTTTAGCAAATCGATTTTGAATTTCTTTTTACAACAATTTTGCTAAACTTTAGGAGCAGTTACTTATTTTATTTTACTACAATTCAGTAGACATGTGTTGCTAAAATTAGCAGTTAATTTACCCGTAATAACTGCAAAATTTTAAATATCCATTACCAACTTTTTTGGTTGAGTGAAGTTGTAAAAATTTGTCAAGTTATGACCATTTTCCTATGAAGTTGCAAATAGTTAGACAATGTAAATAATTTTTGGCGAATTTTCTAACCTCTAACGCTAAGAGGTTAGAAAATTTTCAAGTTATTACAGATTCTCCAGGCCATTAATATATTTACCGAGGATCTGTTAACTACCCTAAACATAACGCACAAGCATAATTTTCTACTGAAAATTTGTTAAATTTTCAACGGTATCGATTCCTATTTTCTTCCGAAATTTTTCAATACTTTATTACTTTTTGATTATTAAGACCCAAAAAAACTTGTATATGGTTTTTTCCCCCTCAAGGAGAACCGTAACCCATTCCTAAGTATGACTACTAGACTTTAACAACTTATAGACAAAAGAAATTTCGAAAATAAACTATTTTTGTGGATATATCGATTAGATTTTAGAGGGAAAAAATTTACCACACCTACGCCCATTTTTTCCGCTATACCTAAAATTCCCATTTACCCCAATTTCCTACCGGCAAGGGTTAAAAAGAGGAAAGCCACCCTTGACGCCTTCACGAACCTCTTGGGCCAGAAACCTAAAATTTAAAGAACGAGTGTATTTGGAGCACTAAAATTGAAAAACGAAATGGAATAGGAAGCGAGCGGAATTGAAACACTACACAAGTGGAACGAAATGGAATGGAATGTAGTAGTTATTTCTTAACCATATATGGCCCTTTGGGCTCGGTTATGTAATTGAAGAATAAATAAATAAATAAATAAAATTGAACGGGGAACGAGTAGAAATTCTAGAAAATGAAATGGAATTGAAGTAATATATAAGAGAAATTGAATGGAACAGGGAACGAAATGGAATGTAAAGTGGAAAGAAATTGAATTTTTTTTTTAAAGAGAAGCAACACTCAGGAAATTCTTTCTATTAATTAACGTGTTGCCTCCTTTGGAAAGGGGATAGAGAAGAAGTGAAAAGTGGTGAAAGATGAATGGCTTCAAATATGGCAACACTGTAATTGCGCGAGATGTTAAATTTTTAGAACAGTTGTTGCGCGCCATCTGATGGTGAGTTGGCGAACTTTGGTGAATAGAATTGAACACTAAAGTTAAAAAACTGAATTAAACGGATATATAATTACAAATAATTAATAAACAAAAAGTGTGTATGCTGTTATTTTTAATTGCACGAGCCAGCCCAGTGTAGAAAATCATTACCAGATATGTGGTTATGTAACTACATACTTGGTAATGGTAAGTACTTACTTTTGTTATTACATTTCTTATTACCTTTATATGGCGATGTCGCGAAAAATAATGAGTTGTCGTTACACACCAGCATACGAAAAATCAAAAAATATATCGTTACCTATGTGCTTACCAGTACTGACAAAAATAATGAGTCTAAAAATAGATGTTCAAAAAAATTAATTATATAAAAAAATATTTTTTTTATTGTATTTTTTTTTTTTAATAAAATTTGCTGGTGCGGGAATCGAACCTGGGTCTACAGATTGCCAGTCAACAGCTCTACCATCTAAGCTATATCGACATGTAATATTTAATAGATAAAAACATAATTGACCTGCTGCACACAAGTAAGCTTACTCGCCAACATACAAAAAATCAAAAAATATGTGGTTACATATATCCTTACCAGTGTTTAAAAAATTTGGAGTCTAAAAATAGATTTCAAAAAATTTTCAAAAAAATCTATAAAATTATTTTCTATTTGAAATAATGATAAAAATAAGTCATTATCAGTAACTCATTATTATATGTTTTAAAATAATGAAGAAGGTAAGTGGGTGTCATTACTGGTAGTCCAAAAAATAATGATATGTCATTACCGTTTCTACACTGGGAGGTTTATTTAAAGGAAATAAACGTACGTTTTTGAAGGTAAACCCTAACAATTGATGTCTGAATTGAGATTGGTTGTTTTGATTGCAATACAAAAGAACCCGGTTTATCTAAGAGAGATAAACCAACATTTTCAAAAGGTCAAAAAGTAACAATATATATCCCTTTTTTAACTTTGCGTTGGGAGCTATTTAATATCAGCGAATTCGATTTTTTGCTATATTTTGGTCATTAGAGTAAAATTGTTCTTATTGTTATCGAGATCCAATGAAGTCAAACTAACAGTATTTTGACCCATATCAAAGCATTTTCTTTTTCTGTAAGTTAATTTTTAACTAATTTCTATTAGTTTTAACTAAAAGTTTTACAGAATTTTTCTATTAGTGTAGAATAGGCCAACTAAGTACCAAAAGCCTTAACCCAGACCTAATAACTACTTATTGTATAATATGTTTCACTTTATTCATTGCATCAGTATATTATCTTTCAGAAATTTTGTGCGCTTCCCGGATTATGACATATATCATACTGTGGTTAGCCCGCGTATTTATCTTCAATTGTTTACCTGTTTTTTTTTCTGATATAAAAAACCTCACATTCTTTTATCTTGAGAAAAAAATATAAAAAAATCGATAAAATAAATTTTTAAATAAAAAAAATTCTGAACTAAATTGTATTCTGTAATACCATTAAGAGAAAATTATGTACGGTAATATTACTTTTATATGGATTAAAGTTAATTAGTGGTGTTGTAAAAATGAACGCATAAAAACGATATTTTTATGAGTAATATGACACCGCCACAATTGCTCCCTTTAAAAGTCAACTAAAAAAATAAATAAAAATGGAACAAGAAGGACACGACAAAAAAGAAATTTCTTTGTTCAGCAAAAGGTTAATTTTGCTTTATATTTTTTACAGCAGATTTTATTAAGAAAACTTTCATTTTTTGTTGTACTTGTTGTTGCTGTTATGTTTTTTATATTTCCCTAGTAGGTATATTCATGATATTTTTTGTTGTTTTATTTTATTATTTTGTCAAGCTTTATGTTCTATTCTTCATTAACTTGAAGAAAAGGTCAAGAAATCTTTGGCATTTTAAGTGTTTTAGGCTTTGCCTGTAATTTGCACTTAAAAATTTGTTTTATTTTACTTTTGATGATATTTTTTTCTATTTTTTCCTCTTGTTGTTTATTTTATGGGCTGACAACAGGGAATTAAAATAACAGCAAAAAACTGAAATTAAAGGAGATACAACTCTGGAAAAGAGAAAAAAAGTTATACACAATTTTGTATGTAAGATAAGATATAAAAATGACAACAGGAAAATAACAAGGCAACAAGACAATCCAATATTTGCAAGAAATCAAACCTTAATTCATACTATTCCACTTTGTCCATGTATTTGTTAGTTTGATTATACCAGAGTGTATGTGTGTATATGTACGCGTTACACAGAAGCATGAAAGCAAAGTCATCAACAGTTATAAGAAAAATATAATAAAAATGAGAATCAAGGAAGGGAATCACGAAAGACAGAAAAAATCAACAAGAAGAATAAAATCAAATTAAGCTGTTTTATCTATTAAAACTCGAAAAATAAATACAATGAAAAAACTGTTTTGCAAACAAGAAGTGTACTACAAAGAAATAAAAAAATTAAGCACCGTGTTACAACACTAATATTATACCGAAACTAATCTAATTCCTAACGAATTAACTTTCGGTGAAATTTATCATATTGGCGTAATCAACATTTTACAACACTAAAAAAGTTTTTCTGAACTGAAAGTAACAGTTAAAGCGGCAAAAAAACGCGACAACCAAACCATTTGTTATTTTTGACTGTTGAAAAATAACTAACCAATGCATTAAAAATAACTAACAATGTCGTAAAATTAACTGACATATTTTTACTACAGAAATGTTAAAATAACTGACATTAATTGTTTTAGTTTTTTCGCATTTGTAAAAGTATATTTTAATAAAAAAAAATTTTTTTTTCTTTCTATTAAAAAATATGTTTAATTACTTCAGCCTATTTAAAATATAAAGTAAAAATACCAAACGGTTCTCCAGTTATTTTACTTTAACATGCTTCTCCAATTGCTAATAATACAACTTTCTGATTTTTATTTGCCAAATAGGAATATTTTAATAATAGCCGTTTTTTCTAATCACTTGGATTTAATAAATCCAAAAAGTATTTCTAAAAGTGCTCAACAGATGGGGTTAGATTCACACTATTTTAAAAAGAATTTTCTGTCCGAAACTTCTTTCACCCTAATTTTTAATACCGAATTCGATGATGAAGGATTTTACTTTAGCTTTTAATTTTTAATTATATTTTATAAAAAAAAGAGCGATAAACAGTCTGCCTTTTCAGTTTTATCACTTCAATTTTTAGACAACTGAAAAATTCCATTGCAATATTTAATATTCACTAATTGGATTTAATTAAATTATTTACTGTAGAGTGAAAAATTGCAATATCTATTTCAGCTATTTCTCCATGTCCAAGATTAAAAATATGTATTTGGTGAGGTGTAGTTTTTTTTCTAAACATATTTCATAAAAAAAAATTTAATAAAAACCTTTTATTTGTTAGTTTTTCAATTTTTTTGTTTCTCTTTTAATTGTTATTCGTATTTTTTTCTGACATTAAATTAATAGGCTGTTTCATATATTTGTGCTTTTATTATGGATTTATTAAATCCAGCTTTTTTTTTTGGATTTAATAAATCCACTTTTTGTATGAAAAATTCTAAATCCAGGTGATTAAAAAACACGCTAAATAACAAACTAAATAAGAATTTTTATATTCTATGAAATTTTTTATTTTTTAAATAACTAAGAAAAAAACTGTTTACTTTGAAATAACTCTTTAGATAGTTGTCTATCATCATATTAAAAAAAAAAACTGATGTTGATAACTCCCAGGAAAATTTTCTACAATCGGCTGCCAACCAAATTATTTCTGCAACTGGTTCCACTGCAACCGATTCCGGAACCAGTTCCACGTAACTTATATGGAAGGCACGACTGACGGAGAATCAGTTCTAGAACTAGTTCCAGAACCGATTCTAGGGCAACAGGTTCCAATTTGAAGCTATAGAAGCGGTTGCTTTTGGGACAGTTTCAAACAAAAATCATCGGTGTTAGAATTGACAGTAGAAGGTGTTGTAAAGGAAAATCATCTTTTCTACAACCGATTCTCTTGAACAGAAAATTTTCCTGGGCTGTTACGAAATTAGAGTACTTTTAGTTAGTTGTTTTCCTAAATAAGTGTCATAACAGTTGTTTTGCAAAAAAATTGCAAGTTTTTTAGAATAATTTTAAAACTGCACTTTCAGTCTACTGAAAGTTTGTTAGACGATTATTTAAAATTTGAGGATTGCACTTTAAAGTTTTATTGAAAAAATCATAGCAAATTAAAATTAAAAATAGTACACATTAGGGTGGGTCGATTTAGCAATAGATATTGTGCCATCGATTTTTCGATAGCTTTTGGCATGAGGAAAAAAGTTCCACTGCGACATATCAAAAAAATAATTTTCGAGACGCCCAAATTTAAATTTTTTGACTTTTTATCAACTTTTATTTTTAAGGTTTTGTTAGTAGGTAATAAAAAAAAATCGGCTGATTTAATTTTTTTTAAATACTACCTTCCCAAGGTGAAATTGTACGATAAAAACGATAGCGATAGCAGTTTTTCCAAAAAAATGTTTTTCTTGAAGTTCTGGATGAGTTTTTTTGTCGAAAAATCGATCTTTTTTTAAAAAAAAAATTCTCCGATTTCAAATTTTTTAAATATATCCTATCCAAGGTAAAATTGTACGATCGTTTTATCGCAATATAATTTTTTCGAAAAAAAATGTTTTTTTTTTGGTCAAAATCGGCAAACACTAATGCTCATTTAGTATTTTTATGTAAAACCTTAATTTTAAAAGTTATAGCGCAAAGAAAATTTCCCGTTTTAGGGCTAAAAGCTGCAGATGATATTATATTTTACAGGGATTTTCGCAGGGATATTATATTTTACGCGCAATCTACCAGAGAGTGCGAGAGAAGGTGAAAAAATAACACTTTTGTATATTCCATATACTTCATGGGTGCTCTAATGCATGGCCTTGACTCGTAGCATAACGTCTTGATGCGATTCATATCATATAGCCACACTCATCATTGTATTGACAGTAGTTCATCTCCTTATGACCTGATGCTACGAATCATAGTCTGTATAGAGGGGTGCCGGTTTTATTCGTTGTTATGTTATACAAAAATATTTTTCTTATAGAGACAATTCAACAATCAAAACTACTTTGGTCAATTGACATATAAACTAACCACTGGCAAGTCTTTGGTTGAGACGAAACTGCATCAGTCTTCTGATTCCCTTGTATCTGTTAAATTCCTCGATAAAAATGTCATTTTATTCTTCTTTCTGTAAATGAGCTTTAGTTGAAATGTATAAAAATATCTGCCTAATAAATTTAATGGTTTTTTAATTTAGGAGTTTCAAGAAGAAATCATCGAAATTAACCCCTAAATGCATTGGGGTCAAACTGATCCAAAATTTTTAAAGCGTTAAAATTATTCAATGACAAAGTATAAAATAAAAAAGTAATTTTTTCGACTTGCAAACACTAATCAAATTTTTGGTGGACTTCGGGTTTCAATTCTCTTTGTTCGATTGCCACCAAATTTCATATCAGCCATATGTATATGCAACCGAAAAAAATTTGTCCAATCGGAACTTTCAAAACTTAATTTGAAAAATCTCCATATATAGCTGAACGCCTTTATTGAGCAGTGTTCTCGTTTGGCAATCTGATGACCTGAGTGTAAATCATGGCACGACCAAAAAGTACATATGTATTTTTAAAATTTTATTTTCGGAAATGTCTTTTTGTTTTGCCAGCGTTTTAATATTTGATTACCAGTGCTGCTCCCGAAGATTTTTTAAACAGCAGGACATTTTTTCTATTGATGCTAACATCTTCTGATTTGAAAATTATTTTTTCTTGCCTTACCATGACTTTCTGATTGTATTTTATTGGCTGAACATAAAAATTATTTTTCCTAAATCACACTAATCCACTGTGCATTCTGGAAAGTAATACAACAAAAGAAAATATTAGATAATTTCCCTGTAATAGACAATGTAGTTTACTTAAAGGTTAAAAGGAATAATAAAAAAAAAACTAAATAAATATTTTCCATAGTCTATGCTCTCCTAGAAAAGTAAACGAATAAGTGAATGATGGAATTGACTATAAGAGTGAATACGTTTTAAAGCCAAAGTGCACAGTTTATTTTAGCAAGGCAATTATTTTTACTTTTGTACGCTCTCTTGACTTGATTTTTTTTTTTACCTTCATAGTAATTCGTTGCATTCATTTTATGTATAAAATACATATAACAACTAAATAAATTTCAAAGAAGGCATACATTTACTTTTCTAGGTAAATTATATATAAAGAAAGTAAAGCTGGCAACAGCCTTCCAAATACAAGTCATAAACAACCTGAAGTAGCATTTATTTAACAATAATACAATTTAATATCGCGCACTAAAAATAACAAACATTAAATAAATTATAGTCAAAACATCATGATGCTCTTTAATGATAATTTCATAATGATGATTATGATGTTTTTTAGGTTAAATACGCGAAACTAATGGCGTTTTCTTTTCATTTTAAAAATGTTGCCCTCACCCCATTAAAATGTTACATTTTTCCAATCAGAATAGAACACAATAAAATCACTGTTGCATTTAGAAATATGTATGTGTATTGTTTAGAAATATGTATGTGTATTGTATACTCGTATGCAATATTGTTTACGCAAACTATTACTAATTGTAGCCTAGTGGTTGTGATGCCTGCCTTTGACATGGGCTGGACGGGTTCAAATTCCAGACAAAGTAAAAAATAAATTTTTTTATGTATTTTCTTTTTTCAATTAAATTTTTTTTTTCATATTTAAAGCAAATTTTATAATTTTTTATTTATTTTTAGCCTAAAAAATTGTTAAATACTAAATAACAGCAAAACTATAAAAATCTAATTAAAATTTTATAAAAACAAAAAAAAAAACCAAAAAAAATATTGTGCTCCAACCGGGGTTTGAACCTGCGACCTACTGCATCAGAAGCCATGATAGTACCCCCTAGGCCACCAAGTTGCGAGTTAGCTGGCAAAAAACATTACAGTATATACACATGGCGTTGACATAAAGAAAAAAACAGGGCAACACTCTACCCCGTAAATTTTTTGTGGGCGAAAAATGTTGCATTTTTGCCCTTTATTTAGGCAACATTTTTAGAAAAGAACACCTAGCCCTCTTAGAATGTTACCCTAAATTTAGAAAAGAACACAAAAAAGGCAATTCAAAAGCAAAATGCAAAAAAAAGGCAACATTTTTTTCAGAAAAGAAAACGCCATAAATGTAGTGGAGTTTGACAAATAAAACAACAAATTGTATGCTTTTAGCAAAAAACTCTCCAGTTGATGACATTTAATTAATATAGGAAAGGATGGATTGTAAACAAATTGGTTATAAGAACGGGGATAATAAGGGGCTCGACTAAAAATGTTTGTGTATAGGCATACATTATTTTATATACTTATATATTTCGAATGGTATTGAAATGATAGAAGAATAGAAATAAATGGAATGGACTGGGAACGTTTGATATTGAAACACTAGAAAATTGGTCAGAAATGAAAGAAATGTGTAATAAAATGAAACGGAATGGCGAACGAGTGAAATTGGAACACTTAAAATGGTAAACGAAATAGAATAGAAATGGGCACGAGTGGAGTTGAAATGGTAGACCAGTGGAACGAAATGAAATTGGGCGGGGAGTAAGTGGAATTGAAATAGAAGACAATGGGAGAAAAATCTAATGGAACGGGAAACGAAAGGTAGTGAAGCCCTAAAAGTGGGAAAGCAAATTGAATGGAAAGGGGAACGAGTGGAATTCAAACGCTAAATAAACAAGTCGAACGAAATGGAATGAAAGGAGAATCAATGAATGAATGAAAACACTAAACACCGAAAAGGAGATAAAAGGATGCCAGCCTGAATTGTAGTGATAATTATCTATTTGAAAATGCTTTTTATATTTTGGCGATTTTTTTCAATTTTTACATCTTTTTCGCAAAGCAAACCATTTTCATTGATCAGTCTAATCAAAGCCTTAAATCTTTAAATTAAAAATCATTAAATTAACGAAACATTAGCATATTAAAATATAAAAATTATAGTGGAATTATTAATTAGTAATTAGTCCACTACCTAGGAAAATGTGTTTCAATCGGTTGCCAGCCACACCAATTCTGCAATTGGTGTGGCTGGAACCGATTCCATTGAACTAGTTCAGGAACTCCTTTCATGGATCATACATGTTAAGTAAAACTGATGCAGCATCAATTCCATAACTACCAGAATTGATTCTAGAGCAACCAGTTCCACTTTCGATCCATAGCTCGGTTGCTCTTGAGAAAAATTCAAACAAAACTTATTGGTATTATAACACAGCTCTACAAAATATGACAGTATTTATAAGTTATTGTTAACTTTATTAAAAATCGCTAAAAACAAAGAAAAATTTGGTCATGTTTAAAGTACTGCAATTTTATGTCTGGCGACTATTTGTAGATAAAAATAATGCAAGACTTAAGGAAATTTTATGGGATTTCCAAAAATATACAGTTTGTACAGAACCGATCAGTACTGCCTAAATTTTACTATGAAATTTGATAAAAGGTTGATATCGCTAATTTTTCGTTAAAAGCCACGCCCACTTAAAACAAAAACAAACATTACGTTAAAATTCTGTACAATTTTCTGAACCATGTTCTTGCCTTTCGTGGCGAATTTATCAACTATTTTGATCTTTAAAAATAAAGGCAACAACAATAAAATTAAAAAAAACTTGAATGTTCTTAAATTCGTCGCCACCACTGTATGTAACCACATATTTTTTGATTTTTTGTATGTTGGCGAGTAAGCTTACTTGTGTGCAGCAGGTCAATTATGTTTTTATCTATTAAATATTACATGTCGATATAGCTCAGATGGTAGAGCTATTGACTGGCAATCTGTAGACCCAGGTTCGATTCCCGCACCAGCAAATTTTATTTAAAAAAAAAATACAATAAAAAATATTTTTTTTATATAATTTATATTTTTGAAAATCTATTTTTAGACTCATTATTTTTGTCAGTACTAGTAAGCACATAGGTAGCGATATATTTTTTGATTTTTCGTATGCTGGTGGGTAACCATAACTCATTATTTTTCACGACATCGCGATATGAAGGTAATAAGAAATGTAATAACAAAAGTAACTAGTTACCATTACCGAGTATCTAGTTACATAACCACATATCTGGTAATGATTTTCTACACTGGGGTCATTAGAAACAAGAACCGGTTATTCAATAAGCATCGGGAAATCACTGGGGCTATAAAACTGTCAACGTTGGCAAAACACTGGCAAGACCAATAAAGAGGTAGTCTAGAAATACATTTTCCCAAACAAAATTTAAAAAAAGTTATGTGTTTTTATTTTGGTCCTGCTGTGATTTGAATCCAGGCTGCCAGATTGACAGATGACAGCTCTTCCCGCTGAGCTAACGAGACCTATAATACTTGTTGGGTAAAAATATAAATTAATAATAACAGCTGGACAATTAATGGCTGCGCTAAAATGCTAGCACTGGTGAAAAGTTTTTTGGAATTAAAATTCCAGCGTTAAGAAAACAAACAAAAAAGTAGTACTTCAATCAAAAATTGATTTTATAAAAGAAAAAATTTTTTCATTTAAATGAAGGTCATCTCTGCTATTATATTTGGGCTTCCCAATCAATTAAGATGTAAATAAAATGTTCTAAACTGATTCGATAATGGCAACCAATATAAATTGCTTAAAAAGTAAAGTTTCTCCCATAAATTAGGAACTGTAACTACATGTATGTTGCAACAATCAAATTTTAAGAATAATTGTATACTAATGCTTTATTAAGAATTTTCTACCGAACGATGGTAACACCGACCAATAAAAAAAAAACTTGTGAAAGATTTTCAGTTGCAACAACAAAATCCAAAAACATATTTAAAAGACAATTTAGAAGTCGTTTTGTCTGAATTGTCAAAAAAATAAAAATTAACATTTTTTAAAAATAATAAAAAGTTTTATAATTAATACAAATGCTGCCATTTATTGTATTGGACTTAATGTCATGTAAGTGCTGAATCTAATATTTTTCTGAAATCTGTAGAAGTATTCTTATTAATGCCCATTGGTATTTTTTTTTTCAGATCATGTATATGATGACTGCAGATAAACAACGAAATCCATTAATAGTTGTTGCAATAGCTTTGAACCCTTTAGATTGTGGGCGGTTTTAATGAAGGCAGACTGAAGAGCTTTTATGGAAAACAGAGTTTTTTACTGCAAAACTTTATTTAAGAACTTTTTCCTGTAAAAAACTTATTAATTCTATGTTCTTCTTCAACAGAAAGCACTCACTTTTAGGCCATTTCTAACACAAGATATAGTCTAAGAAAAAATATTTTTTGATAGGCAAAGTGAGTACTTTCTACTTTTTTGTGCGGAAAAACTTATAGAATCTGAGGGTTTTTCATAGGAAAACTATGAGATGAAAAAGAATTGTTGCTAGGGAAGAATTATTCGATTGTAAGAAATGTTCTCTCTAGATACACCCAACGATTTGAAGGTTTTTTCTTAAAAAATATCCGAATTGAAAAACTCGTATATCCTAAGAACAGTTCTTCAGAACTAAGATGCTTTTTTCAATAAAGAGTCTTCAAATAACATGGTAATTTTTGGGAAAAAGGTTTGCAGAATCTGATGTTATTTTGTAGAAAAAGTCCTCAGAATAGTATGGACTTTCTAAATCTAAAAATTTGAGGGTTTTTCTAAAAAATTCTCAGAAACAGTATCAGATTTTGTGATATTTTTCATACAAAATTTTATGCCATAGATTTTTTATATGAAAAAAGCTGAAGTCCCTTATTTTGTACCAAAATATTTCTTAGAATGTAATGTTTATTCAATAATTTATGGATTTTTTGTAAAATGTAAAATAATTTTATATCTTAATTATTAAATAAAAAAAAAATAAAATAAAACAATATTGGAAATGGTGTTTTTTTTTAATTTGGTAGGAATTTAAAAAACAATTCGGTTGGAACCACCAAACACGATTTTAGTTTAGATGTCATAACTGAAAATTTTCGATAGATGCAACCGAATTATCTGATAGTACATGTAACTACCAAAATTCGGTTGGCAACAAATTCGGTTGTCACAACGAATCTCTTCTCTGTGTGCAGTGGTTTTTTTTTTATAAAGCAAGTACTGGAAATAAGCTTTTTCAAACGCTATTAAAGCGTCCCAAGTAAGTGTCCTGCCAGTCACTTATTTTTAAAACCGCGGATACCCAGTGGTATGTCAGTGCTTTTTCACGGATTCTAGGATAACTCACTGCTTTTTGTAACTTTAGTCAGGAACATGCTAAAAATGGGGTTTTGCTAATATACTAGAGAAAATTTGTTTGGAATATCTGATAATAATGTTGTAAATTAGGGTTAAAGAGGGGAATTGACCCCATTTATGACCCAGGTCAAACCGGTGGAGTTTTCAAGTAATTTCAAGTAAAACTTCTGTGTGACTCTACCTTTAACCTCTTAAATTACCTTTTATAAAGAGTACCTTTTATAAAAAGTATCTTATAAAAATACCTTTCATAAAGAGTACCTTTTACAAAAAGTATCTTGTATAAAAAGGACCTTTTATAAAAAGTACCTTTTATAAAGACTATGTTTTATAAAAAGTTATCTTTTATAAAAATACCTTTTGTATCTTATTTGAAAAGTACGTCCTTACGTTTATGTCCTAACAAAGCCAAATAAAAATTATTTTTGTTTTATTTAATATTTACTTAACCTAAAAAAAATTGTTTATGTTTTTGTAAATTTTTTGTGTACATTATTTCATGTTTTTTTTTTTAATTTAATTAAGTATAAATATTTGTTTGCATATATTTTAGTACCCCGAATTCTTTGTTATTAAATTTAATATTTTATGATTATTTACATTTATTTGTGGTTTAGTTTTGACCTCGCTTTAACTAAACAAATCAAATAAGCGAGAGAAAACTTTTTATTTTCAAACAACATAATTTTATAACGGAATTAATTTTTAACTACCTAAACCCCCGCGTTGGTTTTTTCTGTCTACGATTTTTTTAATGATATTTTGGCATACACTTTTGCGGTCAGCGGATGTAAATTTTTGCCTAAGGGACGGATTTGTATTTTAGTGATGATGAGCAGGAAGTTTATTTTTCAACACTTTTTTGTACGTTATTTAATATGGTTGGATTTTAATTTCTTAATTTAATTCGTTAAATATTTAATAAGATATTATGAGCAAATTGTGTTAGAATTATGGGCTTAAAATGTAAAAATTCTGAGTTTTAGAATTCCGGAAGGGAGAGAAAAAAAATAAGGATAACGGAAGAAAATAATTTTATTAAGATAATAAAATTATTAAAAACTTGTCTTTGTTTGTAGAGTTTCGGATATTTGCTAAACATGTAAAAAATAGCTAAGAATATTTTCAATTTTATACACACAGAGAAAACAGATTGGATCCCACAACCGAATTTGTTGTCAATCAAATTGTCTAGTTGTGGTAACTGAAATATTCAGTTAAGTTAATTAGAATTATGCAATAGTAAAGAAGACAATAGTAATTCGATTATGATGTCGGAATTTCGATTGCCTAAACAATAAATCGGTAGTATCAATTGCAAAATTTGGTAACCACAACCGATCCCATGATTGGCAGTTTATTTCATTGTTATCACAATTAATTCCATGGTGACATTCCATGTAAATAACGAGTGGGAGTAAATAAACAAATTGTTAATGTTAACTTTGGTAACAAATAAAAGATTTTTTTTGAAGTTGATTTTTCTTGTCACACATACAATTATGCTATTGACTAGGGCTCGGAATTTCACCCAGAAAACAGATTCGGTGCTGACAACCCCATTTGTTGACAATCGAATGGTTCAGTTGCATCAAATGAATTTTTCGGTTGCGGCTACCGAATTATTCTTGATATAACTGAAATTCCGTTGCCACAGTCAAATTAGTCCTGTCTCAATTGGTTTTCTATTGCCACAACTGAAAAATTCGGCTACCGCAACCGAACCATGCGATTGGCTACAAATGCGGTTATCAGAACTGAATCTGTTTTCTGGGTACACACAGGAAAAAAAGTTGCCAACCGAATTACTAAGCCTATTTTGGTTGCTAAAACCAATAAATTCGGTTGGTGAAACCACATTGGAATGTTATTCCTAAATATTTTGGGTATTACAACTAAAATTCAGTTGTATAAACCGAATTTTGTTCTGATAACCAATATTCAGTTGCACCAACCTATTTTAGTAGATGTAACCGAATTTCAGTTGGAAAATTACATATTTTTTCTCTGTGTGTATGTATATTAGACAGTACCACCTTACAGGCAAAAAAAAGTACGCCTTACACCCTCCAATATGAAGTATTTTTGCAAGGAGGTTTCAAACTATTTTTTTTTTTACATTATTCGTTATAACTTTGGCATTTACAGTCGGATCTTAAAGTATGATACATCGATGTTTTTCTCTCGAGTAGACCAGAGTTTTGCTCTAAGGGTCATTGACCTCAACCACCCCGTTCTAGTAGTTACCCACCAGATCTCAGTGGCTACCACCCAAATGTACCACCCTAATGTCACAAAATTGAAGCTCGCAAAAAATCATTAAACTTTAGCTAAGGAAGTTTTTCGATAAACCCAGTAAAATTATTTTTTATTTTTAGGTTGCCGAACGTAGGGGTCGCCTTTTTAAATTTTTTTTCATTGGATTTTACCTTAATAGCAAAACACTGCTCTCCTCGAGATAAAAAAATTGATATATCACACTATAAAATCTGACTTTAAATGCCGAAGTTATGCGAAAAATTTAAAAAGGCGTCCCTAACGTTTGGCTAAAAAATTTTTTTTTTTTTAAATTGTCTTGCAAAAATACTTCATATTGGAGGGTCGCCGTACACCCTTTTTTTTTGCGGTACGGTCTCATGTATATGTTTGATGTCGTTAGCTAAAAAAAACATTAAAAAATATCTTTGCCAATTAACAAATTTATAACAAGTATTTTTGCATATTTTGCTGTAAATGCATATTTTTACATATTTTGCTATGAATGCATCAACAAACTTGAAACAAAATGACATCGATTTCTTAATGCATATTTTTGAGTATTTTGCTGTGAATGTATATTTTTACAAATTTTGCTGTAAATGCATATTTTAATGAATATTTTGGCAGATTTTCCTATAAATGCGTATTTTTGAATATTTTGCTAAAAATTCATGTTTATCAGCATAGTTTAAGCATTTTACTAAGAAATGTGATTTTGCGCAATTTATATCATTTATAAAAAATTTATTTCTAAAATTTATTAATATTTCTTAAAAATATTTTTCTTTATCACTAAGAAAAAAATATCAAAAAATTTATATTTCAAAATTTCTGACAATGATTAACAATAATTTTCAATACTACAGCTATTTTTAAAGACAGAAAATATTAACATTTAATTGCTAATATTGAAAACGTGTAAAAAATTAAATCCATATTTTTTAAAACTTAAATGCATATTTTTCGATCTTCAATACATTTTTTTTGTACCTAAGATACGAGCTTTAATGATTTTTTTTAAGACTATAGCCCAAAAAATTTTTTTCCAATGAAAAATTTATATTTATTTATTATTATAATATTTTTGCTCTTAACTTTAAAATTTTTTTGAAAAAAACTGTTACTTTTCCAAGGTCTTTTTGCTTTCGCTTTTTTGTGCTTTTTTACAATATTTTTTTTTTTTTTTTTTGCTCTAAATACATCGAATTTTGCTTTTTTCTGTCTTCTCTGCTAATGACCATAGTTTTTGTGTACTATTAAAATATCCGTTTGTTTGAAATAAACAACTTGGCGTATACTTAATTTTTATTTTATAGTAATAACCATTATACGCCTAGTATATTTATAGCATGGATTTTAATTAATATTAATCATACGCCCAGTAATACCTGAATACATTTCTAGGACTTGTTAAATTAAACAAAAGTTATATTATAATTTTTTTTTTAATACTTACGAATTTAATTCCAGATCTAAACGAAACTTATGATTAAAAGCCTTAATTAACAATGAGGTTCGATGAAAATGTTTCTGAAAATAAAAGAAAGAACCAACATTAATGAATTTTAATGTTCACAACCCCACCAAGTAGGTATAGGGAAATATTATAAAATTTATATTTAATTCAACCATAACTTTATACCATTAAAAAAAAAAATATATTACACTAAACTAAAATGAATGCATAGAACCAAAAGGCCACCACAATAGATTTTTCTAACAAAAAATATACCTATAATGTTAGCAAAAAGTTTAACAAAATGCATACAAACATTGAATTGCAAATAAAAATTAAAAAAGTATTTAATGGGAGAAAAAACCTATAGAAATATTTAGTGAATTCTATATTAACAAAAAACCTGGGCCACAAAAACTTCAATGTTGCCTTCTGATGCTGACATTTGAATTTCTATATGAAATTATTTTTTTTTCGAGAATGCAATTTTTTTCCAATACAAATTCAACTAGTCAACTGCATACACATATTCGTTTATGCAATAGTTATTTTTTCTCTATTGCTATACTTTATAATTTTATTTTAAAAAGTTTTTTCAAAAGCTTTTGTTGGTAAAATATAAAAGGTTGTTTTTTTTATTTGTATGTGTATGTATTGATTATCATTTTCATTAATTAAGTGTGACAATATGCTGGTGTCTGGTTTTTACACAGATTTTATAACATTTTTTCTCTATTCTGGCAATTCCAGAATTTTTTAGCTTTGTGTTTATTCCTTTATAAACAGATTTTTATATTTTTAAAACTTATTTTACATACGCTCGCAACATTTTTCTAGTAGTTGATCGTAGAACTACTAAAAATAAAATCTGTGGAATTTGTTTATTGGAAGCACTAGAGAATTTTGTGCATAGAAATGGAATTTGTATAGAAATACAGATATTTATTGAAAACAGCAATTTCCCATGCTATATCGAGTACTAAAATTGACAAACAAAAACTTCCATAAATATTAAAAAATCTGTCTGAATAAATTTAATTGTTAAAACCATTATCGTGTAGTTTTCGGTTGATCGTGAATTGTGTTATTTGACTTTTTCAATTGTTTCTACCGACCATATATTTTGGGTGTACTTTGCATAGAAAAAAACAAAAATTAAATATTTGTTTTTGTATTTAAATTTCATGATTAAATTGCTTTGTTTGCTTCTATTGTTATTTGTTTATTTTATTTTTATTTCTATTATTTTTTTTTTTTTCATTTATTTTTTGCCGTTGAATGTTGTTTATCCGAAATTGTAATGTTAGCTTTTCATTTTATTTAAATAATTGAAATTTAATTGGTAAACAGAAATAAATGAAAGCTTTGGCAAACCGCTTTCCATTAAAATGTTGCACTTGAGAGCACTTTAGTTGAAATTGTCGGCAAGCAAATAAAATAGGCAAAATATGCATAGAAACAAATTACTATATTAACGTGTATTAGGGTGTTCAATCGGTTAACCGTTATTCTATTGATCAATTAATTTCTTGCAATTTTTTCGAGTAAATCGAAAAAATTTTTTTGATTTTAGTTTTCATATTTTTTTTATTTTGTTTACTAACAAATCGGCTGCAATTTGGCCATGGTAGCCAACGACTTGTCACACTGCGCATTGTGATGGTGAAAGAGCACATTTTTCTTCTTCATATGAAGCCGTTTTTTGTGATTTCCTCCTTCAAAAGCACCAGTTGGGCCATGTAGCGGTCACTATTGAAAGTCTGGCCTTTTTCAAGGCAACCAATATACAAAATTCCAGCTGCATCTCAAAATGCTGATTCCATAACTTTACCAGCTAACTGTAGCGACTTTGGCTTCTTCGGGCGTTGTTCGCCAGTTGCTGTCCACTCAGCTGACTGCCGATTCGCCTCTGGAGTGAAGTGGCAAGTTTCCTCCATTGTTACATTCCGATGCAAAAAATGCATTTTATCATGCCGAAACAGCTGAAAACAGGTCTCAGAATCATCGACACGTTGTTGTTTTTGATGCACTGTGAGAAAACGCGGCACTCATTTTGAAAACAGCTTTCTTACGGACAAATGTTATATGCAAAATAAAGCCGACATGTTCCTTCGATATCTTTAAGGTATCAGCTATCTCCTGCAACTTCATGTTACGGTCTGCCAAAACGATTTTGTGAACTTTTTTGATGTTTTTCGGTATGACCTCCTCTTTGTGTTGAACGGTGTTTTTACCCTTTAAAAAGCAATAATAAATCAACACACGAAATTGCTTTGAATCCATTGTTTTTAAAATCAAAAAAGTAGCGTCACTAAAACAGCTGTAACTTGGTTCACAAATGAACGAATAATCATTAACCTTTGACAGGTATCATCTGAAGGTTGGTAGTTCCAAAAAATCATATGGATTTTTTATTACTGGCGTCACAGATGTGTCATCATACGGATTTTTCAGCCGATGTGTTATGCCGAAACAATATCAAAAATTGGTATTTTATAAACTATATTTAATACAACAGTGCAGTAAGAAGCATAAAATATTATAAAATAACAACAGAATAGCATAAAATACCCAGCAAAAACAGACATTACCGAGTAATTAAGCGAGTAAGTAGCACACAAAGGGTTTTACTTCTTACCAGGCTATTTACTCGCAACATTACTTTTGTTCGCGATGTCCAAAAATTCATGGGTGGTCATTACCCTCTCGCTTACAAAAAAGTCCGAATAACGAGTTACCCATAGTGAAAGATTAAGTAGTTACTCAAAAAGATAGAATAAGTGGTTACCCCACATTGTGAAATAGTTGGCCCTATTGGCAAAATAATTTTTTACCTCGGAAAATTTTCTATTCGGTTGGAAAAATATTCGAAACAGTTTAATAAATAAAATATTAATATAAAAGTCTAAATCAGTACTTATTTAATCAATTACCAGTAAGTAATTACTTTGCAAGAATATATAAGTACTTCTATAACTTATTATCAGTAAGTCCTTATTTTGTATTTTAAAGTAATGCAAAAGGTAATGACATATCAGTACTTGGTGTAGAGAGCTCATTTCTGAGTCATTAATGATCATCTTTGTTTGCTGGGATTCGAATTTTTATTCTTTTATGGAAACCCAGCAAACAAAGATGATCATTAATGACTCAGAAATGAGCTCCAAAAACATAAACATTTTTCCACTTTTTGTTATGAAAGTGGTCCGTCCAAAAGAGCCCCCTGTGTACTCAGAAATGACTCAGAAAAAAGAACTTATAAATTCGAAATTTTCCTCATCAATTTAAATAATTTTGGAATCTTCTTTGATTTCGAAAAATGAACCCTCATTTTGAGACAGCTTTTTAGAGTGTAGAGACAACTTTTTGGATTATTTTCTGAGGGTTCATATTGTCTACCAAAAAAAGAGTGTTTTCAAAAAATCAATAATCATTTCTATAAGCCATTCAGGAATCTTATTTATGAGCGCACCGAAATTGGTGGCTGGGAAATTATGACTTTCAGTCAAGAAATAGTCCTGTGGCCAAAATGGTTTTGTATAGTACAAAATAAATATTTAAACATTTTAATATGTTAAAATTCCAAAGATATTTAATTGGTGTACAGAAACTTTCGGACCACCATGTGTATATAACTAAATTACTAAGACTACCAGAATTTATTGTTATTTTCCTAAGAAACCTCAAACTCTTTGTTGTAAATATATTTTAAGAAAAATTACTTAGAAAAGAAAACCTTCAATTGCTTGCGTCAACATGCTCATTAAACAAATTAAAATATGTATTTTTATTTTGTTAAAAGCTTTCTTATTTTTTCTATTATGTGAATATGCTGTCCTTTTATCCCCTTATTAATATTTTTATTAACAAAACGAAAGTATCTAGCATAATTGTAACTGTCTGTGTTAAATACCAACACAAGCTTACACTTATTACACCTCACACCTCATACTACATTAACAGTTTTTTTTTATTATTTATTTGTAACAATAAGAACAAAGTAAAAAATGTAACTGAAAACCATTCTAATGATGATTAAAAAAAATACGACGAAAATGTAAAAATAAGTAAATAAAACGTTAACAAAATGTTGGTCTTAAGCTGTTTTTGTTACATAAACTGTTGTATATATATACCGCAGTATGAGCGAAGTGTTTGACTGACATTTACAGTAAATACATTTGTGTTTTTTCTTGTTAGCAATGCATAATGGGATGAATATCGTTATAATAGAAAACCAAAATTATAAAAAAAAATTAATCGTTGTGCTCTCAGAGCCGAATTGGGTAACCCCAAGTGTAACCCAAGTACCAGAGCTGTAAAGGAATCATTCTTTTTTGATTTCAATTCATTACGAATTAGCTAAATTTTGAATTAATTCTTTTCACCAAGGAAAAAAATTTAATGAAATTTGAATTAGTTCAAATGAATTTGGCGAAATTGAATTGCAATTAATTTCCAATTCAAATGAATTGGCAAAATAAATTGCAATTCATTTTCAATTCAAATGAATTTGGAATAATGAATTGCAATTCATTTCCCATTCAAATGAATTGCACTGATTTTGAATTAATTCAAATGAATTAAAAATTATTTGCAATAAGTCAAAGTAAAAACGGTGTTTGGAGTTTACTTCTTCAAGTATTACTTATTTTGGTTTAAACATACGCTGAACGACGAAAACACATTTAATATTCAAGAAGAAATTAATAATTTCATTGTAATTCATTTTTCATTTTTCTAATTAATTTGAATTAATTCAAAATCAATTCAATTCGAACTGAGTTCTCAGTTATTACTGTTTCACAATGCTGCATTTTCATTAGTATAACGCGGTTTTCTCGATAGTTGTATCTTTTTTTGGAGAAAATATTAGAGAATTCGTATATAATACAATATACTTTTTCTGGCACCGGTGCAGTTGGTGTGGAAAGCAACATAGAGTGGCTGAAAAAATGATAGGTTCAGTTAGGAAAATGCGGATAACTTTAGTAACGGTTGACATATTTAAAATTTTTTCTTACATAGTGTAGTAGAGGTAATTGTTAGTCGCAGATGTTATATTTCTGCGCTACTATTTGACGCTTGTAAAAAACTTTTGTATTTTTGTGATTCTTTTGCTCATATAGAACGAAATAAATAAGTTCAGTGATGCTGCTTACGGCGATGTTTTTGTTAGAGATTTTACAATTTTTGCATTTCTTGAAAACGCTTTATTTCTTAATTAATAGGATGCATTTTTGAAAAAAAAAAATTATATGCTGAAAAATTTTTAATAAAAAAATAATGTATTTTTTAGTAAACAACTACTGCTTGACCGCCATTTCTGGAAAAAGATGTTGGCTTTTAATGACTAACCCCTTTTTATAAAGAGATATATAAAAAATGTCAATAATTTTTGTAAATCAAGACGTATTTGTAGAAAAAAAATATACTTTTTCACCATTTCCACGTTTTCTTAATGACAAAAATCAATAATAATTTGAACTGCATCACAGGGATTTTGGATTTATTTTGGAATTACGATCTTTATAGATCTTCTAGACTCTACTAGATGTATTCAAGCAATTTTATATAAGTAAAGCAGGTTTTTGGAAAAAGAGTAATGCAATTTTCATTGACGGTGCAATTTTGTATACCAACCTATATCAACCCAAGGACGATGTTTAGAGATTTTAGTTAAAATCGGTTAATGTCTAGACATAGAGCTCATATAAAAGTCTCCCAAAAATTAGAACTTCTGCAAAATAAATATTTTAATGAAAGTTGGGTCTAACGACAAAGTCTGTTAATTTTGGTTAGAATCGGTTTCTACTTGTTCATAGGGCCCGTATAAAAGTCCCCCAAAAATTGGCTATCATGCTTTTTGTAACGCTACAGGTCGTGATATAAACACATTTTAATTAAATTTAGTACACTAGCTCATATAAAACCGTGGACGAAGTCTATTGATGCTGGACTATATTTCTGATATTCTCTTATATAGACCTAACATTAGGCAAAATATAAATTTCTTAATTATTTTCCCATTTTGTAATAAATTTTTACCAGAAGTCCAAATCAGACCAATCAACTTCGGGTCAAAATACTACTTGAGTTTGTTCCATTTATATTCGATTTGATTTCTAACAGGTAAAAAATTAAAACCAAACAATCCGACTATATAGGACGGATCTAAATTAGTGAACGAAATTTCAATTAAGAGTTTAATCACAACTGTGTCGATTGTCGACCGACGACAGCAAAAGTCGTCGCGAATAATTTAAATTCAGCGACAATCGATTGTCGAAATTTTTTGACATTTGGAAAAAAATTAAAGCAAAACAAGAATATGAAACCAATTCAATTGGTTTCCCATTAATTCTTGTTGTTTTACATTTTTTGTATCTAATTTTGCTTTTTTGCGGTAAATTATGCATTTTTATTTTCAATTATATTTCTTTTGTCAAAAAATAATTTTTTTATAAACAAAGTACGAATTTTTGTTATTCTTATACGAATTTCTGCAACTCTGTTCCCTTAATTAGTTAAAAATATGGCAACTATTTGACAAATATTTTGAGTGTGTATTAGTGTGTCGTCACGAAAATAGAATATATTCTATTACGACGACAAATCGCCGGACGACATGGCGACATTTTGCTTCCCATACAAAATATATGAAAAAGCACATGTCGTTGTCGACCCAGGTCTGGTTAATCTCTAACGGTGCAATATAATATATTGCGAAATATATAGTAATGGCTGTAATAAAAAGCGGGTATCCGTCTAGCCCCAAGTTTAGGGTGTAGTTCTTTAAAAATGCGCTTAAAGAGTTAATTTCTCTGTTATGGGGACGGATCGCCGTTCCAGGATATATGTAATATATTAGATCACAAACTCTGGTTTCCGCGACAATTTCCGAGATAGATCTAAACTGGGAATAGTGACATTTTTGGGTTTTTATGGTTATCTTTTTTTTCTGGGAATTTTGCAATTCTAAACATTAAACTTTGACGTTTTTGCTATCTCAGAGGCATGGAAATTAATATATCAGTCACATTTCGAGTTATTCTTTAAGCATTAGTATGACTCGTTTAACTATCTTATACTAAAGAACTCAAAAAACACTAAAGTGCGGTTAAGTTTTTGTAATTTTAAAATTGTTTTCTATACTCTATACAAAACCGCAAAAAACTCAGCCAAAGGTAGTTGCCAGGTTCTTTTGTCCGAAATGAGCATTACCTGAAGAATGAATACAATACAATTAGGTGCAATAAATCGTTTAGAAGCGCTATGCTTTGCTAACACAATTTTGGTTCCACACATTCAAAATTTAACAGTCGTCAGTGTCGAAACATCAACTGATTTTAATCATTATCAATGTGGTTTGCCGTAAAAGCACTGCAGACTTATGCACCAATTTTCGTTCAATTATTATCAGTAATGTGACCTGTTTTAGTGTTTGACTACAAAAGCCGGTAATTTTACATTGCCAGACGTACCCTAATAGAAAAAAGTCTGTAAAAATTTTAGTTAAAAAAACTAAAAATTAGCTAAAAATGATACTGC
This sequence comes from Leucophora obtusa, assembly GCA_949987735.1. Classification (NCBI taxonomy): domain Eukaryota; kingdom Metazoa; phylum Arthropoda; class Insecta; order Diptera; family Anthomyiidae; genus Leucophora; species Leucophora obtusa. Next base: position 195,235,711 of record OX465297.1, read on the forward strand.
AGAAAAGAACTGCCAAATTAGAAGATTATTTTGCTATATATTAAAAAGATAGGAACAGCAAAAATAAAACTGCTAAATATTCAGAATTTTAGTTATATTTGAGTTAATTTTTTTTCTTAGAAAATACCAAATTAGTCTGCTAAAATCAGCAAAACATTTTGCAAAATTATTAGTAACTTAACAAATCACGGAAAATATATGGATGAAATCAAAAAATGTGATAAGTTTTTGGGCCAAATTTGTGAGAAACAAAAAGTGTTAATATTTCGGTTTTTTCTTAACGGAATCAGTAAGTTTAATCATTATAAACCTAATTGCAAAAAATCTCTTCTACAAGTTGTCGCAATAACTTTTTTTGCACAATTTTAATTTTTTTTGTGGTAACGGAGTTTACATTTTCACAAGCAAAAGATATTACAAAAAAAAAAAAATTGGGTACGAATTTTCTTCAATTTATTAGTTTTTCGTATTTGGGGTTTCAACATGCTTTTCATTAATATACAATTTGTGTTTATCAAATTGGCGGTTTCGCGAATAAAAATACAATTCATTCCACGAAAAAAATTTTAATTTTGTATTTTTGCTCCTTTTAAATGCTTTTCAAAAATATAAAATTTTTTAAAATCCAATAAGCGGTTGCGCAGTTACAAAATAATATATTAAAAACATAACATTTCGCGATCAAAAAATTCTTAAATTGTGAGAATCAAATTTAATTTGTAAAACTAACGTCAGTAATGGCTCGAAATATCGATTCCAAACCAATGAAATGCAAAATCAATCGTTTTTCGCTCCAGCAGTTTAGGGTAAAAAACTGATAACTTTTTTTGATTTGACGCAAAATGAGTAGTTGAATCGTCTTTTGACGCATAGATATTAGTTGAATCACCTCTGTTTATGGTCATTTTAAAATATCTTAAACATTTATCTACATTTATTTGAATGAAATCTGATGCAAACAATTGTGGTTACGGAGTTTACAGTTACGGAGTTTACATTTGGTTACTTTTTTTCGTTTTCTTTCAGAAACGCTTTGCCAGAATTTTTTTTCCGAAACAAAATCGCATGATGCCTACAAGGTGAATCTAAATATGACATTGTTTTTCTTACTCGTTAAATAGTTTGGTGTTAAAATTAGGAACGGAGTTTACAAAATTTTTTCAAATATTATTAAAGACATCCTTTTTCATCTGGAGAATGTTACATGCTGCCGAAAAGCTTCAAGTCTGTTATACTGAGTGATTACTTACAGTCCAACGATCATTTGAGTATAAATAACATTATACTTTTCGCAATATAAATAATAGATAACTCCAAAATTCTGTTATATGCATTTTTATCAAAAATTATGACGAAAAATCGTTACAGAGTTGAAGTCGTGATAGCTAAGATATACGAAAAAGTTTGTAAAATGTATTAATTTTTATTAAAAACGGCACTTTTCCTCTTCATAAAAATTCTTACAGTTAGTGTTTAGCTTTATTGGTTATTAAAATATAAGCTATTAAAGCTAAAAAACCTTATGAGTTACTTGTTACGGAGTTTACATTTGGCCTATAAAATTGGTCACAAATTTTATGTATTAACACACCCCGAAAATAGATTCGTTCTTACAACCGACTTTATTGCCAATCGAATGTTTCGGTTGTGACAACAGAATTATTCAGTTGTGCCTACCTACTGAATTATTATTGGGGCATTAGAAGTTCTGTTGCCATTATCAAATGACTCTTGGCTCTACTGGTATGCAGTTGCCACAATCAAAAATTTCGGTTACCATAACCGAGTCATTCGATTGGCAACAAAATTGGTTGTAAACACGAATCTGTTTTCTGTGTGCAGTTTCGTTTTTGCTCTTCCTATTTTACTACTATTTAGCAAAAAAAATTTGCTAATTTAGTAGTTTTTTTCTGCAGCATCATTTTTAGTTGCGTTTACTGCTATTTTTATAGATTTACTATTATGAGTGTAGCTACAAATATCAACATAAACTCAATAAAGTCTACTCCATGGCGTGGTGTAGGCAATGAAAATTTACTTGTGTAGAATTTTATCATTCGATTTCAAATCTGATCTTCAGATTTATCTATCCCTCAAAAATATTAAATTTATTGTATAAAAGCAATATTTTGGATAAGTTACATAAAATAAATTATATACTGATCTCACTTTTACTTGCGTAGGATATTTTTGTTCATCATCGCAAATTTTGATTCATAACATTTTCTATAGTCATCTTAAATTTTATTAATAAAATCAACATCATAAAACAATCCTAGCTAAATCTCATGAAGTTCTCACCCATAGTGCTTGTGTTATTGTAGCACTATTAAGAAGTGAAACATTTTTGTGGTGGGCATAATAAGTATAAGTATATACAAAACCTATACCCTAGACAACAAAAGCACACTTTTCACAAGTATTTTTTTCTTATTTCCAGCGAAGAATATTGTTTTTTTCTGTAATTTTTTTTTTTTTTGTTCATCATTGTTATTATTATTTCTAAAGATATTTCATTTACTTTGTACATATTAAGTATAACAATTTTGTTGTTGTTGTTTACATCTGCTGGAGTATTTGTAATTGTAGGTTATACTTAAGCGTGGCAGTGTTTACGTCTTTGATTTTTTTTTTTTTTTGGCCTATTGTATGGTCTAGCATTGTATTAAGTTTTCTGGTTCATAAGGTTTTGTAGTTAATGTTTATACCTATTTTTGGTCTTCAAATAAAATGTGATTAAATATAATTTTTTTTCCACTCAATTGAGCGGGTACTTAGTTTTTATTAAATTATATTTTGTTCCTCTTTGTTTTTAATATTTATTGGGAAATATCTATTTTTATTTGCATAAACTGTTTGGAAATATTAATATTATTTTGTAGTTGAATAAATACACCCAGAAAACAGAAATGCTTCTGTTGTGACAACAGAATGAATTTTTCAGTTGTGACCACTGAATTTTTGTTATTATATTTATTTTGCGTTAGGAGAAATGATATTTTCAAAAATTTTAAAAAGTTATATCCCTAATGTGCAATTAGACAATTTAAAAAAAATTATTTGATTTTTTACAATTAGTATGTGTTATTTGTATAAAATGTTGTGTATAATTTTAAAGAAAATTTTGCAATCTAATTTTTGGTTTCAATAAAAATTTTATTAATCCAAAAAACAACAAAATATTGTGAAATATATTCAAAATTATAACACCCCAGAAAAAATTTTTACAGTTGGTTGCCAACCACAAAAATTCTGCAAATGGTTCCCCTGCAACCGATTCCATGAAACTGGTTGCGGAACCAGTTTTATATGGATTAATATATATGAATTTGACCCTTAGTGTTATATATGTTACATCCCCATAAAAAACCACCTAAATTTTTGATGTTTTGTGTTAGCCATACACAATTAAGCATGCTTGAGCATGTTCCATACACTCTTAAATAAATTTTCCTATAGTTAACTTGTAAACAATTTTGATTAACCCGAAAGATACAAAAATTGGGTAATTTTTACCCCATTTTTTAATCCTTAAATATGAGATTGGGCAGCTAAAAAAAATATGTTTCCTTTAAATTTATCCGAAGCTCACTAAGATCTGTCGGTCCACGTTGGGAGTCTTTCCTTAGAAATATAAATTGGGTAAATTTAACTCTTTCACTACTACAGTGTACACATCTTTACAAGAATATATAAAATATGATAACGCAAAAAAAACAAAATTATTCTTGTTGTAAATAAGTTTATTTGGCTCTTGGACTTCAAAAAAATTCATTATGTGTATAAGCATTTCAACATGGCAATATAGTATCGATATTTGTTATTGAAGTCTAATTTTTTTAATATATCATAACCTCCGCGGAAAGTGGGTTTTGGTATTTCTCATAAACCAATGAAAATAGATAATCGAAATTTGTCATATAGGTTCGTTTTATGACGAGAAGAAAACAACCCATCGAAGGATTTTTGGCTATTCGAATGTTTAAGAAATAAAACAGAAACGAGAATTTTCAAAATATCGACGGGGGCAAACATGTTACAATTTTTTTTTTTTTTAATTTGAGGACTCTTAACAAGAACCTGAAGTCAAAATACCGATACATCCGTAAACAAAGAGACGATAGTGAAATTCTTAAGGGGGATAAATACTGTAAGAATGGAATTGTAAAGGGCATATTTTAACGGTTGTCCAAAATTCAATTACAAATATTTTTATTATTTAATTTTTTTATTTAAAAAGCATGTTATTGTAGTATTTTCGAAAAATATTAGTTTTAAATTTCCACAGCTAAAATCGCCAGAGTTGCCGCTTCAGTAATGGCCTTTTTGAAAAAAGGCAAAATCGGCTGCCACTGTGCAGACTTAATTATTTACCAAAAAATAAAAATGTAAAGTGATTCTTAATGCCAGATAAATTCTCTAGTTCTTATCGTGGCCCGATTTTTATTTATTTTTTTTTTTTTTAACAAAGTTGCCACATCAACTTAAAAATTAAAAAAGGCAATAAAAAACAACTTTTCTTGGGAATATAAAATGTATTTGACTGAAATTCAAAAAAGGGCCACGATAAGGAATACAGATTTTGACTACGAAAGAAAAAAATCACATCGAAATCGGTTTACCCCCTTTGGGTGCACAGTGGCAGCCGATTTGAACTCATGATTGTGGGAAAACGTATTTAAAGTTTAAACTTATTTTTACGATAAGAAAGCAGCAAAATTTCTAACAACCGTATATGAATAAAATTTAGATCTCCTAGTTTTCTCCATGTGCACTAAAGGAAATTTGATATACTAACCCTAATAATCTTAAAAATGATGGTAGAAAAATCATTATATATTTAATTTCGGTCAAAATGATATTATTTGTTAAATTTTTTATTTTATTTTGTATTTGTTTCCTATTATTTATACACACTGATTTCTTTTATAGCTAAGATAAAGCCATCACTACCTGCCCCATATGACGTGCCTTCGACCACAATCGGGGAATCGTCATTGGCCTTTCTTTAAAGACTGCGTGCAATTCTTGCTTCTTTGGATGTAGTTTTTTATTTTTTGTTCTGCCGTGTTATACGATATAAGATCTCAAATAAAAACAATGAAACAAAAATGCAACCAAAAATTTTGTATACAAATTTAACGCATAGAATATTAATTTGAGATTAAAACATATTTTACAAAAAAACATGTGGACATTTTATTTCTTCGAATTTTGTATTGAAATTTTCGGAGCACATATTGAAAAGTACGCTCTATCTAAATAAAATATAATGAAATTCGAAAACAAAAGTTTTTTCTATATTTTCGATACCCCCTTAAGCAGAAATTATTTAGATTGTATTTATGATCGTTACCCAGCCAGCAAAATTACTCAAATAAAATACATTTTTTTAAATATTAAAATTTTTTTTAAATAAATGTTATTTTAATTTGACTCTAGATCATAAACTAATATCACTTTCTGTTTAAATTATTTTCAAATCAAAGAAAGATGATACAATTTTTACAAGTAAATTACAAAGAATAAAAAAAAAAAAAAACTTAAAAACTTCTCACATTTTGGACAAACACATAAGCCTTCTAAAATGATTCGTAAAATCACAACGATTTGAGGCAAATTATTAAATACAACAGATGGTTCAGAAACGACTCATAAATGTAAATAAACTTTAATATTTTGTGAACAAATTAAAAAAGGCTTTAAAAAATCTTAAGCTGTCAGCTTTTAGAATTTAAAAAATCTGTTTTGAGTAATTTTTTAATCAAAAAAAGAAATGGCTACTTTGGATGAACCATTTTATACAAAAATTTGACTGGCTGGGTAATATATATTGTTTAATGCTCTATGTATTTCTTTTGATATATTATAATGTTGAACTCAATAAAAAAATCTTTGCAAACATTTTCAAAATCGTTTACATTTTAACAATTGTCAAGGATAATAATTGTCATTAGTATTCATTTGAAATTGATAAATGTCATAAGTTTTTTTCGTTTCATTAAAGTTAATGGTTTTTTTTCTAGTGAACTACATTATCTTTGGTATTGTGAATAAATTGTTTAAATGGTAAAAGGCACTGGCTTGTTTGGAATATGAGCTAAAATGGGGTTTTCTATTAAAAACGGGTCACCACCAGTTAAGAGAATTAAATACAAAAAGTGTATTTATTGTATGTACAATAATTTATGTACAATTTTTATAAGATTTATAGACAATTTGAACCAAGAGGCCATGACTAATGGTAGTAAATAAATCTGTGTGGAAAAGTCAAAGAATAAGGAAATTGTAAATTGCATTTTTATGAAAATTTTCTTAACGATTTTTTTGTGTTTTTGAATATTAAAAAGGTTAACAAATAAATGGGTATGGAAAGTTTTTTTTTATGACTTTCTAAAAGTAATAATAACAATACCATGAATATCCTAAAATGATTTGTTATGGTTTTAAAAAAGTTTAACCCGTTAAAGAGCAAAATATATATTTCAAGGAAGCTTATAGATCATAAAACAGTTCAGTTAAAAAGCCACTCCCATTTGGCTTTAAACATTTCTTGTACTTTAAAAGACTAAAATATTACGATTTATTTTCTTTACAGTTAATAATTTTTATAATAGTAATAACTATTACAATAAGACAGAAATAGGTTTATAGTTTGCCATAAAAATTGTAAGCCAGTCTAATTTAAATAAAAATTAATGTTATGCTAATTTATTTTATGTTTTTGTAATAACTTTAATATTATGCCCTCAAGTGATAATTGGTTTTAATAATAGTATTGTTTGTGTATTACAATTTTTCCTCTATACTGCAGTGTTTGTTTATACTTTATAAAGCTGCATGTTGACAATATGCCAGAATATGTATTTTTTTTTTGCAACAAATCTTTTGAAATTTTTATACAAAACAAGAAAATATTCCCAGTTTTTGTTTTCAGACTTATAGCAAAAAATAACAGTTTTCCAGGGAATCCATTGGTGTAACATTAGAAACAAACAAGCAGGTTCTTTTAACACAGCCAAACAATAGTATTCATGAAATGTTGAACAATATGAAAACATACATACTTGAAACCAAATGTAGCTAGGCCTAACCTAAAGGATTAAGAAACACATAAAACATCCGACAAACAATTCCATACACATACACACATGAAAAAACACACATATGTGGAATATGCTTTCATGATATATGCAGTTGAAGTGCACCAGAAACACTTGAAGGTACGCAAAATATTTGAATTTTTCATTTATTTCAAATTTTTTCCTATTGTTTTATTTTGTTTGTTGGAATTTTTTGTTTGTTGGACACGCACCAAAAACATTTTTATTTTTTTAGACTTGCAAAAATGTTAGGGGTTTTGTGTTTTTCGGAAAAACAATGCTGTTTGGTTTTGATCTTTCTAACATATATTTCTCATTTTACTTTATGGATATTCACTACTTGTATAGCGTTTTATCCCCATATATTTATAAAAAAATATATACATATATGCACATATGTGGTGCGCATAGTTCGGAGACATAGCCAAAAATGTGCCCAAACTATGCTGTATATTAGTCAAAAATATCTTGATACTATGCGCTAGACCTAGGAAGAGTATGAGGACAGTCCCCAAACTAACCAGATGTCTTCATACTAAACTGTGGATACAAAAAATGTTCCCATAGCATGCGCTATGCATACATATACATATTTTGTTTGCTAATAATGCTATAATTGACGATATGATTAATTTTTTGAAACATTTATTTTAGAATTTCTCTTTAAACAAATATTTTTAATTTCTAGATTTAGGGTGGGTGCGAACTGGCTAAATAAAATCTAAACTAAATTCAGGTTTCCAAATTTCTATGAAATTTTAAAAAGTTTTCAAAAAATTTACAAAGAAATTTTAAACCCTTTTGTCAATTTGTATTTAGTTTAGAATTTATATATTTAGCCACCTCGCACAGGGCCTTAATGTATATTTTTTGGATAAAAGAATTTTTTTGTTAAGGTATACTGACAGAGTCTACATTTTTATAAGAAAAAGGTGAGTGAAAAAGTTGTGCACGATTTGTTTTATTGAAAATAATACATTTATTTATTCAATGACTAATTTACAAACTTAAATAATTTAAATTAATTTTAGTTATCAACTATATAACTAAAACTAAATTATGGAAACATCTGATAACAGCGCGTAGTAAATTATTGTTAAATATACAATTTTACAATGCATGCGAAATGATCATAACATGTTCTCAGTGATCATATTATCTTCCTAATTATCATAATATTTTCCCCATGATCATATTATGGTAATGAAGAAATTTTTGTGATAATTTGGGACCATATTATGAGCATGAGGAATATTATAATCAGTACGAAAATATTATGATCATTTTGTCGTGTACTTACATTTTTTTTGTGGAAATTGTGCACTTTTTTTCAATTTTGTTTTCGTACCAAACTAAAATCTATCACATTTCATATTAAACAATGTTTTTGCTACGTGAGTACAAAAAATTAAAAAAATTAATTACCTTTTTTACTTAATTAATAGCACTAAACACTTTATTGCATAATAAACAATAATTCTACAATATTTAAGGATTGCTTGACAATCTATATCTCTCTAAACTTCTTGGGTAGAGCGAGTTCTTCCTTCCAAAAACAATGTCGTTATTAAAATGAATACCAATAAGTAAATTTTCTATTTTTAAAATCGTTTTTTTAATACATACTAGTTATTTTAGTACTTCCTACAACTTCTTTTCACAAAATCTTAAGCAAGACTGAATGACTGACTGACGCTAACTGATAGATGACGCTCTTAAAAAAATATACCGATCATCTCATGGTTGTCGAAACTATACCAATGATTGTGAATATGATCTCTCTCAACTCAGATAATAATATGATTGAAATTTGAAGAGAGGAATATGATTGTCCAGATAATATATGATTGTAGAAGAGAGAATAATATGATAACCTAGAGAAGAGAGATTCTAACAATAAAATTATTATAAGTAGGCGACCATATCGTTTTAAAGTATGATCAATACATTAGTAATTTGATTGCAATAACCATGTATGGCAGTAGTACTTAACCATAGTTTGGTAGCTGTGATCATATTGCAACCATATCTTTTCTCTGCGTGTGAAAGTCCCTATTACTACAAAGGTTAAAAATATCAAGTTCGTTATTCTATTTGATCTCAAATATTTTGATGATGAATATCCCTATTGTAGTTAAATTACAATTTAAATGCATTGGTATGCATGAGTGCTATAACAATCTAAAAACAAATATGTATATACCAACGGTGGGCAAATGCGGCCCTTGTTGAAGTTCAAATTTCGATTTTTTTATTTAAAATTTTTTTTTAATATTTAATTTTGCAATTTTTTTTAAGTTTTCTATTTCTAACATTTTTAAATAAAAAATTTAGTGCCAATTTTATAGTCGGAACTAAGATCAATTTGAAAATTGCATACTTAAAAGATATCTAAAGGAACAATCGATCTTACCCTTAGGGCCATTTTAGTTATTAATTTTTACTTAAGAAGTATTTAAAACAAAAATCCATCTTAGTTCTTACTACAAAACTGGCCTTTAATTAATTCTTTACAAAATAAATTCAACTTTCTTTACGAAACATGTCGACATTCACAAATACATAAGAAACTATCATTTCATAAATAAATAAAAAAAAATTCATTTTGCATTAAAAGAATTTGTATCACATTTGTCAAGTTTTATTTTTGTTTTTTTGATCACATTTATACAGGGTTGGCAGGCAATACCGCTAAAATACCGTTATCGATTCAAAACCCTTTCAACTGACTACCGTTACCCCTAAAATACGTTACCGAAATACCCGGAAAACCGTTATCCTTAAAATACCGTTACCGAAATAACTGAAATACCGTTATCCTTAAAATACCGGTACCGAAATAAATGAAATATCAATACCCTTAAAATACCGTTACCGAAATAAATGAAATATTGTTATCCCTAAAATACCGTTACCGTTATTTTTAATTTTCTGCTTTTGCTAATTTTACGTGGTTATTGAATATTTTTTGTACATTAAGTTTGTAAGTAAATTGGTCTTGTTTTTAATCTCGTTTGTTTTTTGTAAAAAAAATTGCGGGATGCAACGAAATAACTGACTACCGTTACCCTTAAAATACCATTACCGATATACCTGAAATACCGTTAACCTTAAAATAACGTTACCGAAATAACCCAAATATCATTATCTTTAAAATACCGTTACCGAAATAACTCAAATACCGTTATCCTTAAAATACCGATACCGAAATAAATGAAATAGCGTTACCCTTAAAATACCGTTACCGAAATAACATAAAATATCGTTACCCTAACGATAACCGCATTCGTTTCGGTTGCCATCCATGCATTTATAAAGCTTTTTACGGAGGTTTTCCTTCGAGTGATACTAATATTCAGTAAAATTTGTTGCTAATTTTAGCAAATAATTTTTAAATTACAGCTTAAAAAATTTTATTAAAATTTAATAGCTGTTACTAATTTTTTCTACTAATTTTATTATACTACAAATCAGTAAGCTTGAGTTGTTAAAATTAACAAAATTTACCGAAGGGCGAAAAATATTTAAATTTCCAGTAATAACATCAAAATTTTCAATAGCTACACACATAATAATCCATGCATAAAAATACGAAATTAATTTCAAAACAACAAAAACTTTCGTAAAATAAACCATTTTTCGTATATTTTACAAAATTGTTTGTTATTTTGACATTTTTTTCGTAATTTTATGCATGGATTATTATCAGTGTATTACAGACTTTTATGTTGAGTGGGCGTGTTTTATAGTCAGCACAAAGCACGAGTTTAGACTTTAATTTTACTTTAGTGAGAAATTTTGTTGGAAAATTTATTACTCAAGTAAAGATTTATTAAAATTCGTGATTAGTGCTGATTAGTGCCGCCGCAATGGTCTTAATACTGCCCCGCATTGGTCTGTTTGAAAAAGTCGGCGTTTTAATTTATCAAAAGCATTCAAATTACTGACTAAATCTTTAAGTTGGTAATCATCGTTTAAATTAACCTTAAGTGCATAGAGTCCCTTTAAACGGCGGGATTTTTCATGATGTGCGCAAAGAAATTGTTAAATAAAAATTCGAATCCAGGAAGTTAGAAATTTTTAGACATGTTTTTGTTGTCGAAATAATATTCAGACTCTTATAACTCATTGAGTTTTCAATGATTTGCCGATTCCGCGACAATGCGGATCAATGCATGTAATTCAAAAATAATTCTACTTATGTAATTCAAAAATACCAAAATAGAAGTTGAAAAAAGTTGAGTTTGCAATGAGTTCTTGTGGAACCAGTTTTGGAATAGATGGATTTGAAAAACTTTTTTATTTTACAAAAAAAAAGACAAACATTAGTTCCTTCCGCTTTCATTTTCGCGTTCGTACTTAAAGATTTGTAGTTTTCCTTTTTTATTGTATGGTGCGGCCCACTATGATTTATGAAAAACCACATTTTGGCCCTCGGTGGCAAATCCGTGCCCACCCTTGGTATATACTAAAATATGCACACTACGAATATGATGCAATACAATGCAGATATTCTATGCAGTAGCAAAACGCATAGAGGCACGCTAAAATGCACACACACACGCAGGCTTATAGGGAGGGTATCCCAATAAAATTCCTTCCGATCTTAATGAGACTCTGGGATATGATAGAGGACAAACAAATAATGTGCAATTACTTTTTTAGCAGCCCAGTCTCATATTTAGGGGTTAAAAAGTGGGGGAAAAAGTTAACAAATTTGTCATGTTCAACTTATTTCTTATAATTTCGAAAAAAAATAACAATTGGGTATCAAATGAAAGCTTTTTTTGGAATATTGAAATATTTAAAAATATTTCAATTAAATGGCAGCCCTGAATGCTAGATACTTTAATTCGGCTTACAAACAAATTTTAATTCGTTAATTTCAGATATGTTTTCATAGAAAATAGGTTAGTATTTGATCTCAATTTTTAGCCCTTAAGCACGATAAGTTGTTTCGATTTCACGTGAAAAAACTGTTATACTCCATATAAAAAAAAATATGATTTTTTACTATAATGAGTTTCACGTGAAAATTGTGTAGAGTTTGTTTTTACGCAAATTTAATGTACAAGACTATTATTTTTCTTGGGAAGAAGTGACATTTTGTGTTTATTGGGATTATGTCTTTGTTATAAAATTGAAAAATTGTTCATATTTATAAATTAAATTGCAATTTTTGGCCTTTAAAGTTCGAGTGAAATTTTTCCACGTGAAAAACAACTTACGGTGCTTTATATGTGATGTTGGGCATGTCTCTTGTTTTGTTCTCCCTTTTCTCATGTCCAAACTTCACTTAAATCGGACAGAACTCATTGGTACACCTTCTTTGTTAGAGAAACTACTATAAAAACTATATAAAAATGTGCGTTCGTATACAGTGAAAGAAACTGTAGAAAAAAGTTAAAGTCGGGCATGCCTATATGACACCCTACACCAGTCTGGTTAAAAGACAAATAGTGTTCGGAATGTATCGAAATGGACACTACGTGACAAAATTTTGACTTTTAAAAATTAATAGGGCTCTGACGATCAAATATATATATCTAGGACATGCTGATTAAAATGGCGTACTTTATTTTTCGATATAAGTTACAGATTTTTCGCTAAATATCTTTAAAGTTTAGTGGTTTACCATTTAGTTTTGTATATACAAAAATTTTCAAATGCAATCAATATAAATTTTTTGTGTTGAAATGTACGCACAGGACCTGTATTCATATTTAGTCTTAAAATTTGATGCATACAATTTGATATTAAAACCACTGTTCGCATTTTATATGGATTATTACGGTTTTTTAAGGTTTTAATAAATTCTATGGTTTTGTAAAGAAGCAATTAAAAGGAAAATATTTCAACAAAAAAGATGTATTCATCTATAGCGACCTATACGTTAAAATCGCTACTTCTCAAAAATTTTATATGGCAGCATAGCTTTCCAAGTTGTCCCCAAAGTCCAACTTTTAGTATAATGTGAGGTCACCTCTAAAAATGTTCTTCCAAATAAAGGGATTTTCAATAAGAGCGCTACAAAAGTAAAAAAGTTTAAACAAAAACAAAAACGGTTTTGGATATCAATGAAATTCTTTATTCCTGTGAAAGTACATTCTATGCCATTATGTATGGAAATCGATCTCTTTTGCATGCCCACCACGGGCACGCTTGCAGAAGTCCAGACGCTGAACCCAATTTTCGACGGTTTTCAAGCAATAATCGGATGATACTGCGGCAACTTCACGTTCGATATTCGTACGAAGTTCATCAATCGTCGCTGGCTTGTTGGCATATACCATAGATTTGACGTAGCCCCACGCTCAATTGTTAATCTGCTAGGACGATTATGACGACCATAAATTGGACGTAGCGCTCTTAACGTTGAGGCCACTGACTCCGAATTTCGGTAGTAAATTTTAATAACTTCGACTCGTTGTTGGCTCGTATATCTTTCCATCATGAAATGGCAAACCTTACTGAAGAGAAACGTCAAAAGAGCGGCAAGAAATATGGCGTCGTTTGCAGTCCCTGTCTTTCTACTTTTGTGGCGTCCCTGTTGAACAACCCTTTACATCATGTCGTAATACCATTTTTGTTCAAAATCAACTTTCGAGAAATTTTATTGGCAGCAAAATATGTTAAAAGTAGATTTTGTAACAGTTTTTTCACTCTCCTGAAAATCTATTAAAAAACACATGTGACATTTTGCAGGCCGGTCGACGATTTTTTTATGAGCCCATATGAATCAATGTACCAAATTTAGTTAAAATATCTTCGTATTTGCGACTTTTAGTGTGCGAAAGTTCTAATTTTGGGAGGTCTTTTATATGGACACTAGGTCGAAACATGGACGGGTGTTAAAACATCCCATTCCGGTGAGATCTTTCAAAACGAAGACATGCGTATATTTTTTTTTTTTTTTTGGTTTCCTCTACCAGAATCTACACCCAGAAAACAGATTCGGTGCTGACAACCCCATTTGTTGCCAATCGAATGGTTCAGTTGCATCAAATGAATTTTTCGGTTGCGGCTACCGAATTATTCTTGATACAACTGAAATTCTGTTGCCATGGTCAAATTAGTCCTGTCTCAATTGGTTTTCTGTTGCCACAACTTAAAAATTCGGCTACCACAACCGAACCATGCGATTGGCTACAAATGCGGTTATCAGAACTGAATATGTTTTCTGGGTGTATTGTTAGAACAATACCAACATTTAAAAAATCTTAAAAAAATAATTAAAATTACCCAGTGTAGAAAATCATTACCAGATATGTGGTTATGTAACTACATACTTGGTAATGGTAACTAGTTACTTTTGTTATTACATTTCTTATTACCTTTATATGGCGATGTCGCGAAAAATAATGAGTTGTCGTTACACACCAGCATACGACAAATCAAAAAATATATCGTTACCTATGTGCTTACCAGTACTGACAAAAATAATTAGTCTAAAAAATTAATTATATAAAAAAAATATTTTTCATTGTATATTTTTTTTTTAATAAAATTTGCTGGTGCGGGAATCGAACCTGGGTCTACAGATTGCCAGTCAACAGCTCTAACATCTCAGCTATATCGACATGTAATATTTAATAGATAAAAACACAATTGACCTGCTGCACACAATTAGCTTACTCGCCAACATACAAAAAATCAAAAAATATGTGGTTACATATATCCTTACCAGTGTTTAAAAAATATTGAGTCTAAAAATAGATTTCAAAAAATTTTCAAAAAAATCTAAAAAATTATTTTCTATTTGTAACCAATGATAAAAATAAGTCATTATCAGTAACTCATTATTATATGTTTTAAAATAATACAGAAGGTAAGTGGGTGTCATTACTGGAAGTCCAAAAAATAATGATATGCCATTACCGTTTCTACACTGGGTAGTTACACCTAAATATATGTCACAGCTTGCTAGATCTGTCAAAACAACGAAGTAGTATTTTGGTAGATGACAAAGCAAATTGTAATAATTTTTCATTCTATGTTTTTCTTTTGATATTTAAAATGTTTAATAAGGCTCCTAGGTAAAAACAAGCAATTCTCCTTGAGTTTACCATAGAAAATATTTTTAGAAATTCAAAACTTTGTCCCCTAATGATTTCCTTAGGCAAAAATGGTTCAAGCCTTAAGCAAATTATTTTTCATAATTCATTAAATAAGTTTTGTGATTTAAGCATATTTAATTAGGCCATTAAAAAACATATTTTTAAAAATTTTTGTAATATTTTAGCAATTTTGATAATAATCGATTAATCGTATTGAATTATTCGAAATTCTGACATTTAAAATAATTCGAACAATTTTTGAGCAAAATTGTTCGATTAATCTAATAACGATTGATCTATTAAATAGCCTAGTGCTGGCCCAAGTAACTGTGTTATTCAAAACAAAAAAAAAACCTTAAAATTTTGTAATCGTTCTAAACTCTTACATACGACACACATAAGAGTTCTTAAACTTGTTAGTTTTTCAATAATTTACAAAAAACTAATTTTTGCTAAGTGTATGTTATACACGCACGGACATATTTGACTATGTATTTATTACAAAAAACGTCACTTTATACAAAACGTTTTAAAATTAAGATAAAATCTTAGTAAATTTTGTAACAAAACTGTCAGAAAGGAATCCTAAAATACACAAAAGTCATGCATGCCTACATAGTCATAATAGTTAAAACATACAAGAAACCTTAATATGAATTGAATTTTAATTTTTAACCTTAAATAGTGACCATCTTCCTTTATACATATGAAGGATTCATTATGAAAGTGGTATAAGTTAACTTTATTTCAAGTCACAATATTTTTTTAGATTCTATTAAAATAAAACTCGTTACTAGTCGTAGTTTTGACTGGCTCTAATAGAGTTTTTTCTGCTCTGCTAATGGGTGCAATTTAGTAATTTTGATATTTTTAAAGTCATTTTTTGACTACATAGGTTGACTACTCACAGATTATTTATCTATAAATCCTGCTTATTTCTTTAAAAAGTACAAATTAAACTAAAAAAAAAATATATATTTTGCTTTTCTCCGTTCAATATTAAAAAGTAAAGATTTTCGTAATAAATTTATAGTGTAAAATAAGAAAACTTTACAAAAGTTGCAATTAAAAGTTCTAAAACCAATGAAGAGAAAAACTTTTATACTTCATTTTTAATAAAAATGGACTTATACCATTTTCATAATAAACCTTTCGTATATAATTCAAATATTTTGTAAAACAAAACGCAGTAGAGAAAAATCATGTGATCATAAATCAGCCCTCTTTAATGTTAAGCTGAAATTTATCTTTTTGTGGGTATGTGGTCAACATTAGATGGAAAGGGTATATAATATGGCATGAAAAAAAATAACAACCAGCAAAAGAATATAAAGGAAAATAAAGAAATATTATGAAAACATTATATTAGATGGGATAATATCGGCCAAACTATTATATTAATATGGCCGTTTATATGACTAGTATAGCACCTGAAGCGTCATGACTAAACGTGAAATGAATTTTAGACAAAAACTAATAAAAATGAAGAGAACCGAGATGATAAGGAGAAAAAAAACTAACGACTCAAAGTCTAGCAAAGCCTGTGAACAAACTTTATTCTATGACAAAGCAGATAAAAAAAAAATTGTAATGGGAAATATGGGTTGAGTATTGGGTGGTATATTATAATACAAACAATTCTATGCATATATAAAAAAAACAGTCATATGTTGAATTTCATATTCAAGAGGACATGCAACACGATGATTTAAAAAAAAAAGAGAAACATATAATCAAGTAAATGATAGCAAAGAAACATAAGCCTTGGGACAATGGCAAAGCATATTAAAAAATTAAATTTAAAAGGAATAGTTATATATCATGGTTATATAGGATTTAGATGAGATTTTTTACTTAATGTTTTTTCGTTTTAACTTCTTTATGGAAAATGTAAAAATTGTTTAATAACCTGAATAACCAATGAATGCAGTGTCATTTTTTTGGTTACGAATATGAAATTAGCTTCTTGTAGAAAAAAACGAATGGAGGTATTTTATTTTAACATCTTCCGACACAGTACCATTTTCAGAAAAAAGTACCATTTTCCAAAAAAAATTACCTTTTTACAAAAAAGTAGCTTTTTCCAAAAAACGTACCCTTTCCAAAAAAGTAGCTTTTCCAAAAAAGTACATTTTTCCAAAAAAATACATTTTTCAAATAAGAAGTACCTTTTTCAAAATAAGTACCTTTTTCCAATAGAATACTTTGTAAAAAAAGCACCATTTAAAGAAAATATAATTTCACAAAAAGGACTTTTTTTTTCCTCCCTCCACGGATATCTCCACTAAAACAAAGGTTTCTTGATATTCGGCATAGACGTACGCTAAGACGGGATTTTTGGAAATTCCTACCGGAACGGGCAAAAAGGGAAAAAGTCTCCCCCTAGACGGTCTTACAAATTGGAAAAGTGCCCCCCTTAACTGCCTGCCCAAACCACTGGAGGTAAAAAGTTGAAATTTGGTATAAAGGTTCCTCCACTGTCGTAGACACATAATAATCCATGCATAAAAATACGAAATTAATGTCAAAACAACAAACATTTTCGTAAAATAAACCATTTTTCGTATATTTTACGAAAGTTTTTGTTATTTTGACATTTTTTCGTAATTTTATGCATGGATTATTATCAGTGTAGACATTGACTAAGTTCGGATTTTTTGAAATTCCTTCAGGAAATCCCAAAAGGGCGATGATTCCCCCTTGACGGCCTGCCCAAACTGCTGAAACTATGTATCTGAAATTCGGTATGTGAGTTCGTCCTTCTGTGTAGGCGTCCGCTTAGACGGAATTTTTTTAAATTCCTATCGGGGGTGGAAATAAGGCGAAAAGTCCTGCCTTTTGGCTAACCTTAAATTTAAAATATGTATTCCCTGGTGTAGGACTAACTCACCGGCAACGTAATTTTTCTATTTTGGAACAGGAAAATAATATAGTAAAAATGGGGGTTAAAAGGGAAAAATGTCCCCAATAACGGCCTGCCCAAACCGCTGAGGCAATGAAGTAGAAATTTGGTATGAATGTTCCTCATCCATCGTAGACAGCCGCGAAGATAGAATTTTTATAAATTCCTAAAGGGAGGGGCAAAAAGAAGAAAAGCCTCTCCTTGGTGGCCTGTAAAAACCCCTACGGCTAGAAACCTGAAATTTAAAATGCGCGTCCGTGGATTATGGGCTAACTTATTAGAAAGATACTTTTTGGATAGGGTCGTTATAAAATGGGGGCTCAAAAAGGGAAAGTCGGTTCCTAACGGCCTGTCCAAACTATGAAGCTGAAATTCGGTACTTAAGTTCCTCCTCCAGCGTGATTCCAACAGGGAGGGGCAAAAAAAAAGAAAAAGTGTCCCCTTTCAGAGCCTGCTCAAACTGCAGGGACTTGAAAGCTGAAATTCCCTGTGTAGATTCCTCCTCCAATTTGGATGGATTTTCGTAAATTCCTACCGGGAGGGGCACAAATAGTAAAAGTTGGCTAGAAACCTGAAATGTAAAACTTGTGTTCCTTGGAGTATGGGCTGACGTATCGGGAAGGTGCTTTTTGGAATTGTGGACAGGGACATTGCAAAAATGGGGATTAATGAACGAGAAAAGTGCCCCTTAAAGGCTTACGTAAACCGCTGGAAGTAGGAAGTTGAAATTTGGTATTAAAGTTCCTCCTCTATTGTAGACATCCACTAAGATGAGATTTTTGTAAATTTCCACAGGTAGGGTCAAAAACAGGAAAAGTCTCCCCCTTGACTGCTTGGCCAAACTGCTGGAACTAGGGAGCTTAAATTCAGTATTTGGGTTACTTCTCCAACGTAGTGACGTCTACGTTTTTTTGGAAATTCATACCGGGAGGGGTAAAAAGGGAAAAAATTTCCCCCTTGACGGGCTGGCCAAACTGCGGGAAATAGAGAGCTAAAATTCTGTAAGTAGTATTTAGGTTCCTCCTCCAACGCTGACGTCCTCTAAGACGGAATTTTTGGAAATTCCTACCTGGAGGGGTAAAAACTGAATAATTCTCCCCCTGGATGGCCTAATCGAACCCTTCGGCTAGAAACCTGTAATCTATAATATGTGTTCCATGGAGTATGGGCTAACTTATCGACAAGGTATTATTTAGGACTTTGGACAGGAACGTGGTAAAAATGGTGGTTCAAAAGGGGAAAGTGGAATGGAACGGAGCAAGTGCAAAGAAATGGAATGGAAAGAGAAGGGACTGATATCAATATCGATACACAAGACAGTAGGAATGAAATGAAATGAAACGGGAAAGAGTGGAATTGGAATAACATATAATGGGAACAAAATGTAATGGAATGGTGAACAAAATGAAATTTTGGAAGGAGTTGCATTGGAACACTAAAATTGTTAAACAAAATAGAATGGGGAATGAGTGAAATTGAAACATTAGATAACTGGGGGGAAATGGAATGAAATTTGAATGACTCAAACTGCCGGAGTTTGGTACGTGTAATTTCGAATGCGAATGACGCAGGATTATATATATTTGGGTTTTTTACTGCGAGGAACAAAAACGGGTTTAGAACCCCTTTTAGTTTTTCAAACACTATCCAAGGAATATGAAACTTATGTAGAATTGAAACATATTTTACAAAAAGTTAAACAAATTTTCTAAAAGAGAAAAAACCTTAGAAAAAGAATGGAACTTATGTATTCTGATATTAAAACTACAGGTAACGAAGCACCGGTGGAATAAACCGACGCAGTATATTTTCCAACTGAATTTGTGAATTTGCTAGAACTGCCAGGTCTACCTTTACATAAACATTAAGGCACGCTGACAACGTAGCGGGCTTTGCCCGCTTGCCAACCCTGCTTTACGTTTTTTATTTTCATTCAAAACACAAATGAACAAAACTACTTACGGGTCTATCTATCTAAATTCGCACTTTACCAAATTATCTTCACATACACACGTATATTGCAATTTGTAATGGATTCATTACTAACAATCCACTTTCATGAGAAAAAGTGAACCAATATTTATTTGTTTTAAACCCATTGTTATGTCAGAATTATTTATTTGTGGTGGCTGGGTGAAGGCTTTTATTATAAAAACTGTATTTTAAATAAAAAAATCGAAAAGCGAAGTGAAGCCGCTCTCCCAACCACGAATACGACCTATCTACGCCGATGGCTTGAACAACAGGCAATTAGTTGTTACATGCTCACGTGTTGGTATACTAAATGATTTATTTATATAAAAATGAAGAGGCAAAAAATAGCGTTGCTACTTAGACATTACAATAAATTTACCTTAACATTTATTTTACCTTAACAACAAATATTGTGTTTTATTTTATCTAAAAGGAATTTAATTCTAAACTTTAAGGCTTTAAAATAGATTGGCTTTGAGATTCTATAAAAGTTTCGGTCGAATTTATTAGTAATATATTTAGTAGCAAATATTTCTTGGATTTAACAGATTAATTATTTTAATAAAGCCAGCTTTAAAACCATAATACGAATATGGTTTTGAATAACTACCTGTAAGCAATTGGAAGATATTTTCCAAGAAGATATTGCAGCGATATCTTCAATTTTTCATTCGAATGAAAATAATCAAATAGTATTTTGAAACTGTATTCTTCTTATCATTTTAAAGATAGTAAAGCGATTTTTGGAAAAAAAAAATAATTAAAAAATTTAATTTTTTATTATAATTTTTTATAATAATATTGCGGCAATATTACCTTTTTATCAACTGGATGATAAAGAAAAGTTGTTTGAAATTTTTTGTCATTTTGAAAAAATTTAAAATAAAATTTGTAAGAAAACAATCAATAGATAGGAAAAAAAATTCATCGAAAAATCAAGATTTAATGCGCGGAAAGCATCGGCTATGGAGAAATCAAGATAATTAATATGTTGGCCAGTGGAGTATGTACAAAGATATTTTCCTTCAGGATTAAATTTAATAAAGAGAAAAATACATCCTTCATTTTGTAGTAGGGAATTTATTTACCGATATATCCTTTTTATCTTCTACGTGATAAATTAGCGATATCGCTATCTTTTCTTCCTAGAGTATTGCCTGCAATTATTGATTTCGGATAACAGTTGTTCCCCAAGAAGGAAACTTCCACAATACGAAATTGATATTGCCGGCAATAAATGTTCGTGGCGATATGATAGGGGAATCTTCTTCGTTGCTGGGTTTTTGAATGGCAAATAATTTTGTGTACAGAAATAATATTATAATTGCTAGAAATAAAATTATAAAAAAGGAGTTGATTTATAGGTGTTTTTACCAAATCAGACAGTTCATATACGAAAGTACAAAATTCTCGTCCCGTTGATTTTTTGTACCTTATGCAATGTCTCGGTTTGAGTAAGAAAGTTATCATTTTCTTATTGCGGACAACTGAAACAATTATATTGTCTATCATGAAAATGATCTACCTTTTTTGAAATAACAAATAAAATCTAATATGACAATATCATATTAGAATTTGGACTTGAGGTAGAAAAATATTCTAACTAAATATATGAAAATATAGAAAGTCCGAAAAAACAATTTTTATATTTTTAATGCAAAAATTTAGATAATTGTTATAAATTATGTTTTTAAAATTAAATAGATAAATATAAAACTACGAATCTACTTGATGGAATAGAATTTTTGTTTGAGAAAAGGTATAAACAAAAAGCCTTTTCCACAGTCACAAGCTATACCTGCATTCCCTAATCAAAAACGATGGCAAGTATCAAGAGGCATTGGTTTTAATATATTTATTTGCTCGTATATTTAACTTTACTCTGTACAAGTTTAGACACTTGAATTAGACAAATCGATTTTTGGGTTTGTACACCGAAAAAATTCATCAGTAGCTTAGTTAGAGAAAACTTCACTTAAAATTAAAATATTTTAAAATAACTAAAATAACTTTAGCTTCAGTTAAAAAGAAAAATTAATTGTTAGTTGATTTCTTAATAACTAAAAATATGTTAAGAACAAAAGTTTAAAATAAAATAATTTAAACAAATTCATCAATTGAATGATATTAAAAAATATAAAAATATAATAAATAAAAGCAAATAGTTAATGGCAAAATAGAAGTGCGTTCGCATTTAATGGTCGATACGTATACAAAATGTTGATATTTGATATACCCAGTGACAATTTGGAATAAGACCCAAAGGGAAATGTTTTGTTTTTAATAAAAAAATAATTTTTAATAATTTTGTAACAAATAAAGTGTGAAATTTATAAAAAAATGCAATTTATTTTAGTTATTTGCAAAAAAACTTAAATATATTTATTAAATTCAATCAAATTAGTCAACTGAAGCTCAGTAAGGGGTATGTCACCTGAGACTCAATTGAGAATTTAGTAGCCAGTAACTGAGAAATTTTTTCGGTGTAGTGATTTCAAAAACATACAAAGTAATAAATACATTGCTATGATTTACTCTTTGGATTTGCTTTGCATTTGAATAATACAATAGAAAAATATATTTTCTTAACTTAATGAATTGAAAAGGAAATTTTAAACTAAAATAAATAATAAGAATATAAAAGAGACGTTTAGATTTCTTGAAAAGGACTTTAGTAATTATGCATAATAATTTAAAAAACCTCATGTAACATTTAAGTATATAATAAATTTAGTATGAAACATTTCTTTTATAAACCATTTATACATTTTAAAAGTGTTTATGCATATGATCCTTAACATATATTGAAATTTCCAAAGACAATAAGGTATTTAATAAAATTTTAATTTTTTAAGATATTATTCTAAAATCACTTTATTTTATTTCTCTATCTATTTAGTAGTTTATTTTTCATTACTTTTTGAATATTTTATTCACACATGATATTTTATCAAGTTTTTAAAATCTAATACATAAGGATTTACATATAAAGCTCACTAAAAACTCTCTATTGGTCTAAATAATTCAATTGTCGTTTTTAATTTTCAATTTAAAAGATTATATATGACCTCAAATAAGGCTTCAACTAGTAGTATACGAGCACAATATACATATTATGTAAATGCACACATGCAGACATACATACGTACATATTTATACAATATTCTGATTAAAAAGTTTTTGGAATTTTGGTACTACTATGCGTATACGTAATATTGTCGATGAGGCCGCTACATATGAAATGTTATGTATACGCATTGTGGCACTAAATATAAGACGTGATAAATGTTTAATTATACACACATAATAATCCATGCATAAAAATACGAAAAAATTTGTAAAATATACGAAAAATGGTTTATTTTACGAAAGTTTTTGTTGTTTTGACATTTATTTCGTATTTTTATGCATGGATTATTATGTGTGTATAAAGCTATACAGTTACTGACCCAATCACTATAAATAAATGCAATCAATATGGATATTCGCATTAAAAACTGTCCATTTGATGTTAATTTTCAAATTAATTAATTAATTATGTATGCTATAGCTTGTAGTTCTTAAAAAATTCTTGTATTTAATGTCTTATTCCATAAAAAATTTCGAATGAAAAATTTGATGTTTTTAACAACTATAGTAGATAAGTGTAATGCAGATTGGGCCATAGATTTACCCCTAAATTCATAAACGCTTTGTAAAATTAAAGGAGGTTTATTGATCAAATTTTGTATGAAAATGACGTTTTGTAAACCTGCTATAACTTTACAAAGCATTTATGAATTGAGGGGTTAAAATTAATTTTTTTCATCGCAAAATTTCAAATACTTGTTAAACATAGTTTATAACACATACACTTATACGCATTAAGCTTGTCGATTATAACTTTATGTATGATTATATTGTATAAATAGTATATATATATATATATATATATATATATATATATATATATATATATATATATATGTAAAAGTTCAGTGTTCATGCCTGAATTGTGTAAAGTGTAAAAATGTTAATTTTAGGCATATTGCCAAAATATGTTTTTACAAAACAAACAAAAAAAGTTTATAGAAATTACTGAATATATACATATATGGTAATATATATACAAATGTAATATATATACAAATATATGAAAAATATGGTATTGCATATTTTACAAAGTAATACTACATGTTGTAAAACTACAATCAGCCATTCGTATACCTATCGAGTAAGTAATTACAAGTTTATAGTTTTAAGCACCAAACAAAAAAAAAAAACTTTTTATTGTCAATACGGAGATTTTTGTACGTAGATTATAGAAAAATATTTATTAAATATGTGTATACTTTTAAGCACTTGTGTTATCAACATAATGGAGTTTAAAATTTTAATTGAAAATATTTTGCACCGTGTAACGACGTACGTTTACTGATTGCCGGGGGTATGCTCAGTCAAGTCCAGTGTTTGCTACAGAAAAATTTATTTGATCCAGAGACCAAAGGAAAACGCACTCTTTTTATTTTTCAAAACGTTATAATACGTATCACTTTATTAAAATATCTTTTATTCTATCTTAAAACCATAACTACTTTATAAAATATCCTTAGATTTAAATCAATACTACGTTATTTATAATCAGCGCGTTATATCTAGTTTTGATTATTTTTCTGACACACGTTTACGACGACCAACATGACATTCACTATTTCCACAGACCACGAAAGCCACAGGCCAACTCCAACAGTTCTTATAACTACGGGACAGACTAAAGGGAACTAATTTTAAGGAAAGTCAACTCGAACAGTCTTTAAACTACGGGACAGACTAAAGGGAAATATTTTTAAGGAAAGTCAACCCTAACAGTCCTTAAAGTAACTACGGGACAGACTAATGGGAAATATTTTTAAGGAAAGTCAACTTTAACAGTCCTTAAACTAACGACGGGACAGACTAATGGGAAATAATTTTAAGGAAAGTCAACTCTAACAGTTAGAGACAGAGACACCAGTCCCACATAGTTCCCTTATTTGGTTTCAAATAGTTAGACAACCCGATCTACCTACTTGAAAGACACAGGCCGACTTATGGTCGCTGCTGTGTGTGGCCTGCTTTTATACATCAAATGAATTTTTCGGTTGCGGCTACCGAATTATTCTTGATACAACTGAAATTCCATTGCCACAGTCAAATTAGTCCTGTCTCAATTGGTTTTCTGTTGTTACAACTGAAAAATTCGGCTACCACAACCGAACCATGCGATTGGCTACAAATGCGGTTGTCAGAACTGAATCTGTTTCCTTGGTGTACAAGATACGTTCATCCATATTTAATATAGACACAACACGACAGGCGTAACTTCAGGCGATGTCTAATTAGCTTTAACTAGAATATCGAGATGGGTTAACTTAAAATTATACATTCAATTTAGTACATATAATATAATAGTGTCGCACAAAACGAAGAGATGACTTTGTTCCTCACAACCGTAAAATAAGACTCATCGAAAATAAATTAAATTTGAAGAATGAGTGCGTTTACCACTCCGCTAATCCGCTACTCAACAATCTGGTGAACGATTTGATTAGCTACCGCAAAGTCAACATGTTGTCGTAGCGCTACCTTGCTTTGGTAGCGTAAAAATTTTACGCTACTTGTGAGCAGTTAATGATACATCAGCTGTCGTTGGTTTTTTATATATATTTTTTAAGGATAATATACATACAGAAATATAATTATAAAGGAATAAAAAATTTAAAAAAATCAATGAAACATCTACAAATATTTTTATTTTAAAACAAAACAAAAGTAGCATCGTTCACCAGATTAAAATAATCAAAAAGCGCTACATATCAATTGTAGCGGTAGCGGATTTTTCTGGAAAACCTTCCCAATATTATCGTGACTATACGAAGACTGAAGAAGTTTCAAAAAAACCATCTCCACTTTTTATAACACTATGCGACAGTCAAAATCGGGATGGGATGAAACCAACGGGAAATGTTATATCGGTCAAAAACAAGCTATACGTGTCCCGGCGTTTCGCTGGGTCACCCCTAGGAATCGAGATATATCTTTTTTTTGACATAACTCGAGAACCACTAGTCCGATTTTGCTCAAACAATTTTAAAAAAATTAAAAATTACAATTCCTTTAATCTGTTTATATAACGTTTTTCTATATACTCAACAGTTTTGCCGGTAAAAATAAATGTTTGTTACCGCTACCATAAAAATCAATAACCTTTTGTTTATTACTTTTTTTTAATATTTTAGGCAAAAAATATTTTTTTCTTCATACATTTATTTTTACCGGCAAAACTGTTGAGTATATAGAAAAACGTTATATGAACAGATTAAAGGAATTGTAATTTTTAATTTTTTTAAAATTGTTTGAGCAAAATCGGTGACCCAGTGAATCGCGGGGACACGTATAACTTCTTTTTTACCGATATAACTTTCCCCGGTAGTTTGGACCCTTCCCGATCACTGACCGCTACCATTTGTCTTACAGTGTAATTGTAGTAAAAAGTAAGTTTTATAGGGAAACTACAACATTCACAGTTCTTTGTTGTTATGTGAGTGGCTTAGGAAAGAAAATGAAAAACATTTTTTATATAGAAAAAATTTCATTGCAACATGTTAACTAAAAATTGTTGCTATCTACGCAAACTTTTATTTTGCTTTTATTGTGCTATTTTCTATTATAGGCCAATATTTTTTTTTTATTTTATTTATTTGTTCGTTAAAATACTAAAGCGGTTATGCATAATAATTTGAAAACGTTAAAACATATTTATAAAATGAATTTTGTATAAAAAATTTGTATTATAAGCCATTTATAAATTTAAAAAGTGATTATACAAATCAAAAATTAAATATTTACAAAGTGTGTTGAAATATTATTAAAAAATATGAAAAAGGTGAATTAAGGGGGGTATCAACCATAGAAAAAATTTAGTTTTCGAATTTTTTTTTGGATTAAGCATACTCCTCAGTATATGCTAAAAAAATTCGAAGAAATAAAATTTACATGTTTTTTTTTTGTAAAATATGTTTTAGTCTCAAAGTAAAATTTTATGCGTTTAATTTGTATACCAAATTATTTGGGTGCGTTTTTATTTCATTGTTTTTATTAGAGATCTTATATCGCATAATACGGTAGAACAAAAAGAAAAAACTACGTCCACAACGCAAAAATTGTATGCAGTCTTTAAAGAAAAGCCAATGACGATTCCCGGTTTGTGAACTAAAGCATGTCATATGAAGCAGGTATTAATGGCTTTTAATTAGTTAAAAAAATAAAGTGGGTATAAATATAAGAAACAAATACAAAATAAATTAAAATATGTACACAATTATAGCATTTTGACTGAAATAAAATGTATAATAATTTTTCTGCCATCGTTTTTAAGATTATTAGGGTTAGTATAGCAACTACCTTTTAACCGATTCGCTCCAAATTTGGTAAACATGTAAAAAACTGGGAGATCTAAATTTTATTTATAAACGATTTTTAGAAGTTTTGCTGTTTTCTTGGTGTAACAATAATTTTAAACTTTCAACGCTTTTCCCACAAGAATGAGTTCAAAATCGGCTACCAGTGTACAGCCAAAGCGGGTAAACCGATTTGGATGTGGTTTTTTTGTATCTCGTAGTCAACAAAAAACTGTAGTCCTTATCGTGGCATTTTTTTTTTGAATTTCACTCAAATAAATTTTATATCCCCAAGCAAAGTTGCCTTTTCTTGCCTTTTTTGAAATTTTTAAGTTCATGTGGCAACTTTGTTAAAAAAATTAAAAAAAAAAATAGGAATCGGGCCACGATAAGGAGTATTTATCTGGCATTAAGAATAATTTTAGATTTTTATTTGCCGATAAATAATTAAGTCTGCAAAGTGGCAGCCGATTTTGCCTTTTTTAAAAAAAGGACAGTAATGAAGTGGCAGCCCTGTCGATTTTGGCTAGGGAAATTTAAAACTAATATTTTTTGCAAATACCGCAATGATATGCTTTTTAAATAAAAAGAGAAAATAATAAAAGAATTTTTAATTCAATTTTTGATAGGCGATCAAATATGCCCTTTAAAATGCTGTTGTTAACCCCTTAAAATTGTTATACTTACTTTACGACATGTTTTCATTTGCTTTGCCAAACTTCACGAAGAAATCAAAAAGTAGTAGTAGAGTAGTATATTGGAAGGTTACAAAGCAAATTGTGGTAAATTTTTGGTTATTGATTTTTCCTTGCTATTTAAAATGTTTAGTAACGCTCCAAAACAACAAGAAGTTCTCATTAATGTTGTAATTTAACTTAACAAATATTTCTAAAAATTGTAAAAACGTCGTTCCCTGACGATTTCCTTAGGCCCCCAAATCAAATACATGCAGATTATTTTTCACAATTTCCTAAATAAGTTTTGGGATTGTAGCACATTTAATTCCTTTATAGCAATTAATGGATATCCCGATAGAAATAAATTAAAAAAAAAAAAAAAAAAAAACGGACAGGTTGAGCGAGGTAGGAAAATATAGGAGGCCATTGTAGTAATTGTTACCGTAGTATAAGGGTTAACTATTACATAGAAGAAAATGTAAAAGGAACTTATATACAAGTCAGAAATACTTTTTTGGTTACTAATAGTTATCTCATTCACCATCGATACGAAAAGTGGCGATAGTTTTTTAAAATTAGACTTCCCATATGAAAATCGAAATATATATGAACGTACATGATCATAAATGGACTAGTATATGATCATGCATGGGCATACGTGATCATATACGTCCAAGTATAGTTCAATGTATGACCATACAGTATCTCATATATATCCATATATCTTCGGATCCGAAATATGAGGGTGATCATATACTTCCAAGTATAGTTCAATGTTCATACAGTATCTCATATATATCCATATATCTTCGGATCCGAAATTTGAGGGTATATGACTGTACATGTTCATATATGACCATATATGCTCACATATGATTAACGTATGCTCATATATGATCATATAGGCCATATACCTTAATATACCCTCAATTTCGGATCCGAAGATATATGAAAATATATGAGATAATGTACGGTCATATATTGAACTATGCATGGACGTATATGATCATGTATGCCTATGCATGATCATATACTAGTCAATGTATGATCATGTATGTTCATATATATTTCGATTTTCACATGGGTTACTAAGAATTCGGATATATGATAGAATACGTAATTTTTAAAGTGACCGAATCTCACAGAAAGGTTGTAAGAACTGGTGTTACAAATGACTTCGTTTATAGGTAAATTTGATATCGTTCAAAAGTTCGTTGCATTAATACATAAAATTTATTAAAAAAAGGTTTAGAAAATTTGTGTATCCAATAACTTAACCGCTAGTTTTGAGATTTGGGCCTTCGAAATTTATTGATTGGACAACCTAGTTATCAGCGTATGCTGAACTACCTGAACAGGTAAAAATATTGAAAGAAGATAAGTGGAATGAAACTAAATAAGAAAAAACATATTTTGTATGTAATTTTGGGTCTTTTGAAGGATGTCGAAAAATTTTTCAAAAATTAGCTTAACTGGTTTTACCAAATCCCAATCTAAGCAATGTCTATATAATTTTATTCATAAATCATTTCGGACAAAAAAAATTTTCGAATCTAGCTTTGGTTCAGTTCGTCTAGGGCAGAGCTTCTAAAGACTTCATTCATTCATCCCATTTCTAAGGTCGCCTTTGGTAAGAAGAAAAAATTTTAAGATTATATTGCACAAATTTGTAGATTAGAGAAAAAAAATTCTGCACCGAGTAAACAGATTAAATACTGACAATAGCCAAATTCCCATAATGGCATATATCTCGAAAGCTAAAGGAGAGAAAGATTTGTTCATATGAATGAAAAATAGATATTTCTAATAGGGTGAAATATTGGGGGTTTTAACCAATTACTTCACAATTTTAATTTGCTTGCGAGTAGACTAAAGATTTTATTTTTTGATTTTGGTTTATATTTCATGATATTGTATAAGGCTATATGTATATAAATTTTGTGTTAAAAGTCATTCCTTAGCCAAAAGTAATTACTTCGAATTAATTGAAGTAATTATGCATATGATGCATATCATTGTCGATATGAATAAATTAAAAATCTAAAAATATATAAACATAATTGTAAATAAAATATATACTTACAACTGTATCTTAATTACATATAGTAGATCCTTCTTAAAAAAGGAAATAAAAAATATCGCTAAAATTATTTTCAAGATGAATGAGGGGAATGTTTATTTGATCTCTTATTTTGGTAAATGAAACTAATCTCTAAAATGAATAAAAAATGCATATTAATTACAATATTAATTGCATTTGGTCTATATGACGCGATTGAAAAAAACAACACTTTACTAGAATGTTCTTTTAGTTTGACTATAGATCATAAATTAATATCACTTTCTGTTTAAATTATTTTCAAATTAAAGAAAGATAATACAATTTTCATAAATAAATTACAAAGGGTAAAAAATTTTGAAAGAATTCGATAAGGCCAGCAAGATAGAATACGTATTTTCGACAGAATACGTATTTATTTTCTAATAATATAACTAAAACTTTTACTGGAAACACAATTTCAGCTAGATAAATTTCCGAAAACTAGTAAAATTGATATACAAGACTTTTTCGTAATATTTCTTTTAACATCTTTTCGCGAGTGCGCCTTTTAAATTGAAGTTATTAGCTAGCCAGAAATTACAGCTTGCTCATTTTTATGAAATGAGCCGGAGCAAGTTTGATAATTCCATCTCTTAAAAAAAAAAAAATATCTTTTAGAATCTATCATGGAGTAGAGATTTTTTTTTGCAAAGATAATAATCTCAGAAGACCAACATTAAAAATTCACAGCAGTTGCCGTTCATATTCTTGATACTAAAACTAAGATACAACTATTATGCACACTATTATTTAAAACACACAATACCAATTGTACTTTAGTTAATTTTCTCTAGGGTACATTTAACAATTGTAAGCAACTGTTTATCCTTTATTTTCATATATTTTGTCTTAAATAAAAGTTAATGAACCCCATCGTTTTCTGATTTTTGTAAATCCCTTTTCGATTATTTTTAAATCTTCCAAAGATTTTTTCGCTTTATAAAATGTTGTTTAACAAATACCAGTAATACGAGTATAACTATAAACTTAATATTTATCAGTAAATATGTGAGTAGAGTTATATACAAAAAACGTTAGCTATAAATGTGTTTGTGATGCCATTTTTATCTTTTGTTGTTGGTGTTGTTTGGTGCCATCAGCATTTTATTACTGTCACATAGTCAGTAACATTTTCCTTTGTTTGCATACATTCATTAGCGTAATGGAGTTTTTCAATTTAATTAAGTAACAAATACAAAAACGAACGAATGAAATATGTATTCTGTTCACTCATTTATTTATTTATACTCTTTTATGTGTATTTTGGCTAGTAGGAGTATGGGTTGTCTGAAATTATAATGAAATGCTATATATAAAGGCGGTTGTTCATTTGAAATATTTATGAAAATTATTAAATAATAGTAAATATTAATTTTGATATCTTTTTCATGGCAACCGAATATTTTGTTGTTGTGGAAATACTTTTTAATATTTCGTATTGTTGATTAATTTTTGTTAACATGTTTTAATTGGAAAAAGTTTTTTAAATTGAACTTTTGTGTATTCTTGTGAAATTGTAACTAAAAGTTGATTTATACAATTATAATTCAACATCTATAGTGTCCTCAAAATTATAGAGAAAATAAAATAAAGAGATTTGTTCTGACAAACGAAATTGTTACCAATCGAATGGTTAGGTTGTAGTCACCGAATTTGTAGCTGGTGACAATAGAATATCACTTGCGATATCTTACTAGTGGCTGCAGCAGTACAATTTAGCTTGGCGTAAATATAGTGACAATTATAATACTTTCTGCCTACAACCAAAATATCTAAATGACAAAAAATTTGGTTGTCACCACCAGTCTATTTTCTAGGTGTATATTTGATGAACAAAATCACAGCTCGAAATTATATCTTAAAGTCTGCAGGCGCAGACATTTGCAAAACACTTCTTAAAGAAATATCTGCACTTTTTGTCTTTCCCTAAAATGATGTTGACAGACTGCCTATTGTCATCATTACAAGTATTTATTCTTAACCCGTGTTGATCAGCTACCTATTTATTAGTATAACCAGAGACTATTAATTATAGAGATAGGAAATCAAAACTTAAAATACTCACCGATAGAGGGCGCTGATATTTAGTATTACCTGAGCAACTATTTAGTATCAGTTTAATATCAGTTGAGCCTATATTTATAAACTGAAAAACTGCTGAAAACTGCTCAAAATAAGGAAAAAACAAACGCGGAATATATTCAAATAATAAAATTTGAAATATTTGTTTGTATTTTTTCCTTTGTTGTTTGTTATTATTTAAATTTAAATAAAAAAAGAAAATTGTCAATTTTTTTTACAAAGTGCCATCTAGTGATAACGATTTTTTTATAACTCATTTTTTTGGTGATGCCATACCCCTGAGTATAACATATGTAAGTTATACAACAAAAAAATATTTTCACCTTGACAGCTATTTGAACCCGAGCCTCAAACTAAAGCAAATTAATGCTTGAGCGTCGAAATATATATAAACATTCATGATCTCACATAGACTATTATATAGTCATGCATGGGCTTAGATGATCGTATACGTCCATGCATAGTCCAGAATATGACCACACATGATCTCATATATTTCCATATGTCTTCTGATCCGAAATTTGAGGGTATATGACCCTACATGTTCATATGTTACCGTATATGCTCAAATATGATTTATGTATGCTCATATGTGATCATATATGAACATATACCTCCATATACCCTCAGATTTCGGATCCAAAGATATATGGAAATATATGAGATAATGTATGGTCATACATTGAACTAGGTATGTACGCATATGATCATATACAAATCAATGCATGATCATGTGTATTCATTAGGGTGTCCCTTAAAAATCGATTTCTCATTACACCCCCAGTTTTATTGGAAATGATCCCAAATTGAAGAAATCGATTTTTATTTTTGAAAAGTTAACCCTAAAGTGGGACGAAAATCGCTCATTCCCAAAATTCGAAATTTCGAAAAAAATTTTTTTTTTTTGCATTTCTACATTTAATATAGTCAAATGAATTCAGACATGGAATTTTGACTTTATCGGATATTATTTACCCACTTAAGCCTGGAATCCAAAATGACCTACGAATTTGATAAAAATGCAAAAACGTGTTTTTTTAAATAAATTTTAAAGATTTTTAAAATGCCTAATTTGGAGATGTCGATTGCTATTTGTACCAAACTATAGTTAATATTAAAGAAGAAAAAAATAAATTGGAAAAATGATAATTCGAGTTTGTGTTTGGAGCGGTTGTTTCCCAGGACATTTTACAAAAATTACTTATTTTGTCAAAAATGTAACAAAATTTGAATGTTTTCATCAAATTTTACATACCCAGGTAGAAATTGCCGACATTACAAAAAAAATTGTACTGGGAGCGCACTGTTTTTTACGAAATGCCGGTACTACTTATAACGTGCTTTGCCAGTACTGGTTTCTGAAAATTAACGAGCTTTTTTTTAGTTTATTAAAAATAACAATTTTATAAATTTTATGTATTTTTATTGGAGTATATATTACAGAATTATTTATGAAAGACAGACATCGCCATTCTTTTCTTGTGAAGTTTCGAAAGAATGCATTAAAAATCTGGGGGAAAATTACCGCAGTCGTGATCGAGTTTTATGCGATAGCAATTATTGTTACTTAAAACATTAAAAGGATTCAAATTAGGTTAGAGGTGAAGCATTTCGTTCCTTTGCCTATCTTGCGCCAACGATGGACTGATTTTGTTTCCGCCCTATGCCCCGACTAGGAGCTATAAATGTCTAGCATAAGTATTATATTTAATATTCTTTTTACATATAATTTCAAATGTTAAATATTTATTAAAGGAATAAAAAAAAAAATTTCGTTCCTTTATATATGGGTTAATAATATTTTAAAAATAGTTATTCGATTTCTTTTATTTGCACTTTAAAAACGGGATTTTTTAACAATTTCGAACGCTTACGACTGTAGGAATCCGGCCCCAGATGTACATTAAATGGACAGTAAATTACTAGCAAAATACTAAATGTGTTATTAAATGAAATACCACGCCTGCGCCAACGTTGAGAAATAACTACGGCCAAGCCTTTATTGGTGTTATCGTTTCGACAACATGCCAGTACAGTGAAAGTTGAAAATTCGACGCATTGCCAGTACCGGCCGACATTGTGCCGTTTGTATTTTTCTACCTGGGTAGTTTTTGGAAAAATATCACTTAAATGTTATTAGACTATAATTATCTTTATATTTGTTTAAAAAATCTTTAACCCTTGGTGGGCTGGGGTCAGGAAAGACCCATGAAATTTAATTTTAATTATGACTACGAGATCGTAAAGCTACTTTTAAATTGATAAAAAAAAATCTCAGCTGTATAAAAATAATTATTTTAATTAGAAATTTATTAATTCAGTTCTCGGCCAATTTCCTTATTATGAGTTAACATAATAAGTACTTTTTTTGAAAAACTGCTATTTTTCTTCTTATATGGGCACTAGTTCTAAAGATGGACCGATGTTCACCAAAATCAATAGGATTCGTCCTTGGGCCAACATAGGTCTATGTACCAAATTTCATCAAAATATCTTAATATTTGCGACCTGCAGCGTATAAACAGTATAATTTTGGTAGGACCCTTATATGGGCACTAGGTCTAAACATGGACCGATGATCACCAAAATCAACAGGCTGCGTTATTGGGCCAATATAGGTCTGTGTACCAAATTTCATCAAAATATCTTAATATTTACGACCTGCAGCGTATAAACAATATAATTTTGGTAGGACCCTTATATGGGCACTAGGTCTAAACATGGACCGATGTCCACCAAAATCAATAGGCTGCGTTACTGGGCCAACATAGGGCTGCGTAGCAAATTTCATCAAAATATCTTAATATTTGCGACCTGTAGAGTGCGCACAAGATTGCATGGACAGACAGACAGACAGACAGACGGACGGACGGACGGACATCGTTAAATCGAAATAAAAAAAAATTCTGAGCCGATCGATATACTATAAGGTGGGTCTACGACCAATATTTTTTGGTGTTACAAACATCAGCACAAACTTATAATACCCTGACCACATAGTGGTGTAGGGTATAATTACTGGTTAATGCATTTTTATTTGCGTGCATAAATTTATGTTCTATGTCATTTTACATAATATTTTAATCTCATATGTTACCCTATATGCTCAAATATGAGTCATGTATGCTCATATATGATTATATAGACATATACTTCCATATACCCTCAAATTTCGTATGCAAAGAAATATCGAATATGTGAGATAATGTATGTATGCCCATGCATGATTTAATTTAATCATGGATGGTAACCGAAAGGATGCGGTTATCGATAAGGGTAACGCTATTTTAGATTATTTCGGTAACGGTATTTTAAGGGTAAAGATATTTCATTTATTTCGGTATCGATATTTTAACTATGACTGGTTTTCAGTTATTTCGGTAACGGTTTTTTAAGGTTAACGGTATTTCATTTATTTCGGTAACGGTATTATAAGGATAACGGTAGTCAGTAATTTCGGTTCATGTCGCAATTTTTTTTACAAAAAACAAACGAGATTTAAAAGAGAACCAATTTATCAACTTAATTTACGAAAAAAACTACTATCTACGTGCAATTACCAAAAGTGAAAATTAAAAATAACGGTAACGGTATTTTAGGGGTAACGGTATTTCATTTATTTCGGTAACGGTATTTTAAGGGTATCGATATTTCATTTATTTCGGTATCGGTATTTTAAGGATAACGGTAATTTAGTTATTTCGGTAACGGTATTTTAAGGATAACGGTATTTCAGTTATTTCGTTAACGGTATTTTAGGAGTAACGGTAGTCAGTTGAAAGGATTTTGAATCGATAACGGTATTTTAGCGGTATTGCCTGCCAACCCTGAATTTAATTATTATTTCCTGAAGATGCTACGCAATGGAGTAGCGAAATATTGAGAAAAAAAAATTTCTTTGTATATAAAAAAATAAAAACAAACCTTAAGCTCAAAGAATTTGTGAAGTTATAAATTTTAATCTCATGATAAAATTTTTTTTGTTTTATTTAATATGCCCCCTGTAAGCAATTTTACAGCGACTTCGGTGACTTTTTGGTACCAACTGTCCATTTGAAATTAAAACTAATAATGGTTTTAAGCACTGATGGTACAATAATAACATTATTTTCATTTTATTATTCTATTGTGCTTTTACTGTAATCACAGGATGGCAGGTCTGGGTAGAAACTTGTTGATACCTCGTATTGAATTAGAAATAGAACTATTCTTTTTTGAAGACACTCTTTAATATTAATATCTGATTTTATTGAACATAATGTAACAAAAGATTGACTTCTTTTTCCGCAGCTACAAATAGCTTGCCATACTAGGAACTTTTTAGAAAATGTGAACTATTTTGTCATTCAATACTCTTCAGCAAAATAATACATAAATACATAAAATTTCTAACCAGGCAGCTTTGGAAAATCTGCTAGAATGAAAGATTTCTCGTCTGTTACACAACATTAAAAGTTATGAAAAAAAAATTTTTTCTGTATCACATATCAAAATTTCATAAAATCCGTACACTTAACCCTCAAATGCCCAAGGCCGCCAAGGCCGGCGGTCTTCCGATTTTGAATAGTTTTTGGCTTAATAATAATATTTAATTAAACAAGTTGTATTATATCCCTAGAAAACTGAACTGCCTACTTTTTTTTGTATAAGGAACGGTTTTCAAGCAAAAAGCATGTAAAGTAAAAATTTAGAAAATTTGAAAAAATTAACTTTTTAAAATAGAAAAAAGATATGAAAAACTGCCAAATATACATTTACGGTCTGACGTACATTACCGATAATAATAAAGCTAGTTTGGAGTCTCTAATTGTAAAATCAGTTAAACATTTTTCTCGAGGACTCACAGGATAACGCCAGGACACGTTTTACAAATATATCTCTCACTCAAAAACTACACTCTAATTAAACTCTGTTGAAATTTACCCAACTTATAGTAGGAAACTGAACTCCTACTATAAATTGGGTAAATTTACTCTATGTGCGTAATTGAAACAAAATACGCACATTGTGTTTAAGTTGGTGCACAAATAATTTGTAATTTTACATTGAAAGTGCGTAAAAATTAAATGAAATTTTGAAATTAGTGTGTTAATTTACTAAATTTGTGTGTAAAAAAGCACGTTTCACGTGTAAATGTACGCATAAAATGAGTAAAAATCCACTAAAATGCGCAAAAATCCACATAAAGTGCGTAAAAATCCAATAAAATGCGTACATTTACAACAGTTGTGCTAACTTTAAGCACCATCCAAATTTTATTTTTAAATAAAATAACAAATTAATTTTTAGTACGTATTTTATTAATAATAATATCCAAGTCATTCTCTCATAATCGTCTATGTCCCAATTAATCGTTTTGGGATCTTAAGGCATTTGTATAAAATTCATATAAAAATTTGTTATAACTATTGAATGGGTGCAATGACTTCTGCTCAACAAAATGCCTTCTTTAAAAGGGAGGCAGTAACCGTCAACAATAACGGGAGAAAATACCTTAAGAGAGATATGGCCTATGCAGGAACAACTGAGTGCAATGACTCCTGATCAACAAAATGCTTTCTTTGCAAGTTAGATAGTACTCAATGAATACTGACTTTGTTGAGCAGGAGTCATTGCACCCAGTTGTTTTGCCTAGGCCGTATCTCTCTTACGGCGTTTTCTCCCGTTATTGCTGACGGTTGTTGGTTGACTGCCTCCCTTGCAAAGAAGGCATTTTGTTGAGCAGGAGTCATTGCACCCAGTTGTTCCTGCGTAGACCGTATCTCTCTTACGGCGTTTTCAATTTTGAAATGAGGTTTAGACTACCACATGCGTTAACAATAATTACCAAAAACAATTTCATGCTTATGTTGCTATTTCCAGACTCTAATGTGTTTGTGGAAATGTTGTAATTCACAAAAAATAATCCGTTTTCGCTCTTTCTTTTTATAATTTATATTTTTTTTTTAATTTTTTTTAAATTTGAAATGTCAGAGTATTTATTACTATTATAGGATAGTATATTTACCAACTTTGTGCGTAAAAATTTTATTTTACAAAACACTAGTAATTTTAGGCACAATGTGTTTATTTATAAACACATAATGTCTAAAAATACTTTGTGTGTGTATTATTGTGTATGGAAGTGTGTATGAAAAAAGTTTACGCATTTTTTGTTTATATTTACCGAATTTTCGTAAAATTAAACAAAATTTTACCCATTTTATATTAGTAAATTTACAAACATTTTTTAGAGTGTAGCTAACAGATGTTCTTGAAATTAAACACAGATTATATACTCAGAGTAGTAAGCAGGACTAATTCCGTCAAAATCTATTGATGTTTAGTGCCAAATTCGGCAAATGTCGTAATTTTCAAAAAGCGAAAATCGCCATAACTTTTGAAACAACAACAATTGATCAACAACTTTCGGTACGTAATTTTATTTTATTGATAGTGTTATTTACAGCAAAACCAAAATTATTTGACTACTGGGATTCAAGATACGTCTTCAACCTTTGTTGTACTATATCGCCTAAAGGTGCGTACAGAGTGGCCGCTTGTTGCCGAGCCGAGCCGACTGACGCTTATTGCGAGAACCAATGCGAGAAAACTGGTACTATACAAATTAGTACAAATAAGCGCGAACAGGTCATAGTGGGCGCCGAGCTGGTCAGAGCGCAAAGCTGATTGAATGCGAGAAAACAGTTCCAAAGCGTTTTTCAGCGCCGAAAACATTGTTTATGTTATGTTAATAAAATAAAAATTAAACAAAAAAATAAAAATTCAAATAAATAATAAAAATTAAATAAAATTATAATTATAAAAAAATTAAAAAAAACTTATAAACAAAATTTAAAAAAAAATTTAATAAAAATTTCAAGAATAATTGAAGAAATGCGTTAATAAGTAAAATTTTTTTTCACAAACACGAATGAACAACAAAACCAAATGCATACAAACATACATAAAACACAAATAAAAGATAAAATATCAGCGCTGATTCTCGCATCCACTATGCACACCCAAACTTGTTTCTCGCATGAACAAGTTCCCGCAATAAGCGTCAGTCGGCTCTGCTCGGCAACAAGCGGCCACTCTGTACGCACCCTAAATAAAGCGATAAATTAAAAGTTTAGTATTTGTCCCACAGTAGATTTTTAACGCCAAATATATGGTTTAAATATTATTGTAGTCAGAAGAAAGAGCATTAGAGGGTTAAGCTTAAAATAGTTTTCTGTTAAGCAGTAGGTTATTCCTTTTGAAGTTAACACCGAATTTCCAAATAAACTAAAAGTGGTTAACAAAAAAAAAAAAAACTTCCTAGACATTAGTGTTAATTTAAATACAAATATATTTTATACTTTTATGTTTTATATTTTTTAAATACAAAAAATTGAGACAGTTCACTTCACTAGAGTATGAGTTATGTGTAATTATTTTTCAAGAAAATACTCAAACGTCCCTTATTACTATAAAATCATTTTATAAATACACTACAGTCGCTTTCCTATTGATGGGTAGTTAGAAGACAAATACTAAAAAAAATGCTATACGATATACCAACACAAATTATTATGTAAGGCAAACATAGAGTCACGAACTTTGAAAAAATCTTTGTAAATATTTATATTTATTTTACAAACAAAATTCATAATTTAATTATAAAACATAAATACCAAAAAAGAAATTTTGTTTTTTTTTGAATAATAAAATTTTAAAGAAAATTATATGCAAAAGCGGATACTTTTTATTCACAAAACATTTCAAACAATTTAAAAACTTTTTTTTTTTTACGGAGACAAAAACTAGAATGTGGAAAATTACATTAAATTAAAATTTAATTTCATAAATCCCTAACAAACACTAACGCATCATAACCAGAGTTGTAGCATATGTTAATGTTTGCTATAAAACTAAAAAAAGAAAAAAAACAACTCACACACTCACAAATAGTTTTATGAATTTTCATTATATTCTAATATGAAACTCGTGGTTTTTGAGGGAAAAATTCTACTACATTTGTGAGACAAAAACAAAATGGGACATAATTTATGCAATGCCACCGACATCATTTGGGGGGAGTAGAAATATACTTATACGTTTAGCAACCAACACTTACAAAAATGACAGCATCAAAAACAAAACCGTTGATGATGAAAAGGATACAATAACATTTCATACATATCATTTCAAAACATACTTACGACAACCATATATAAACATAACTATGTACTTGTGTAGGTGTAATTGTAAGCTTTGTAGTAATATGCAAAATAGAAGGGTCCATGTTTAAAATGTACTTTAATCTGAAACCACACTACCATTCTCTACACATAAAAAGGATAAGCTAAAAAAACAAAAAAAAAAAAACAAAAAAGTAATGGAAAACCCCACACTGAGCAAAGAAGGCATCTAGCCAAAATCATAGTATGTGATGAAAAAAAAAACACAAACATTAAAGCTTCTTAAAAGCTTTAGTAATCCCAGAGTATTTCCTGATTGATCGAGATTAGCTGCATTATATGAACACATGACATAAAGAAAACATAACTTGAACATATAGTAAATATTAAAGTATGCAAAATATAAATATCGGTTTAGGGCACAAGTAGTTTCTTTACAAAAAAGTTATAAGTACCTGATCAAAAAAACATTATATCTAGCATATGCAGTCATATCTCATTTGATATAGATCGACATTTAATCTTATCCAAGTTCATCTCAAAATTGGGGTATCCAGTAATATCCAATCAGATCCCTCAAATATATTACAGGATTAAATTAGATCCAAATAGATCTCAAAATTGGGAGATCCAATAATATCCAATAACATAAAATTGAGATCCTGATAGATCCCAAAATATCCTATGGGATTAGTTTTTATCCAATTAGATGCAAGCGGATAAGCTAATTTTGGCAGATCGAATTGGATAATTTGAGATCAAAATTTATCCTATGATATATTTGGAATTATTTAAATTTTAATAAAATAAAAATAAAAAATCACAAAAAATTAAAAAAAAAATATTTATTATTTAAAAAGTATTTAGTCCATTAAAAAAAAAACAAAAAAAAAATGCCGTCGACAGGATTTGAACCCAGGTTGCTGGCGTTGTAGTCGGCGACTTAATTCACTCGACCCAGCACTGCTATACAACATGACTGACTATATGAGACAACATTGTTCGTGTTCTTAAGTTATATATAATTATTGGGTACCCGAGTAAAAAAAAATTGATCTCGCGCAATATCTAATCATATCCAATTTGATATTGTTTAAGATCTCCTGTAATATCTAGGTGATCCAATTAGATCTCAAAATTGGGTGTATCCAATGATATCGTATTAGATCCCATTGTATATATGGGGATAAACTAAGATCAAGTTATATCTCAAAATTGGGAGTTCCAATGTTATCTTTGGGGATAAACCTAGATCTAATTTGATCCGAAAAATGGCGGATCGAATTAGATCCAGCAATATATTTGTGGATAAACTTAGATCTAATTTGATCCGAAAAATGGCAGATCGAATTAGATCCAGAAATATATTTGGGGATAAACTTAGATCTAATTTGATCCGAAAAATGGCAGATCGAAAAAATGGGTTAATCTAATTATATAAAATTAGATTTAATACAAAAAGTTACATTTTATTTGATACCACTAGACAAAAATAATTTATTCAGATATCGCTCAGATTGCATTAAATTGTCCATTCTATTGAAATTACTTCTTGATTATCATTATGTCACATCCAATTTTATATAATTAGATAAACTCGTTTTTCAGATCGTATTTCATGATATTAGATCCAAGGTGGATCTAAGTTACTGCAGTACGATCCACCATTTTTCGGATAAAATTTTATTTTTTTGCAATATGAATTTCTTTTTATAAAATTATAATGTTTTTTCTATACATTGCTTTATAAAATTATATTTTTTTTATTAAATTGAATTTTTTTAATAAAATAATTTTATTTACATCTTTTTGACGCTCTACTCCATTTCCAATTGTATCAAGATTTATCAATTGTGTTTCAGAAATAATCAATTGTATTTCAGAACTTATCAATTATTTTTCAGATTTATGAATTGCTTTTCAGAATTAGTCAATTGAATTTCAGTTTATCAATTGTATTTCAGAAATTATTAATTGTATTTCTGAAATTCACAACTGTATTTCAGAAATTCTCAAAATGTATTTCAGAAATTATCAATTGTATTTCAGAAATTATGAAATGTATTTCAGAAATTTTCCTCTATTAACTATGAAATACAATCAACAAATTCTGAAATAGATTTGATTATTTCTGAAATGCAATTAATAATTTCTGAAATACATTCGATAATTTCTGAAATACAATTATAATTTCTGAAATACAATTAATAGATCCTGAAATACAGTTAATATTGTAGTTGCTGATGAGCTATTATATATGACAATACATTGTTTAAATGGTACCGTATATGAAAATATATTGTTTAAATGGTACCATACATGGTATGTTGTTTAAATGATACGATATATCAAAGTATATGGTACTATACAATATATAGTAGCATATATTATCATATCTGGAACTGTATAAAAAATGTTGTTCATGAGGTACCATATATGAGCATATATTGTTGAAATGGCACCATATATGATAATATATGGTTTAAGTGGCATCATATATGGTAATATATTGCTTAAATAAATAATTTGCGGCCCTATGCTCCTTGCAGGAATAAAAGGAACGAATATATATATATTGCTTAAATAACACCATATATAAATATATATGGCATTATATATAGTATCATATATTATCATATCTGGAATTGTATTACAAATTTAGATCATGAGCTACCATATATGACTATATATTGTTTAAATGGCACCATATATGCTTATATATTGCTTAAATAACACCATATATAAATATATATTGCACCATATATAGTAGCATATATTATCATATCTGCAACTGTATTAAAGATTTTGTTCATGAGGTACCATACCATATGACCATATATTGTTGAAATGGCCACATATATCATAATATATGGTTCAACTGGCCCCATATATAGTTATGTATTGTTTAAATGATACCATATATAATTATATATTGCTAAAATGCCACCATATATATTAAGATATAGCTCTATATACAACTATATATGCAATAAGATCAGCCATGCTAGGTAATATATAATCATATATACCATATCCAATATTATAAAGGCCGGTATCTAATTAGATGAAATTATATATGGCATAATATAAGGAACATTTTTGAAAAAAGACGTAATATATAATTATATATGGATATACATAACGACATGTCTAATTATATATTGTAATATATGCCACATATGATTATATATAATTTTTTTTACTCGGGTGTGTGAATAATAACAAATGTGGTATTTTGGTGGGTAAACATCTGTCACTATAATTTAGTATTCGGTAGACGCCAAAGTGTAAACACAAATATTTTTTCAATCGTTATTATAATGTCGAATTTTGTGCCGAAAAAAGATGTTTTGCGGGGAAGTCTGATTACCTTCTTTCATTTGTAGAAAACGGCTGCTGAAAGTTATCGATTGTTGGTAGAAGCTTACGGTCAACATCC
The DNA here is from genome assembly GCA_949987735.1 of Leucophora obtusa. NCBI lineage: Eukaryota > Metazoa > Arthropoda > Insecta > Diptera > Anthomyiidae > Leucophora > Leucophora obtusa. Next base: position 195,279,629 of record OX465297.1, read on the forward strand.
ACCAACTCAAAAAAACATGTGAACGATGGTTTGCGCGATTCAAAAGTGGTGATTTCGACACAGAAGACAAGGCGAGGCCTGGTCAGCCGAAAAATTTGAAGATAAGGAATTGGAAGCATTACTCCACGAAGATTGTTGTCAAACGCAAGAAGAACTTGCATTATAATTGCGAGTCATACACTCTAATTAAATTCTGTTGAAATTTACCCAAATTATAGTAGGATACTGAACTCCTACTATAAATTGGGTAAATTTACCCTATGTGCGTAATTGAAAATTTACGCAAATTCTGTTTAAGTTGGTGCACAAATAATTTATAATTTTACATTGAAAGTGCGTAAAACTTAAATGAAATTTTGAAATTAGTGTGTTAATTTACTAAATTTGTGTGTAAAAAGCACGTTTCACGTGTAAATGTACACATAAAATGCGTAAAAATCCACAAAAAATGCGCAAAAATCCACAGAAAGTGCGTAAAAATCCAATAAAATGCGTACATTTACAACAGTTGTGCTAACTTTAAGCGCCACCCAAAAATTTTTTTAAAATAAAATAACAAATTAATTTTTGGTACGTATTTTATTAATAATAATATCCGAGTCCTTCTTTCATAATCGTTTATGTCCCAATTAGTCGTTTTGGGATCTTAAGGCATTTGTATAAAATTCATATAAAATTTTGTTATAACTATTGAATGGGTGCAATGACTCCTGCTCAACAAAATGCCTTCTTTGAAAGGGAGGCAGTAACCGTCAACAATAACGGGAGAAGACGTATTAAGAGAGAGCAATGACTCCTGCTCAACAAAATGCTTTCTTTGCAAGTTAGGCAGTACTCAATGAATACTGACTTTGTTGAGCAGGAGTCATTGCACCCAGTTGTTTTGCCTAGGCCGTCCGAAAAATTATGGATTTGGTTAATATAATTTTATATAATCAAATATCTTTTGATATAATCATATAAAAATATATGTTTCACAATACTCGACAAGTTATAATTGTATAAAATCATAAATGATTGTATAAAAATCATATATGAATATATAAAAATCATTTTTACTAGGGTACGTTTAAAAATTAATAACAACACACAATTTCAAACTAAAATAGAAATATTCTTAAAAAACTAAAAAATATTTTTTGACACTTGCTTTACTTCTATATTCTTTGTAACAGAAAATTGTCCTTTATTAAGGACAATTTATTTAAAAAAACGCAAATATTTTGTAACTACTGTTGAATTTTTAGAAGTGATGCTTAAAATATAATAGACAAATGTGCAGAGCTTCCATGCTAGAAAATTGGGATAAATCGAACAACGTTAACCCAGTCCTTGCCAGTGCCAAGCTTTGAATTTTTGCATATCTATATCGTCTGCGAACTTCAAATATCGTACGTAATTTTGTAAAGCCCATAAAATGCCCCTACTCCTAGTGCAAAGTTTTAGCACTACTTCATATAATACAACGGCGAATAGTAGCGTTTGTTTGGAAGTGTTCGCTGGCATTATGACGAACTTGAAGGCTTGTATTGATACGCATGGCTTTAATAACCCTGGGTGAAGCAGAGGTCAGTTGTAATCTGAGCATCTGTTCCGTGACCGATCTGAAGGAACCTATCTTGCGACCGGTGAAAGCAGAACCGGTTTGAAAGGGTAGTGAAAACAGGACGGGTCTGAAAGTACCTACCCGGTGACCCGTCTCGTAACCGGTGAAAACGGGACTGGTATCAAAGTGTCGGTCCTGTGAACGCTGAAAATAATACGGTCGGAAAGCATGTGTTCCGTGACAGGTGAAAATTGGACTGAACCAGGACATTAAGGTGGCGCAAATATTAGATTTGTCAATAATTCGGGGTTCTATTTTGCTCGATTAAACGATCAAAACAATGTTGATCAAATGGTTGTACGGCGCTTAGTAATCAAGTCATTCACCATATTATAGTAAAACTGTTACAGTGGGGAGCACTGGTGAGTACTTGTTAGTACTTAAAGAAACTTAAGTACCGAAAAATCACTGACACGGAGACTAAACTATATATTAAAAAAGAAAAAAAACAGTGAAATAAATTCAAATCGAGGGTTTGGAAAAACATTGTTCTTTTTGTCGAATTATTCCGAATTGTATTTTCTTTTAAAATGCTTTTTGAATTTTTTAGAAACCTTTTTTATCTTGAAAATATTATCCGTTAAAATCTACTACTAAAATATTTGTTTACAATTTTACTTTTAAACTACCCAATAAACATCAAAACACTAAAATTCTAATGCTTTAAAAATGGCTTAAGTTAAACTTCTTTGAAAGCCATTCGTTTCAGTTAAAATCAAGTTGCTAAATATTAGTAGAGTAAAAATAGCAAAAATAAACTATTATATCTACAAAATTTTTGTTGTTTTTAAGCTAAATTTAGTTGAATTCAAATAGCAGTCTATCCTGCTAAAATCAGCAGAAATATTTGCTAAAAAAATAGAAAACTGCTGTTTTCAAGAGGCTTGATTTGCAGTTTGTTATTTGCATTAAAAAAAAAAAACGATAAAAAAACTTCGAAAATTTAAAATTTTTTTGTTATTTTTTACGTTAAGGATTTTAGCAGGCTAATTTGCTATTTCCATTAACAACAGTTTAACTGAAATATAACTAAAATTCTAAATATTTAGCAGTTTTATTTTTGCTAATATAGCATAAATTACCTGCTAATTTTAAAAGTTTTTTCTGCAGCATTATTTTTAACATTAGCAGTGTTGATAAAAAATTTTACAGACTTTTTTCTATGGGTGTAATAATAGATAATAATTCTCAAAATTTTTTACCGATTAATTTTTTTATACCAATTTATAGACAAATTTTAACTCATCCTTTCAATCCATTAAAATTTCGGATCCGACTTTAATATTTATCTAAGTTTAAATCTTATTTTCGCCACCACCATTAATTTTATAAACGAACTTGTTCAAATTTCTATGAACATTTGTGGCCTCTCTTGTGAAAACCATGAACATATAAGTTGCGTTATTTTGTGTTTCACCTGACGATATGTGTGTGTGAAATTTCATAACCAAGTTAATATTCCTTTTGCTTGAACAAACATTTTCTTGTAAACGTTTTTTGTTTACTTCTCTTTGTCTCTTCTTGCCACAGTATTCCATTTTCTCAAGTGGCATAAGGTGTCATGTAAATTTTTTTTTTTGCATTTTTTTTTTTTTTTTTTCATTATAAATATGTATGCTCTTTTATGTATTACACACATAAACTACGATGTATTTACAAGTACATGCTTTTTTTTTTTTTGCTGCCATGTTTAGTTTATGTATGACTGTATTTTACTGAAGCGGATATTAAAATGAAGCATTGTCGGAAGCGGATGTATAAACAAAAATTGCTGAATTGAATGTTACTTACAGCCATATTGTGTAGCTTTTCTACCAAAACATCCTGTTTCAATATTCTATATATTAATCGTTTATTTGTTGAAAAAAAAAGAAAATGAAAAAAAAGTATTTGCATATAATGTAACCCATGATTTTGAATAGAGGAAACAAATATATTAAAAACAAAAATGAAAATTTTGTTTGAACAGTCAATCGATGGTTTTTTTTATATCAATACTTTCAATTATATATAGATGCTTATGCAGCTCAAGAATGATGATTATTTTTCAATACATGTTATATTTATACAAATATTGTTAAGCTCAAATTGTAAATTGATTGATTTAAAAAGATATCGGTAAATTATATAAGAAGACGAAACATGTTTAATGTAATTATTTTTGTATTCCAGAAATATATTTATATACCATCATTTATTTCTCTTTTCGCTAATTTTGGATATTAAGGATTAAGTAACCACGTTTATTTTCAAGTATTTAAAACTTTTTAACATTTTTTTTTATTTTTTTTTTACACGTCTAACTTTTTTCATACTTTTAAGTTTGTTAACTTGAACTTGAACAATTTTAATAGAAAAATTATAATATTTTTAAGTAAAAAATGTACCGCTAATACCATTTAAATTACTTTTTAATGATACAAACATTGCGGTCCGAAACACATATAAAAATCATTTTAAAATAAAAAAAAAAAAAAATAAGCATCTCTTAAATATTAAACCCTAAAATCGGTATAAGATTTTTTACAATGAAATTTTTTCCATGTGTACGGCACAGAAAATAAGCAATAACCCACATGGATAGAATTGGGAGAACACTGCTTTTTTTTCTTATGCCAGTGCCACTCATAAAGTGCAAACAAAACAACCCGTGTAAAAAAGATCAGATCTGATTGTACCAGATCTACTTAGATCTAAAAATTTCGGGCAAATTTGAGATGTATTAAGACATCTTGTTAGTCCTAATGACTATCTGCTGCATGTTTAAAACATTAAAATTTCATGTAAACTCAGCTCTTCTTGCCCTGTAAGAAAACTGAACAAAATTCAGCATTTGTGGCTGCCAAGCGCATATGCAAGGAGTTGAATTAAAAAATTGACATCTTCCTTTTAAACATTTTTAAAATATGATGATAAAAAAAAAACACAAATTTACACTTTTCACACAAATTCTACAACCAAATATGTAAAATTTAATAAAAATCTGTCTATTGGTTTAAAGTTAAGACTATGTCCTTTAGCCTCGTAGTGAAGACTATTCTATGTGCCTTTTGGTCAACGTTGCGACCTATTTTAAAAGTCCAGGCTTAAATCATACTTTTTGTTCCACATGAATGGGTTTATATCAACTTAAATATGTTTGTACGTTTTTCTTTGCTTTAAGCAAATTTAGTTGTCTGTCGAAATAGATAAATTTCTAATTATAGAAATCTCATTTTAAGTATTTGTTTTCAATTTCATAAATCCCACCTGGAGGCGACCTCGCCGGTTAGCATATTTCAACATATTTGAACAACTTTACAGAAAAAAATCATAGATTTAAATGTTAAGACTTTCATATGCAATATTTATAAAATAACCCTCCAAGTTGTTAAGCTTAAACAATATAAAGTCTATTCAAATTATTTACATACTGTGCTTTTGTTTAAATATTCCCATAGAGATAAGGTAGATATGCTACATAACAGCTTAATAACTTATTTAAATGTTTTATAAACTTCAAATACTAAAAATAATAAAACGAAGTTTATAACGAAATGATGGGAAATAAAAGAAAACAATAACTAAGTTTTAATAAGTAGGGCGCCACTCTGAAGACTTAAGATTTTTAAATTATAAAAAGAGAAAAATAAATATTGCAAAACAAAAACCTAACAGAAAACGTAAGGAACAGTATTACAGCCAACATTTGACTTAGTTTTTACTTAAGTAAGCAAATTTTCAAACAAAGTTTTCTGCTTAAGTAAAAAAGTTTTGATATAGTCATATATTATCATATAAAATTTTGTATAATTATATTTTCAAACATATATACCAAGATATAATTATATAAAATTTTACGAAATTATATCCTAAATATATAACTATATCTTGTTATATATTGCACAATATACAGTGCAACATATTACAATATCCAATTATATATAGACCTATGTATAGTTACATATGCCTCATATAATTATGTTTAATTGCATCAAATTATATACCATTACATCTAGTTGGATATGATTATATTATATTTGATACATTTGGATGGGGACAAAATCCGGATAAAATTGTATCAAACCATATCTTATTCCATCAAATTAGATCTAATTGTATCAAATTAGATCTAATTGTATCAAATTAGATCTAATATGCTCATAATACCATCTAATTTGATACAATTAGATGTTCTCATTTTTCGGATATAATTATATATAATATCAAAAGTCATATAATTTTTTTTGGTAGGGTGCTTAAGTAAAATTATAGTACAAATCAATATTCAAACCCAGCAAAAAAAAGAGATGCAGAAGCAGTTGAAAAAGCACTACAATTGATGGTCTGGGCGTACTTTTTTATTAACAAAAACACTAATGATTTTAACCTTTAATTGTCTTAGGAGAGGAGTACTTCCACTTCAAAATTTTTTAAGTATTTTTTGAACGAGTTTAAAAGAAGCTCTTTTTCATCAATTAAAATTAAAAAAAAATCTGCTCAAAAAAAATATTATTTTTTTTAATTAAAAAAAAATTTTTATTGCCGCCACCAGGTATTGAATTTGAGATCTCAAGATTGCTAGTCTAGCTCTCTACCGCTGAGCTATTTTTTGACATGATAGTTGACTGGCATAAAAACACCACTTTGCCCTTTCGAGATATTGTGCTTTATTCTCTTCAATAAAAATACTTTTTAAACAAGTGCACTGCAATTCAGTATTTCATTCAGTACTATTTTTATAAGTGCATAAAAGGCAATTTTTCATAATTTTTATTTTGTGTATTTTTTAAATTGAAAAAATATTAAATTTAAACAAATGATTTACATGGTTTGTGTCTTTAATAATTTATATTGCATTTTGGAGGGTAAAAAATTGTCATTTATTCTCACTTGTTCATCGAACGAAATATTATAAAAACAGAGAGATGGTATCTTTATTCCAAAATGTGGAATTTTATGCCAACAAAACATCATTTTCGGAAAATTTTGCTTTACTTTTCCAACTTGAAAAAAATTGCAGCTGAACACGTCAATTGCTCCCCGAAGCTAAACCGCACTAACAATCTCACCTCGTACGTAACAAAATAAATTTGTAAAACATTAGTTTAAAATTAGTTTAGTGCTAAAAAAATAGAACTAAAACTTTTGCTGAAATGGAATTTCAGCAAAAAAAATTGCTGAAAACTAGTAAACTTGATATACAAAACGTTTTACTAATTTTTATACTAACTTATGTTTTTGAGTGTGCCACCAACAAATATTCAACCTAGACCAACCTTATAGTATACCGATTGATTCAGAATCATGTTTTATTTCGATTTAACGATGTCCGGATGTCCGTCCGTCCGTCTATATGTCTATCTGTCCATTCATTTTTGTGCGCACTCTACAGGTCGCAAATATTAATATATTTTGATGAAATTTGGTACACCGTAAATATAGCTCATATGGGCGATAGGTCCAAATATGGACCCACTCTATCTAGAATCTATAGGCTTTGTTATTGGGACCATGTGAGTCAGCGAACCAAATTTCATTGAAATATCTTCGTATATGCATGTAACCAAGCCAATTTTGGGGGGAGCCTAGATCTAAAAATATGAGCACTAGGTCTAAAAATGGACCGGTATTAATCAAAATCAACAGACTTCATCCTTGGGCTGACATAGTTCAGTGTACCAAATTTCATCAAAATGTCTTAATATTTGAGACCTGTAGAGTGCGCAGAAGAATGCATGGACATAGAGACAGACGGACGGACGGACAGACATCGTTAAATCGAAACACGTGATTCTGAGTCGATCGGTAAGGTGGGTCTAGGTCAAATATTTTTTGGTGTTACAAACATCAGCACAAACTTATTATACCCTGACCGCGTAGTGGTGTATAAATAGAACATTTGACTGAAAATTTCGACTCCTACAGACGATACATAATTTTTTGTGGTTTGTTTTTTATTGATAGCTAAAAAAAAAGTTAAACAATATGTTTCGATGTTTGCAGGATATGTTTTGGGATTTTAGCGTATTTGGTTCATTTAATGCAATTATTGTTTGTACCGATAAAAGTAAATTTGAAATAACGAATATGCAAGTGCTTGTGGAAATTTAAGCGTAATTGCCAATTATAGAAAACATACATTACCGGCAAAACTGTTGAGTATATAGAAAAACGTTATATGAACAGATTAAAGGAATTGTAATTTTTAATTTTTTTAAAATTGTTTGAGCAAAATCGGACTAGTGGTTCTCGAGTTATGTCAAAAAAAAGATATATCTCGATTCCTAGGTGTGAGCCAGCGAAACGCCGGGACACTTATAACTTGTTTTTGATCGATATAACATTTCCCGTTGGTTTCATCCCATCCCGATTTTGACTGTCGCATAGTATTATAAATAAATAGATGTCACTACATTGCTAGATCTGTCAAAACAACAGAGTAGTATTTTGGAAGATGACAAAGCAAATTGTGGTAAAATTTATTTGTTGTTTTTGTGTTTCTTTGATATTTTAAATGTTGAATGACGCTCCTAGACGAGAAGAGGAAATTCTCATTGAGTTTGTGATTTAATCTAATAAATATTTCTAGAAATTCTAAAACGTCGTCCCCTGACGATCTCCTTAGGCAAGAATGAAATCCGGATAGGGACATGCCTGCAACAGATTATTTTTCACAATTTGCCGGATAAGTTTTGGGATTTTAGCACATTTGGTTCATTTAATGCAATTATTGTTTGTCCCAATAAAAGTAAATTTGAAATATTTCAATGTATTTTAATTGATTCTTCAATTGAAAACAAACTTTACCTATTACTTTTCAAATAAACCTCAATCGGTTATGAAAAATGTATTGTGAGTGAATGTTTAGAATATATTTCTATATGTTTATATATTATTATATATTTCAATATATTGTTCATCTCAGGTGTCTAGTCATTATTATTGTTAAACATAATGACGTTGATAAAGATGGTGGTAAATTTTGTTCAAATTGTTTGCTTAGGAATTCATTTAAATATTAACAAAACAATAATGCATACAATGTAAACAGACTATATGTTTATATATGTACATATAAAGAAGTGGTAGATATATTTAACGATATGTGGTTTGCTTTAGTATACGTAATGTGATAAAAAAAAAGTATTCAGAATTTAAAAATGACTTAAGTTTCTAAAGAAATAAAATCAGCATAAAATAAGATTATTTGAAACCGTCAAAACATCGTTTTTATTCCAACTGAGTAGTACTTCAAATCATTAGAAAATATAAAAAAAAATTACAAAATTGTTTTTGTTAAATTTTAAATCATACAAATAAATTACAGAGAATAAAAATTTAAAAAATTTGATAAGGCCAGCAGGATAGACTACGTATTTTTTGAGGTCCCGCTAAAGACCCATCTTCAGTATCCATGACTTTATGCGTAAATAATTGATAATGATCCACTTATATTTACTGCGAAACAAATGTAAACACAACTCATTTAGGCTAACATCAACGAAATTTTAACAACTCTATTTTTATCTTCTGTTTTTACTGTTGTAAAGTTGTAAATTTGTAGATACCAATACGAATATCAAGAAATTTCATCATTACCCGCTCAGGAATGCCTGTTCACTCATAATATTTTTTTCTTATAATCTAACGAATAAATTAAATTAAATCAATTGAAAATAAGTTGGAAAATGTACTACCTACGTTTTTTTTTAATTGTGACAAGTGTGGCAAGTCGATAACAATAATAGATTTCTCCTTTAAAACTAATTTTTATAAGAACTGATTGTTTTTCAATGAAAAATTTAACTGAATATTTTAACTTATACCAAAAGTCCATATTTTGTGTATTTTTTATTGAATGACTGATAGAAAGTTAAAACGTATATTTCTTGGCAATTAAACTACGTATTCAATTGAAACAACTTTACTGATTTATTTTTTAAAGAACCTTTAAATATTTACGTTAAAGTTATTGTGAGTGTATGTTAAAAAAATTTTAAATCCCTTAAAATTTTAACAATCTTATTTTTGCTATTCCTATCTTACTAATATTAAGCAAAAATAATCTGCTAATATCAGCAGATTCTTCTCCAATGTAATTTTTAACTAATTTATACAAAATTTTTGCTTTTTCGTAGTAAACATATTTTAAACTAATTGTGTAGACTTTTACGAGTGTAGTGCAAAATCAAAATTTTTGCAAAGATTTCGTGTTCTCGCAATTGTTTCGAATTTTTTAAACATTTTACGATGGAAGAACATTTCGAGCCACTTAAATTGGGACCAAGATTTTCTTGAGTTCTACTCAAACTAGAATTCTACTCAGATTATTGCTTGTTTTGTTTGTTGAAATTTCTATTATTTGTGAACATAGTGTTCGTATCTGTTTGTTATTTTGGTAAACAGTAAACATAACATATTATCATTTTATATACATATATTAATACCCATATAAATACATACATTAGGGCGGGTCGAGTGTGACAAGGAAAATCGTATTCTAGGGATCAAAATAAGAAAATTTGCCTGAGGAACCATACCTCTAAATAGAATTCTGATGTCCCAACTTTTGACCCGTATAGTCAAATTTTGAAAAATCCCACTTTGACCCATTTAGAGTGCCCCAATCGAGTCCAAATGTATGACCAACCCCCACTAACTTTGAAGGGCCGACCCACCCATGCCAGTGGCACACCCCCTGGAACCCCCTGGGGGGTTCCCCATACAAACATTTCAAGAAATCACCATTTTTGGCACTTTACAAATTGGTGCTCAAATATCCCACAAATCTGGATTTTAGGGAGGAACCATGGGAATCTTCCATTTTAGGTATAGGAAGTGTTCAGCGACCTTATGTAAAACACTACGCGGAATATTTTTGTGGAACATTTTAACCCTCTAGCTCTTCAATTTACTGGTCTTTTTTGTCCGTTTTTAAAATGGGGCCAAAAAATTCCCGTTAATTGAAGAGTTAGAGGGTTAGAATGTTCCACAAAAATGTTCCTCGTAGTGTTTTACAAAAGTCTGCGCAACACATCCTATACCTAAAATGGAAGGTTCACAAAAAGAAAAAAACATAGCCATTTCGCTGATTTTTTCATGTAAAGTGCCAAAAATGGCACACCCCCTGGAACCCCCCTGGTGTGCCACTGGCATGGGTGGGTCGGCCCTCCAAAGTTAGTGGGGGTTGGTCATACATTTGGACTCGATTGGGGCACTCTAAATGGGTCAAAGTGGGATTTCTCAAAATTTGACCCTACGGGTCAAAAGTTTGGACATCAGAATTCGTTTTAGAGGTATGGTTCCTCGGGAAAAGTTTCTTATTTTAATCCCTAGAATACGATTTTCCTTGTCACTTGGGCGATTTTTAAATCGACCCGCCCTAACATACATACAGACAAATTTAATACCACAAAGACATAGACTTGATTAATTGGTTTATATATACTCATACATTAAATAAAAGTCAACTTGCTTTGCATTTAAGTATTTTATAGAACAAAAAGTAACACACACGAAAAACACAGCAATATAAAATATTTATATCGAGTCATATAAAGAAAAGAAAAGCTTACAGTCATTTACATAATTAACCCTTACATAAGCAATCCAAGGAAATGGAATCAAATAGAAGAAAATCAGTTTAATCCACCTAAAAAGATTTTGTCGTTATGTGACATTGAACTCGATGGTTTACTTAACCCTTCCAGGAAAGTCTTATCATTTTATACTTAAATTAAACATTTTGCTGAAAACTAATAAAACACTTTTAGATAACATTCTTTTCAAGGTTTAATATTAAGTCTCACGTTTACAATCTGCAAATCTGTCTTATTTAATCTACTTATTTGGTTGTTTTTATTAATTTTGACTATAAATGTCTTTTCTTCTAAATTTAACTAAATTTCCTGCCTGTTAAACCGGACGACCCAAATAAAAATCTATACTGAGAGGAATTAAAGTTAAAAAAAAACAAGAAAAAAGGAAAACGGGCCTATCTTTAAGTTTGTTGTTTTCTTATCCTCAAGGTATATCAAACTTACAAAATCATTTTGTTTTCTTATAATGGTAAAGAAGATTTTACTTAATGTTAAAGTCTGGCCTTATGGTCATATTTTTTATTTACCTTGAATATCTACAAAAGAAACAACATACACTTACAAAACACTAAAGGAAGATAAAATAAAGTGTATAGTAGAGAGCATATGAACATACCATTAAATAACTTAAATGTGTGAGTAAAAGGCTATATGTACTCGTATGCGTATGAGTTTGTGTCAGCTTATGGGTATTTAACCATATAAAGTACAATCTTTTGAAAACTTGTATCAAAACACATTTATCAAAATCAAAATACGGCCTAAATGATGATCCGATTTCAGCCAATGATTTATGACAATATATGTATGTATGTCAGTTGGCACCCATTACTGTGTTATTTCGGTAACGGTATTTTAAGGACAACATTATTCAGCCGAAAGGGTTTTAAATCTAAATATAATGGTATTTCCTGCCAACTCTGATTTAAACTTTAGGTTTTCTAATACAAGGTCATTAAACTTTCGTATTCTCATCACAAATTGATCAAAGAAATTTCTGAAAGTAAAAAACAACATCTTTGAGAAATTAAATACACCGATTTTTTTCAACAACTAAGCTATGTAAATATTTAATTTTACTCAAAGTTATTGTACAAATTCCAAAAATAATATTTTTATAATACATTTTTTTAAACAATATTATTAGCTGTGTTTTCGACTTAACTATATCCGTTGAGTCAGAAAAAAACTTAAAGTTCACAAAAAACCCGTTTAACATGAAAATTTAGACATTGCTTTTGGTATGCACGTTAACTTGCAACGTGCATAATTATCAATGTTGAAAACTCAACGTTTATACATTTTCACATCTAACATAACTTTTCCGCGTTATTTCATAAAAAAGTGTTGCTGTTATACGTTCGATTATGCCGCAGCTATTATAAATATTAGTTGTTTATAATTTTTAATGCTTTAATCGGTTACACATAAATTTGCCTTAAATACTTAACGTTGATAGATATGAGCGAAAATATTGTTATTGTGAAATTAATGAGTGATGGGACATTTTGGCTGCATTATATAGATTTCGGAAAATTGAAAAAAAAGTTCACAAAAAGTGACCATTGTGGTGTAAGCCTATAGGTTTTTAAGAACAGGCGAGAAGATGAAAATTCTAAATTTTTGAACTTCGAAAAGTTAACTAAGATGCACTACGAAAATAAATATAAGTCAACATTATTCGGTATATAAAACAAGTGCTAATTTTATTTCCAAAAATAGCTTAAAAATTAACAGTCTAAAATTTCCCAGCAGTTTGACATTTTAAAGAAAAAGGATTTTTAATTTGAGAGTTAAAAGGAATATAAACGAGTAAAAAGGTTAAAGTCGGGCATGCCGACTATACAATACCCTACACCAGTCTGGTGTATTGTTTGGATCCGAAATTCGAATGGGTTAAAATGGGGCTTATGTCAAAATTTTCTATAATGTGAGTCAGCGCACCAAATTTCATTAAAATATCTTAATATTTGCGACCTGCAGTTTGTAACCAAGCCAATTTTGGGGGGACCCTTATATGGGCACTAGTTCTAAACATGGACCGATGTTCACCAAAATCAATAGGCTTCGTCCTTGGGCCAACATAGGTCTATGTACCAAATTTCATCAAAATATCTTAATATTTGCGACCTGCAGCGTATAAACAATATAATTTTGGGGGGACCCTTACATGGGCACTAGTTCTAAACATGGACCGATGTTCGCCAAAATCAATAGGCTTCGTCCTTGGGCCAACATAGGTCTATGTACCAAATTTCATCAAAATATCTTAATATTAATACCTGCAGCGTATAAACAGTATAATTTTGGTAGGACCCTTATATGGGCACTAGGTCTAAACATAGACCGATGTTCACCAAAATCAATAGGCTGCGTTATTGGGCCAATATAGGTCTGTGTAGCAAATTTCATCAAAATATCTTAATATTTGCGACCTGCAGCGTATAAACAGTATAATTTTGGTAGGACCCTTATATGGGCACTAGGTCTAAACATGGACCGATGTTCACCAAAATCAATAGGCTGCGTTATTGGGCCAATATAGGTCTGTGTACCAAATTTCATCAAAATATCTTAATATTTACGACCTGCAGCGTATAAACAGTATAATTTTGGTAGGACCCTTATATGGGCACTAGGTCTAAACATGGACCGATGTTCACCAAAATCAATAGGCTGCGTTATTGGGCCAATATAGGTCTGTGTACCAAATTTCATCAAAATATCTTAATATTTACGACCTGCAGCGTATAAACAATATAATTTTGGTAGGACCCTTATATGGGCACTAGGTCTAAACATGGACCGATGTTCAAAAAAATCAAACTTGTTCGTCCTTGGGCCAACATAGGTCTATGTACCAAATTTCATCGAAATATCTTAATAGGTGCGACCTGTAGAGTGCGTACAAGATTGCATGGACAGACAGACAGACGGACGGACGGACGGACGGACGGACGGACAGACGGACATCGTTAAATCGAAATAAAAAAAAATTCTGAACCGATCGGTATACTATAAGGTGGGTCTACGACCAATATTTTTTGGTGTTACAAACATCAGCACAAACTTATAATACCCTGACCACATAGTGGTGTAGGGTATAAAAAGGAAATCGTGATTTAGGAGCCAGTATTTTCAAAAAGTTAAGAAAAAGTAATTTTTTCCCCTTTTAGATCGTAGTCAAAACTTTGGAAGGCAAGGGCTGGAATTTATTGTTTTCAATAAATTTTTAAATGTAATCTTTATTTTAATTGTGCATGGATAAAATAACATTTCGCATACATCACTTCTCAAAACTTCTGATTAAAAAAAATCGAAATCGAATTTTTCAAGTCGGTGTAGAAATTACCCTTATTAACTTCATTGATATTAAATATTTTTCTATTTTCTTTATAGATGATTTTATACAGATTTCATGTCGAGTTCAGCAGTGAGTCTGGGCCAAAAAATGTATCTTTTTGTAGCTCGCAAACTAAACTAAATAAGTATGTACAGAAGGTCGCATAAAGTTAACTTGGGCATACTTAATATGAATATTCAAAAACCTATAAACCGAAAAGGGGTAGTTTTAAATTAATGCGTCAATAAAAAAAACTAAAAGATGGATTTCAAACAGTTATTTTAACAACGACACAATGCTTTATCAAATTTTCGGTGTTCATTTTTAAAATTATTTGTAACTTATTTTGAAGAACCTACTATGGCTAAGATAGTGCACGTTTTTTCACAGTTTTGAATGTAGTTGTAGTGTCCTTAAGTTGTAGATAACACTGTTGCACAAATCAATCAAATGGGGAACAAATGTACTTTTCGCCAGTTTGTAAAAATGCCAGACGGTTTGACTATTTTTGATATAACTAGTACAGACACATCTTTTCTCGGAAACCAAATTATATACACAATTTTGTTCCACAAAATTGTTAACTTTTCAGTTTACAAAATTCGTGTTGAAAAAATGTATGAAATAATGCAACAAAAGTTTATCGTATACGATCAAAGTTGACAAACCAGCTAAAAAGACTTGTGCAGTATACCAAGAGTTAAACGAATTAATAGTATTTAAAATATTTTTAATAAAGAATTTGATTACTCTTAGGGTCATATGCATAATCACTTTTAAAAATTAATAATGCCTTACAAAACCAATTTTCCATACAAAATTAATTTTATAAACATGTTATAAGGTTTCCAAATTATTATGCGTAAGCACTTTACAGTTTAAAAGCAAAATTGTAGTATCTACTTTTTAATCATTCTTTGCATGGTTAAAGAATATGTGCTCTTCATACACATACACATACATATGCTATTCTTACACACACAAATAAGCGCATAGCTGTTATCTCTTGAAAAAAGGTAAGGCATTGTTAGTCTATATATTTATATTGTATTAAAGAATTCTAGTGTGTATTATATATCGAGGGCTTATATTCAATAGGGGCCATCTACGGTTTTGCAGAAAATGGGTTTTTGGTGGAAAACACTACAGTTATATAGTTTTTTCCTGTGGTATTAATGTTGGATAAAAACGAGTAAAAAGGTTAAAGTCGGGCATGCCGACTATACAATACCCTACACCACTCTGGTGTATTGTTTGGATCCGAAATTCGAATGGGTTAAAATGGGGCTTATGTCAAAATTTTCTATAATGTGAGTCAGCGCACCAAATTTCATTAAAATATCTTAATATTTGCGACCTGCAGTTTGTAACCAAGCCAATTTTGGGGGGAACCTTATATGTGCACTAGTTCTAAACATCGACCGATGTTCACCAAAATCCATAGGCTTCGTCCTTGGGCCAACATAGGTCTATGTACCAAATTTCATCAAAATATCTTAATATTTGCGACCTGCAGCGTATAAACAATATAATTTTGGGGGGGGGGGGGACCCTTATATGGGCACTAGTTCTAAACATGGACCGATGTTCACCAAAATCAATAGGCTTCGTCCTTGGGCCAACATAAGTCTATGTACCAAATTTCATCAAAATATCTTAATATTTGCGACCTGCAGCGTATAAACAGTATAATTTTGGTAGGACCCTTATATGGGCACTAGGTCTAAACATAGACCGATGTTCACCAAAATCAATAGGCTGCGTTATTGGGCCAATATAGGTCTGTGTACCAAATTTCATCAAAATATCTTAATATTTGCGACCTGCAGCGTATAAACATTATAATTTTGGTATGACCCTTATATGGGCACTAGGTCTAAACATGGACCGATGTTCAAAAAAATCAAACTTGTTCGTCCTTGGGCCAACATAGGTCTGCGTACCAAATTTCATCAAAATATCTTAATAGTTGCGACCTGTAGAGTGCGCACAAGATTGCATGGACAGACAGACAGACGGACGGACGGACAGACGGACATCGTTAAATCGAAATAAAAAAAAATTCTGAACCGATCGGTATACTATAAGGTGGGTCTACGACCAATATTTTTTGGTGTTACAAACATCAGCACAAACTTATAATACCCTGACCACATAGTGGTGTAGGGTATAAAAAAATAATTCTAGACCCACTTTTTGCATTTTAGTTAATTTGCTGTCTACCAAAAAAATAAATAAATAAAATAAATCTGTAAAAAATAACAGAAAAAGTTACTAAAACTTAGTTAAAAATGATGCTGCAGAAAAAAGTGCTGAAATTTTCAAATTTTTTTGATAAATACTAGTAACATAAGAACAGCAAATTTAAAACTGTTAAATTTACAGAATTTTAGTTGTATTTAAGTTAACTTTTAGTTAATTGAAAATAACGAATTGTACTGTATAATTTGCAGAAAATTTTGCTAAATATTAGTAGACTAAAAATAGTAAAAATAGACTATACATACAAAATTTTTGCTATTTTTAAGCTAAATCAGCAGAAATATTTGCTAAAAAAATTATAAACTGCTGCTTTCAAATTACTCGATTTTTATTTGCATTTAAAAAAAAATTGAAAAAAAAGCTTCGAATATTTTAAATTTTGTTGTGATTTTTTAGACTACACTCATAAAAAAAGCCCGTACGAATAGTTCAAAATTCTGCTAAAATAACAGGAAATAGTACCTGTATATGTGCCAGCAGAATTTGCAATGAAGTTGAGAATTATGGTCTGGTAAATTAAGGTGAGATAAATTTTACACACTGCTAAATACACAGACAATTCCAGTTAATTTAGTTAAGAAATTTGAGCTAAATTCAACAGAAACATTACCTGATTTAACTGAAAATTTCTGCTAAAATTTTTCTTACGGTCTTGGTTTTTGGGCTCTACGGATCTGTCCCAAGATAGGCCCATATTTATTTTTGGGAGTATAGGTGGCTTATAAAGATTGATAAGTTCTTAGTATCGAATTTTTATCCATTTTGCTCTATCTCGATTAGTTTCCCAGATATAAGGGAAATAATTGGGGTTTAAATTAGCTAAAAAATTTTAAAAGTTAAGAAACATAATATACTAAAAATTAGGATGCAAAGTTAGTTCAAATACGGATGAAAGTAATTGTTATGCTAAATGGGATTTACAAAAATATTAGTTCCATGCTAAATTTTAAGACAAAATAACAGAAAAAATCATTTCATTTGCGCCAGAACGCCTTTATCAGCCTTTTGTCCATATTTTTTTTTGATAAGTGTATAAATTATTTAGTAAAATTTTGTTGCTGATTTTAGCAGGTTAATTTGCTATTTTCCATTAATAAAAATTTAACTCAAATATAACTAAAATTCTGTATATTTAACAGTTTAATTTTTTCTGTTCCTATATTAATAATATATAGGAAAAAATAACTTTCAAATTTTAGCAGTTTTTTTCTGCAGCATCGTTTTTAACTAATTTTTAGTACTTTTACCTAAATTTTTTGCAGACTTTTTTCTATTAGTGCACTAAAGCAATGTATATGAGTTTTTACTAAAAATAAATAAAATTATTTTCAAATAAGTAAAATGGCTTTTAAATACTGCAAAATTTTTTTTTTCTAGTTTATTTAACATTCTCATTAACTAAAAAATAATCCATAATTTACTGTATTAAATCCATTTGTAAAATATATGGATGAAATCAAAAAATGTGATAAATTTTTGGGCCAAATTTGTGAGAAGCAAAAAGTGGTAATATTTCGGTTTTTTCTTAATGGAATCAGTAAGTTTAGTCACTATAAACCTAATTGCAAAAAATCTCTTCTACAAGTTGTCGCAATAACTTTTTTTGCACAATTTTAATTTTTTTTGTTGTAAGGGAGTTTACATTTCTGCAAGAAAAAGATATAACAGAAAAAATTGCGTACGAATTTTCTTTAATTTATTAGTTTTTCGTATTTGGGTTTTTAACTTGCTTTCCAATGATATATAATTTGTGTTTATCAAATTGGCGGTTTCGCGAATAAAAATACAATTCATTCCGCGAAAAAAATTTTAATTTTTTTTTTTAATTTTGAATTTTTGGTCCTTTTAAATGCTTTTCAAAAATATAAAATTTTTTTAAAATCCAAACAGCGGTTGCGCAGTTACAAAATAATATATTCAAAACATAACATTTCACGATCAAAAAATTCTTAACCCTTTCAGGACCATAACTTCTGGGGACTTTCCCTTTATCATTTTGATATGAAATAAGCTTGTCAGAATCCAACTAAAGCAAAAGCATTAAAAAATGTGAAAAAAAAATTTTCGTATACGAGTTTTGTTATGGGACACATGTGTCCCTGTGGTCCTTAAGGGAGCCAAAATGTCTTTTTTATTATACATAAGTTTTTCAATAAAAGTTACATTTTTAATGTTATAATACGCTTTTAATAACAATTTATGTTTAATTTTGCGGTAAATTATGGTTTATTATGATGTTCTGCGAAACAATTACGATTAGTAGTAAAACATAGATGCACATTGCATTCATTACAATAGTTATTAGTGCGATTTTCTACATTAATTTTTGCGCATTGAACACATCTCTTTCTTACGTTGGCTTTGAGCATAGAGTGCGAAGAAGCTGGTCTTTTGCTGACAGTGATTTTTGATGACTGGAATATTGGAAATTCTCTCTGACGCGAAGAATAGCCAGCGATTAAATATCTGGCCACCAATCGTCTAAACTCAAGGGAGTTAAGTTGAGTCCCTTCAACAAGATTTTTTGCTTTACATTCGGTGTAAATAACGTAGGAATTGTTTACGCTTACATCAAGTAAGTCAAAAAATAACCGGAGGTAATATTTTATTTTCGATTTGCGGTCTAGTTCATAAAAGGACTTGCGCTGATCCATCAAATCTACTCCACCCATATTTTTGTTATAATGCATAATGGCTTTCGGGCATTTTACGTTGATTTTCTCAGCACTACCAGCTTTGCGACGTCTAACGGTGTCTGTCTCCACTGGCGAAAGAAAATTTGTGAGAAGAGTCACAGCTCTGTTGTCCATCCACTTCACAAAGGATATGCCCTCAAAGATTGATGTGTAAATGTCTCCCCGCTTCATATTCTTATCGAGAGGCACATTTTTTTGAATATTTTTTCGGTTGCTTCTTACTGTTCCACAGGACTTTATTTGACGTTTTTTCAACTCATATTGTAACAAAGGCGAGTTGAAGAAGTTATCAATGTAGACCTCGGAGCCCAAACCTGTGAGTTTTTCTGTCAACTGAAGCACGACTGATTCCCCAAGTCCATATTCAGTTCCATACTCTTTTCTTCCAGTGTATAGATCAAATTCAAAAAGATATCCGGAAGCAGAGTCACATCTACACCACATCTTAAATCCCCATTTTATTGGTTTGTTCTTGATATACTGTTTCATAGCATTATGACCTTTGAATTTGATCATGTGTTCATCGACAGCCTGTTTGTATGTGTTGTTCATTGCATTTTGAAATGCTTTGTTGAAATGACTTATGACAGGTCTGTTCTTAAAAGCCCGATCATTCCTGTTTCCTTCTTCATCGTTATTGCTGAAGTGCAAATTTTGACGGATATCTTCAAATCTTTTTCTTGTCATTACATTACTTATGAAGGGTACACCCATATCAGGTTCTGTTGACCAATAATCACGAATGGATGGTAAAACGTGATATGTCATTACCAGATTGATACCAAGAAATGCTTTCATTTCGTCAGCAGTAACATCAAAAACTCTCCCATTTTGTTCAGCATATCTACAGGATTCATGAACGATAAGTTCTATCAAAACATCAAAGTTCGTAGTCAGTAAAAAGATCTGAAATGGTGATAGATTACAGTTGTGGTCCCCAACATCGCAGATTTGCACTTTTCCAAACTCATAGTCACTGTTAGGGAATACGTTTGCAGTGTATGAATTTCTCCATCTAAAATTTGGTTCACTTTTTTCTGTCGTTTTTTCCTTGTAATTTTCTGGAATACGAGGCGCTTGTTCCGTTATCTCAACGACTTGTTCTGTTGTCTCAACCGCATTATCATCGATTTCACAATATGCTGCACCTGCATCAACATCACCTTCAAGAAAAATCTGGTCTTCTTCATCTAGACACAAATCGTTTTCATCTTCGCTATTTTCCGCAGTAAGAAATTGCAATATTTCTTCTTTATTCAGTTTAAAAAATCTACGACGCTGGAAAGCCATTCTTCTAAAAAAATGTTGTTACAACGTGCTATAGAATTTACATTCACCAAACTTACCAAAATGAATCAGCAAATCAAAGAACAAAAATGTTTCTCTCAAATATCACTTTTTTAGCAAATTAAAAAACACGGCCACTTCTCACAGCGTAAATTAAGTAAATAGAATACAAATTTTAGGAATTCAGTCACCTGATAAAGTTTACAAACTTAATGGGGAAGTCCCTTTTTAGTTTTTTTAATATGCCAACTCTCACCACTATTAGCAGTTACATTCAAATTCATCAAACGAAAAGTTACCATTGACGACCACAGGGACACCTGTGTCCCTTTTCGTTTTTTTTTAATAAAGCTAGTTTTTTTCTTGGAAATATCACAAAACCGAATTTCAATTTGTAGAATATTGTTAAATTAAACAAAATTTTTTAATTTGAAAGAAAGAGAAAATTTCGTCTATGATTTAGAGCAATTTAAATATCCCGTTTACGGTATGTGCAAAACTTGCTTTTTAACTCTTAAAAAAACATTTATAATTTTTTTTTTCACACAAATTTTTTATAAATTTTAAAAACCCATCATTTAACTTTGCATTAAGCTAAAAATATCAATACTTTTAGTATTAGTTTATTTTTAAGGCATATTTTTCCTTTTGGGACAGATATGTCCCCTGGTCGTCAAAGGGTTAATTTGTGTGAAACAAATTTAATTTGTCAAACTAATGTCAGTAATGACTCGAAATATCGATTCAAAACCAATGAAATGCAAAATCAATCGTTTTTCGCTCCAGCAGCTTAGGGTAAAAAACTGACAACTTTTTTTGATTTCACGCAAAATTATTAGTTGAATCATCTTTTGACGTATAAATATTAGTTGAATCACCTCTGTTTATGGTTATTTTAAAATATTTTAAACAATTATCTTCATTTATTTGAATGAAATCTGATGCAAACAATTGTGGTTACGGAGTTTACAGTTACGGAGTTTTCATTTGGTTACTTTTTTCGTTTTCTTTCAGAAACGCTTTGTCAGAATTTTTTTTCCGAAACAAAATCGCATGATGCCTACAAGGTGAATTCAAATATGACATTGTTTTTCTTACTCGTTAAATAGTTTGGTGTAAAAATTAGGAACGGAGTTTACAACATTTTTTCAAATCTTATTAAATACATCCTTTTTCATCTCGAGAATGTTACATGCTGCAGAAAAGCTTCAAGTCTGTTATACTGGATGATTACTTACAGTCCAACGATCATTTGAGTATAAATAACATTATACTTTTCGCAATATAAATAATAGATAACTCCAAAATTCTGGTATATGCATTTTTATCAAAAATTATGACGAAAAATCGTTACATAGTTGAAGTCGTGATAGCTAAGATATACGAAAAAGTTTGTAAAATGTATTAATTTTTATTAAAAACACCACTTTTCCTCTTCATAAAAATTCTTACAGTTAGTGTTTAGCTTTATTGGTTATTAAAATATAAGTTATTAAAGTTAAAAAACCTTATGAGTTACTTGTTACGGAGTTTACATTTGGCCTATAAAATTGGTCACAAATTTTATGTATTAACCAAAAGTTGGTCAGATTGTTATAAACTTTGTAAAACAGGTGACAATGCGCTGATATATATCGAAATATGTAACTCAAATGTAATCCATGCATTAGAAATTCGGTGGTTACACGGTTTTTATCACATTTTTTGATATCACCCATATCTTTTTAAGATAAAAATCTTATTTTTTATATTAAGAATTTGGGTAAACAAAATACTAAGACAGTTAAAGTTGTGTAAAAACCCAAAATTCAAAGAGTGTACTTAATATAGTTTAAAAATTTTAGTTCCTTAAAGCAAGTACTTTAAAACTTTATAAGTTCTAGTAAATATTTTCCTAAAAATATTTTAACCCATGGGATTCTTATTGGGTTTGTAGTTTGTATTATAGAAGTATTTAAATTTTGTGTATTAAAATTAGAGTACTAAATTTCACATTAGAAATATCTGTATTAACGAAAAATTTGAAAATTATTTTCGTTAATTACTTAAAATAAAAAGAAAAAAGTGAAGACATGCATTTAAAAACTCTTCGGTATATATCTGCACCTGCTGACTTGTCACCAAAATCGCGTTGTTGACTTTATTTTTAAGATAGATTTACCAGCTGGGATTTGAGTTAAATGCTTTTCTAGCTTACCTGAATAATTGTGTATTGGCAGATAGCCCTTACTGAATAAATGCCTTCGATATTTAATATGTATGCATGTATTATCTTTCAAAGAGATGTATAGAAAATTTGTTAGATATGCCAGTGTGTCCGTTCCTCTGGCTGTATATTTTCCATCCGGTCCATACAGAAGAGGATGTTTTATTATAAACAAACAACACGGTTGCGTTTGTTATTTATTATTTTATATTTATTTGTGCCAAGGTTGAAGTTGTTTTGAAGTTAAGTGCTTAAAAATTAAGTAATTTAGTAAGTAAGCCTTGATGCCATGTTAGCAGTTCATGTTAATAATAATAACTTTTGAATATAATACACTTTGTAATAATCCAACATCACAAAAAATAAAAATATCTTTAGGCATATACGTATCTCATTTAGCTACTCGAAATAATGTTACCTTTCTTGAAACGAACAAAACGGAAAATCTCTTAAGAATGTTGAAAATGTTTTATGAATTTACTTGTACTAACTTAGCAATATACAAAATCTACTAATAAACTCTTCAGATTTGTTTTAGGTCTTAACAATTCCAGAAAATATTTGCAGAATATGGTGCTTTAAACTACACAAATATGTACAAAGACATTAGTTGAATTCTCAAAATGTTTTGTGGTTTTAGTAAAATTCATTTAGTATAATACAAAACTACACCTTAAACAAGATTTGTAGCAAATAAAAAAGCATACAACTTTGTTATTTATTATTTTATAGTGACAAATTTGAAGATTAAAAAAAATAAAAATTAATAGTGTTTGTTTATCATTTCAAATCTAAACTAAAAAAAAAAAAAAACAAATGACAGGCTATTGAAAGTTTAATGTTAAAATATATACAATGTGTCAGTCAGTATTAAAGGGGGTTTGTTTGGATTGTATTTATACCCTACACCACTATGTGGTCAGGGTATTATAAGTTTGTGCTGATGTTTGTAACACCAAAAAATATTGGTCGTAGACCCACCTTATAGTATACCGATCGGTTCAGAATTTTTTTTATTTCGATTTAACGATGTCCGTCTGTCCGTCCGTCTGTCTGTCTGTCCATGCAATTTTGTGCGCACTCTACAGGTCGCAAATATTAAGATATTTTGATGAAGTTTGGTACGCAGACCTAAGTTGGGCCAAGGACGAACAAGTTTGATTTTGGTGAACATCGGTCCTTGTTTAGACCTAGTGCCCATATAAAGGTCCTACCAAAATTATACTCTTTATACGCTGCAGGTCGTAAATATTATGATATTTTGATGAAATTTGGTACGCAGACCTATATTGGCCCAATAACGCAACCTATTGATTTTGGTGAACATCGGTCCATGTTTACACCTAGTGCCCATATAAGGGTCCTACCAAAATTATATTGTTTATACGCTGCAGGTCGCAAATATTAAGATATTTTGATGAAATTTGGTACACAGACCTATATTGGCCCAATAACGCAGCCTATTGATTTTGGTGAACATCGGTCCATGTTTAGACCTAGTGCCCATATAAGGGTCCTACCAAAATTATACTGTTTATACGCTGCAGGTCGCAAATATTAAGATATTTTGATGAAATTTGGTACACAGACCTACATTGGCCCAATAACGCAGCCTGTTGATTTTGGTGAACATCGGTCCATGTTTAGAACTAGTGCCCATATAAGGGTCCCCCCAAAATTGGCTTGGTTACAGACTGCAGGTCGCAAATATTAAGATATTTTAATGAAATTTGGTACACAGACCTATGTTGGCCAAATAACGCAGCCTGTTGATTTTTGTGAACATCGGTCCATGTTTAGACCTAGTGCCCATATAAGGGTCCCACCAAAATTATATTGTTTATACGCTGCAGGTCGCAAATATTAAGATATTTTTATGAAATTTGGTACATAGACCTATGTTGGCCCAAAGACGAAGCCTATTGATTTTGGTGAACATCGGTCCATGTTTAGAACTAGTGCCCATATAAGGGTCCCCCCAAAATTGGCTTGGTTACAAACTGCAGGTCGCAAATATTAAGATATTTTAATGAAATTTGGTGCGCTGACTCACATTATAGAAAATTTTGACACAAGCCCCATTTTAACCCATTCGAATTTCGGATCCAAACAATACACCAGACTGGTGTAGGGTATTGTATAGTCGGCATGCCCGACTTTAACCTTTTTACTCGTTTTTGTATAGATTTAAACACTGAAATTATTCATAAAATAAATTGTTTAGAATTATCAGAGACTTAAATTAAAATCCCTCTCTACTAAACTGTTTTGTTATAAATTTTCATTTAAATAAACACATACATACTCACAAATATAGCGTGTTGCAAATTTCATTCTAAAATATTGAAAATTGTATAAAAAGAAGTGGATATTTGTTATGGCTGCGAAACACAAAAATTATGTAAAACGAAATAAATCCATAGAGATTTTTAAATGTCCCAGCAAAAACATGGTTAATACAGTCCATTATGGTACAGATTAGCAAACGAATGCTGCGCTTGCCAAATCGATAAACTCCACTTTTTATATTTTATACATTATTGTATAATATTATTGTATAATATTCAAAACAAATTTCTCTGATAATAATAATTTACACTACAAAATGACAAAATTTATAATTTCACAGGAATTTTAAAAAAACAATATATGTGACCTTCTCCGAGAAAAGGGACCTAGTGTGTGAAAATGAAGTTTTGAGAAGAACGCATTTAAAGTTTCATAACGTCCCTAGTAAAAATGATTTTTATATAATCAGATATGATTTTTATATAATCATTTATGATTTTATACAAATATAACTTGTCGAGTATTGTGAAACATATATTTTTATATGATTATATCAAAAGATATTTAATTATATAAAATTATATTAACCAGATCCACCATTTTTCGGATCAAATCATGTATGGGTTAATATAATTATATAAAAAATATATTATTTGATCCGAAAAATTGTGGATCTGGTTAATATAATTTTATATAATTAAATATCTTTTGATATAATCATATAAAAATATATGTTTCACAATACTCGACAAGTTATAATTGTATAAAATCATAAATGATTGTATAAAAATCATATATGAATACATAAAAATCATTTTTACTAGGGGCATTATCACTTTGAATACACCTTCAGTTGGGAGATGCGATTTGGTATGGTTAGTTATGATTGAGAAATCTAACTCATTTCATCTTTTCCCTTTTAGGTACCAAAATCCACTCTTAAGTAAAAAAGCCGTTTTTTGACACACTAGGTCCCTTTTCTCGGAGAAGGTCACATATATTATTTTCGTAGAAAATCATTACTATATACATGGTAATGGCAACTAGTTATTTTTATTATTACATTTCTTATTACTTTTGTATGGCGATGTCGCGAAAAATAATGAGTTATGGTTACACACCAGCATACGAAAAATCAAAGAATTATGTTGTTACCTATGTGCTTACCAGTATTGACAAAAATAATGGTTCTAAAATTAAATTTTAAAATAAATAAATTTTATAAAAAAAATATTTTTTATTGTAAAATTTTTTTTAAATAAAATTTGCTCGTGCGGGATTCGAACCCGGGACTCCAGATTGCCAGTCTATAGCTCTACCATCTGAGCTTTACCTTAAGATCCGACTGTAAAAGCCAAAGATATAACGGAAAATGTAAAAGGGCGACCTCTACGTTTTTTTGAAACCTCGTTGGAAAAATAATTTAATACGGTCTAATATACATTTTTGTATATTTTGCTACAAAAGTGCTTATTTTTGCATATGTTGCTATAAATGCATATATTCTAAAAATGCGTATTTCTTATAGAAAATCCCAGAACAAAGTCAGGCATGGCGATTATAATTACACTCAAAAATTTTTTTTCCCAAATATTAGGTCATTTGAACCAAATTTAAATGAATATGGTGATGATTTGGCTCCAAAGAAACTTTAACTTAAATCGAGTACACTCTCTTTTTTAACACAATTAAAAAATATTCACTTGAAGTAGGTAAATTATTATTTCAATTCATTCAATGTTATTTTAGGTGCCTATTCCTATGAAAAGTCTGTGACTATTAGATGTGACTGTATTCCCCATGTTTTTGTTGTTGCAAAATCACAATAAATTATATTTATTCAAATTGTTGTTTGAAAACTGCAAAAAAAATAAGACCTGGTATCGACACAATCATAACATTGACAAATAAAATTTGAATTTTTGGAATTTTATTGTTTTTTTGCAAGAAAGGTTAAGACTCTCAGTCTTAAAAATAGTCTTATGACCGTCACAATGTGTCACAAAAAAAGGAACCTTGATTTTTTTTTTAAATTTACTAAAATTTCATATATAGATATTTGACTTTAATTTATATTTTTTTATACAGTATTATTTACAAATTTGTAATTCTCATTAGGTATATGCTTTAAAATATAAAAGTATTTTAATTTCTCCACCTAAAATCTTAGAAATCAATTTCATATATTTTTTTAGTAAGTATTAACGAAAATAATTTTAAATTTTTTTTTCGTTAATACAAAAACATTGGTAATGTGAAATTTATTATTTAAGTTTCAGTTCACAAAATTAAAATACTTATAAAATACGAAATACAAACCAAATAAAAATTGGGTTAAAAATTTTAAATATTTTTGGGAGGGTGAAGGAAAATGTTTACTTAAATTTAAGAAGTTTAAAAAACTTGTTTAAAGAAGATAAATAGTTTTAAAAAAATGTCAACCTTATTCAGAAAAATATAAGGAAAACCCTTTATTATTTTTTAGTTAATAAGAATGTTGAATAAACTAAAATCAAATTAAAGTTGGATTATTCGAAAGCAATTTTATTTATTTGAAAGAAATTTTATTTAATTTGAGTAAAAACTCATACACATTGTTTCGTTCATTTCACTTTAGTTCATTAATTTTTTTGAGTGTATGTGTCCACAAGTTCTTGCATTCTAAGCTTAAACAATCAGTGTGTTCGTTTACTCGAATTTCTTACTACACTCTCAGAACAATTCCGTTGTGGCGAAGGAATTTTTTGCCAACCGAATTGATTCGGTTGCTGTAACCTCGTAATTCAGTTGCAGCAACCGAGCCAATTCGTTTGAAAAAAATTGGGTTGTCACAATGGAATGTTTTGAGAGTGTACTTTTACTACAATTGGAAAGTTTTGTTTACTTTTTGTACAGCAAAATTGTTTCAATTTTTTGACTAAAAATAAAAAACAAAAATTTTAAGATTTAATTGAATATATCAACTGCTACACCCAGAAAACACATTTGGTGCTGATAATCGCATTTGCAGCCAATCGAATGGTTGGGTTGTGGTAACCGAGTTTTTTTAAATGTGACAACAGAATACCCTATTTGACTGTGACAATGAAATTTCAGTTGTATTAGGAATCATTCGGTAGTAGCAACCGAAAAATTCATTTGATGCAACTGAACCATTCGATTGGCAACAAATTGGGTTATCAGCACCGAATCTGTTTTCTGGGTATACTGAAAGTAGTGGAATGTTGTATACCTCAGTAATTTTGAAAACCCTGTGTCAAAATATTTGCATGAAATATTAGCGACCTGGCGGCATGTATTAGAAAAATTTAAAAAAAATCATTTTTCGCAATCAGTGTTGTTTTTGTTCATTATACCCTACACCACTATGTGGTCAGGGTATTATATGTTTGTGCTGATGTTTGTAACAAAAAAAAATACTGGTCCTGGACCCACCTTATAGTATACCGATCGGCTCAGAATTTTTTTTTTTATTTCGATTTAGCGATGTCCGTCTGTCCGTCCGTCTGTCTGTCCATGCATTCTTGTGCGCACTCTACAGGTCGCAAATATTAAGATATTTTGATGAAACTTGGTACACCAACTTATGTCGGTACAGGGACGACGCCAATTGACTTTTGGTTGTAATCGGTCCATGTTTAGAACTAGTGCCCATATAAGGGTCCTACCAAAATTATATTGTTTATACGCTGCAGGTCGCAAATATTAAGATATTTTGATGAAATTTGGTACGCAGACCTATGTTGGTCCAAGGACGAAGCCTATTGATTTTGGTGAACAGCGGTCCATGTTTAGACCTAGTGCCCATATAAGGGTCCTACCAAAATTATATTGTTTATACGCTGCAGGTCGCAAATATTTTTTTTTTTTTTTTTTATAAAGAGAAGCAACACTCAGGAAATTCTTCCTATTAATTAACGTGTTGCTTCCTTTGGAAAGGGGATAGAGAAGGAGTGAAAGGTGGTGAAAGATGCAGGGCTTCAAATATGGCAACACTGTAATTGCGCGAGATGTTGAATTTTTTGAACAGTTGTTGCGCGCCATCTGATGGTGAGTTGGCGAACTTTGTTGAAGCTTTTTAGTTCATAGCCCTGTTATATTATTTTACTTTGGTGGGGAAGTGCTATGGGAACACCGAAGGAGGACGCTGCGATAAGTATGAGGGATAGAAAAAACTCATACATATTACTATTTTTCATAAATTGATGTTGCCTTGGTTGGGGCTCGAACCCGCAACCTCACTTGTAACAGTCCAACGCGCTAACCATTACACACCACAGCGCCCACTAAGATATTTTGATGAAATTTGGTACACAGACCTATGTTGGCCCAAGGACGAAGCCTATTGATTTTGGTTAACACCGGCCCATGTTTAGACCTAGTGCCCATATAAGGTACCCCCCAAAATTGGCTTGGTTACAAACTGCAGGTCGCAAATATTAAGATATTTTAATGAAATTTGGTTCGCTGACTCACAATATAGAAAATTTTGACACAAGTCCCATTATAACCCATTCGAATTTCGGATCCAAACATTAGTTGGCTTTAAACCAGACTGGTGTAGGGTATTGTATCGTCGGCATGCCCGACTTTAACCTTTTTACTCGTTTTTAAGATCAACTATGACAAATTCCAAATAGAATTGTAAAAAATTTTCCTGTGTACCCATGAACATTTTTTACAATCGCTTGACAAACATGCCCATTCTGCAACTGGTTCTACTGCAACAGATTCTGTGGAACTGGTTCTGGAATCAGTTCCATTGATCTTATATGGAAGGCATGACTGACCTAGAATCAGTTCTAGAACTAATTCCAGAACTGATTCTAGGGCCACCGGATGGATATGGGAGGTATAGAAGCGGTTGCTTTTGCGAGAATTTCTAACAAAATTCATGGATGTTAGAATTGACAACATAAGGGGTTGTAAAGGAAAAGTAGCTATTCCACAAATGATTCGTTGGTACAGAAAATTTTCCTGGGTAGATTTAAGTTTTTATATTTATGTAAACTCTCAGTTAGATAATGAATTGAGAATGGATTACAACGAAAATTGCATGTTTTTTACAAAGCTATTATTTTTCTCTTTGTTATAGTTGTTGCTTTAGCCAAAGTTCCTTTAGTAGTAAAGCAAATGTTTGAATGTTGTATTTTACATTCAAGCTTTTAATTATATTTTTACAACGATTACTTATGATTTTATCTCTACACCCTAATACTAAGATGTAGAACTTGAGGTATATTGCTTAAAAATTAAACTGCACCTCGTCTTTATTTTATTTTTTTGATTTGTCAAATTCATGGGAATGTTTGCAAGTTAGCACCAGGCAATGGTTGGGTGCTGTTGTCAATCGATTAATGAGAAAATTCTATCAAGATTGATAATCCAAGTTCTGCTAATGCCTAAGCGACCGTCTCCAACGGTTTGCCAACATTTAGCCCATCGTATTTTTCTGCCTGGGCACTTCTTTGCTAATGTAAGAATTTGCTCGGATTTTAATGCATTGAATTTTGAAATCTGCATTGGACCCTTCTCATACAACATCGCCAATATTATTCGAATACATATTAAGGTCGTTCACAAGGGGTGTGCTATTCGTTGTATCGTCCTAACAAAAAACAGAGTTGTTAGAATTTAAATTGAAAAAATACAACATTTGAGAATAGCACAATACAACATTTTTACGTATGTTTAGTGTCCTATGTTTGAGTGTGCTAACAGATAGAAAACCCAACAGAAAATCGTTGTTGAAGTCAAATAAAAATTTTAACAACTCTGTTTTTTGTTAGGACGATACAACAGATAGCACACCCTTTATGAACTACCTAATTATTGTATTTAATGAATATTTTAAAAATATTGTAAATTAATCTTAAAACCGAATTCAGAAATTTTTATTTGGCGTCATAAAACAAATACTTAATTTCAGAAGTCCGTCAGTTAACAATTTTTAAACTGCTAAATAAAAAAAGCCATATTTAACACAAAATAATTATAACTTTACTGTACACCTATTACGAGTATATAAAATGTACATCTAAGCGCATATGCATAATAATTTTAAAACTTTATAAAATTTGTTTTATAAGCAATTTATAAATTTAAAAAGTGATTATGCATATGACCCCTAGTATCTGTATGACATCATAGAATACTTATATATATATTTTTTTAATTGCTTAATCCTATTTCATTCAATGACAAGGGTCAACATTAGTGTTAGAAAGAAAACACAACAGCAGTCACAGAAACAAGGAAGCAACATAATTTTAATTAGTTGCACAATTTATAATTAATTTATATACATTAATTATGTATGGCTACGATTTTAAAATTCATACTTTTTGTACGAATAAAGGCAAAAAGTGTAGTAATGATGGCTTATTTGGGGTTGTTAGGTTATGAATAAATGTATAAAGTTATGGGTTTCGCAATATAAAAATACGTATTAAATTAAAATTTTTTATACTCAAAAAAGTTTGGCAGTTACTACATGACAGTTGCTTTTAAACTAAAATTACAGTTGCATTAAAGGAATTAAATATGCTAAAATCCCAAACGTATTTAACAAATTGTGAAAAATAATCCGTTGTAGGCATGCCCTATCCGAATTTCATTCTTGTCTAAGGAAATCGTCAGGGGACGACGTCTTTAGAATTGTCTAGAGTTGTTTTTCTTTTGAAAAATATAAAAAAAACTGTTGTGAGAGCTACTTAAGAAAACAACTAACGGAAATAACTATAATTTCGTTTAAAGGAGTTATTTTTAATATTATAATAAATAACTAACATACTAAATCAGTATTTTTACAATAAACAGCTATTTTTGTTAATTTCAAAATTACCCAGCCCAGGAAAATTTTTCACAATCGGTAGCCAACCACACCCATTCTACAACTGGTTCCACTGCAACCGATTCTATGGAACTGGTTCCGGAACCAGTTCCTGGGATCCTATATGGAATGTGTGGGTGACGTAGAATCAGTTCCAGAACTAATTCCAGAACTGATTCTAGAGCAACCGGTTCCACTTTGGAGCTATAGAAGTGGTTGCTTTTGGGACAATTTCAAACAAAAAGAATCGGTATTAGAATCGACATTAGAGGGGGTTGTGGATGAAAAGTAGCTATTCTACAACCGATTCTTTGGAACAGAAAATTTTCCTGGGAGCAAAATTGTCGGATGCAAAGAACCGGTTGTAGAACAACTTGTTCTTGCATGCAACCTGTTCTAATTTATGTTCTATCATCGGTGATTTTTGTTTGAGTTTGTCCCAAAAGCAACAGGTTATGTTCCTCCAAACTAGAACAGGTTATAGAACCGGTTCTGCCTTCCATTTTTACTTCCAGGAAGCAGTTCTAGAACCTGTTTCACGAAACCGGTGGTAAAAACACCTATTCTAGAACAGATTCAAAGGCAACCAGTTCATAAAAATTTTGCTGGGTATAAAAACTTCGTTGAATCCTAAGAGCATAATAACTGGAAAACCGTTTGGAATTTTTACTTCAAATTTGAAATAGACTGAAGAAATTAAATATCTTTTTATAACTAAAAAAAAAAACGAGTAAAAAGGTTAAAGTCGGGCATGCCGACTATACAATACCCTACACCACTCTGGTGTATTGTTTGGATCCGAAATTCGAATGGGTTAAAATGGGGCTTGTGTCAAAATTTTCTATAATGTGAGTCAGCGCACCAAATTTCATTAAAATATCTCTATATTTGTGACCTGCAGTTTGTAACTAAGCCAATTTTGGGGGGACCCTTATATGGGCACTACTTCTAAACATGGACCGATGTTCACCAAAATCAATAGGCTTCGTCCTTGGGACAACATAGGTCTATGTACCAAATTTCATCAAAATATCTTAATATTTGCGACCTGCAGCGTATAAACAATATAATTTTGGGGGGACCCTTATATGGGCACTAGTTCTAAACATGGACCGATGTTCGCCAAAATCAATAGGCTTCGTCCTTGGGCCAACATAGGTGTATGTACCAAATTTCATCAAAATATCTTAATATTAATACCTGCAGCGTATAAACAGTATAATTTTGGTAGGACCCTTATATGGGCACTAGGTCTAAACATAGACCGATGTTCACCAAAATCAATAGGCTGCGTTATTGGGCCAATATAGGTCTGTGTACCAAATTTCATCAAAATATCTTAATATTTGCGACTTGCAGCGTATAAACATTATAATTTTGGTAGGACCCTTATATGGGCACTAGGTCTAAACATAGACCGATGTTCACCAAAATCAATAGGCTGCGTTATTGGGCCAATGTAGGTCTGTGTACCAAATTTCATCAAAATATCTTAATATTTACGACCTGCAGCGTATAAACAGTATAATTTTGGTAGGACCCTTATATGGGCACTAGGTCTAAACATGGACCGATGTTCAAAAAAATCAAACTTGTTCGTCCTTGGGCCAACATAGGTCTACGTACCAAATTTCATCAAAATATCTTAATAGCTGCGACCTGTAGAGTGCGCACAAGATTGCATGGACAGACAGACAGACGGACGGACGGACGGACAGACGGACATCGTTAAATCGAAATAAAAAAAAATTCTGAACCGATCGGTATACTATAAGGTGGGTCTACGACCAATATTTTTTGGCGTTACAAACATCAGCACAAACTTATAATACCCTGACCACATAGTGGTGTAGGGTATAAAAATTGTTTTTTATACCCTACACCACTATGTGGTCATTATACCCTACACCACTATGTGGTCAGGGTATTATAAGTTTGTGATGATGTTTGTAACACCAAAAAATATTGGTCGTGGACCCATCTTATAATACACCGATCGGTTCAGAATTTTTTTTTATTTCGATTTAACGTCCGTCTGTCCGTCCGTCCATCCGTCTGTCTGTCTGTCCATGCAATCTTGTGCGCACTCTACAGGTCGCAAATATTAAGATATTTTGATGAAATTTGGTACGCAGACCTATGTTGGCCCAAGGACGAACAAGTTTGATTTTGGTGAACATCGGTCCATGTTTAGACCTAGTGCCCATATAAGGGTCCTACCAAAATTATATTGTTTATACGCTGCAGGTCGTAAATATTAAGATATTTTAATGAAATTTGGTACACAGACCTATGTTAGCCCAGTAACGCAGCCTATTGATTTTGGTGAACATCGGTCCATGTTTAGACCTAGTGCCCATATAAGGGTCCTACCAAAATTATACTGTTTATATGCTGCAGGTCGCAAATATTAAGATATTTTAATGAAATTTGGTACACAGACCTATATTGGCACAGTAACGCAGCCTATTGATTTTGGTGAACATCGGTCCATGTTTCGACCTAGTGCCTATATAAGGGTCATACCAAAATTATACTGTTTATATGCTGCAGGTCGCAAATATTAAGATATTTTGATGAAATTTGGTACACAGACCTATATTGACCCAATAATGCAGCCTATTGATTTTGGTGAACATCGGTCCATATTTAGACCTAGTGCCCATATAAGGGTCCTACCAAAATTATACTTTTTATACGCTGCAGGTCGAAAATCCCTAGTAAAAATGATTTTTATATAATCAGATATGATTTTTGTATAATCACTTATGATTTTATACAATTATAACTTGTCGAGTATTGTGAAATATATATTTTTATATGATTATATCAAAAGATATATAATTATATAAAATTATATTAACCAGATCCACCATTTTCCGGATCAAATCATGTATGGGTTAATATAATTATATAAAAAATATATTATTTGATCCGAAAAATGGTGGATGTGGTTAATATAATTTTATATAATTAAATATCTTTTGATGTAATCATATAAAAAAATATGTTTCACAATACTCGACAAGTTATAATTGTATAAAATCATAAATGATTGTATAAAAATCATATATGAATATATAAAAATCATTTTTACTAGGGATATTAAGATATTTTGATGAAATTTGGTACACAGACCTATGTTGGCCCAAGGACGAAGCCTATTGATTTTGGTGAACATCGGTCCATGTTTAGAACTAGTGCCCATATAAGGGTCCCCCCAAAATTGACTTGGTTACAAACTGCAGATCGCAAATATTAAGATATTTTAATGAAATTTGGTGCGCTGACTCACATTATAGAAAATTTTGACACAAGCCCCATTTTAACCCATTCGAATTTCGGATCCAAACAATACTCCAGACTGGTGTAGGTTATTGTATAGTCGGCATGCCCGACTTTAACCTTTTTACTCGTTTTTTATTAAAATATACTTTTATAATATTAAGTGAATTGACTATAAAAATAGTAATTTTTATCAATTTTTCCGGTTGTTTTTAAACTTTTGTGGAAAAATTTTTCAGTTAATTTCCCGACATTGTTAGTTATTTTCAATGTATTTGTTACTTATTTTTCAACAGTTAAGAACTGTTTTAGTTATTTTAATGGTATAAATAGCTTTATCGCCTTTTTGACTGTATATTCCTTAGTTTTTTCTCTCGTATTCAGTAGATTCTACCGACAAACTTTTTTGAGTGTATTTTTATAATACCTAACCACTTTATGGTTTAAAAAAAATAAAATATATATATATATAAAAAAGTATAAAAACATACCTTTGTTCTTCCTCTACTGAAGCTTCCGTCATCATGAGGACGTGGTCGTTGACCCGGCTGTAAAACATGTAAAAAAAGAACAAAAAAACGAACGATTGACAAATGTTAGTTTAATAAACAATAATTTGTAATTTCAGCATTTAATATACATAAATATTAAGTACATATTTAATCATTATTAAAATACTCTATATAATTTAAAAAAAAAGAAGAATATTTAATTATGGTGATTAATATGTAAATAACTAAATAATTATTAACTATAAATAATAGATATAAAATAAGTTGATTAAATTAAAGTCTTGTTTATGTATGAATGGACTAAATGTTTGAATAATTAGATTTTTGTATGTTATTGCATTGAAAAGTGTTTAAGTTTCTTTTTTTTAATTTTTATCTAAATGTTGTTTAGATAAGTGTTCATTACCGTGTTCCAAGCTTGTAAGTAGGAACAAAAAAAAAACTAAGTTATTGGCCGGGCTACCCCCTGGAAATATTTGTTTGGGTGTAACTCTAAGTGTCCCAAAAAATAGGATAATTGGATATCGGGAAGACGTGCCGCATTGGCCCTGGAATTCAAAAAAGATTAGAAGGGGAAAATATACCTTTCTGTATATTTTCTGAAAAACATTGTATTTTAAAACTGATTCGAATTAAAGACATTAAAGAAATGTGAGTGGAAGTGAATTATCTCGGTCATAAAGAAATAAAAACTTAAATCGGTTAAAGATCAGCTGAGTTATTACAATTTCCACCAATTTGGGTTCAGATTTAAAAATTAATTGAAATGATCTAC
Source organism: Leucophora obtusa (assembly GCA_949987735.1). Lineage (NCBI taxonomy): Eukaryota > Metazoa > Arthropoda > Insecta > Diptera > Anthomyiidae > Leucophora > Leucophora obtusa. The sequence goes on from OX465297.1 coordinate 195,316,303, forward strand.
TGAAGGAACATATTTTTATTCTATAAATTCCAAGAAACTCAGAGAAGAAGTGTTATTTATACCCTTCTTAACAACATCCAAAAAATTACTTAAGTATTGCTTTTTATGAGTAAATGCTCTAAAAGTGATCCTAAAAATTGATTTTGGTATCATTTGTTTAAGTTCAATATTTTAAAATTTTTAAAAATATGTATTTAAAAAAAAAAATGGTGAGATATTGCTTTTTATGTACCTGTAAAAATAGTACTGAAAACAATATTGAATTGGAGTGCACCTTTTACACTTGTTAATTAAGTACTTTTATTGAAGAGAATAAGAAACAATATCTCGCAGTAACAAATTGGTGTTTTCTGGCATAAAAACACAACTTTCATATCAAAGAATAGCTCAGCGGTAGAACATTAGACTAGCAATCGTGAAGTCGCAAGTTCGATACCCAGTGGCGGTAATAAAAAATTTTTGTAAAATAAAAAAAATATAATTTTTTTTGCAAAGAATTTTTTTTAACTTTTAATTGGTGAAAAAGAGCTCCCTTTGCACTCGTTCAAAAATTACTGAAAAAATGTTGAAGCGGGAGTACTCTTCTCCTATGACAACTCAGTAGTAAAATCATTTGTGTTTATGTTAAAAAAAAAGTACATCTACATCATCAATTGCAGTGTTTTTTCTACTGCTTCGGCATCTCTGTTTTTATTGGGTATTAGTGCCAAATAGATCAGGATTTTTAAACACGGTTTTCAAATCTATAATTAAAAAATTTTTTAAATTTTTTTAAAGAAATTTAAAAAATCAGCTATTGGATTTTAAGGGATTATTAAGTATATATTAGAGATTAAAAATTACAAAATTGTAGGAATTCCTTTTTCTTTTGGCTAGGGCAGATATTTATTTTTAGCGAATTTCAAGAAAACATTGATTTTTTTCACTTATTTGGCTTTACGCAAGTGGTTCTCTTTTTTTTATTAACTTCAGGGCCGATGTGGCACGTCTTCCCGATATGCGATAATCCTTATTTTTTGGGAGAAGTATTTTTACCCCCAAATAAATATTTTCAAGGGGTAGACCGGTCAATAACTAAAAAAAAAATTTTTTGGAGAACCTTAGTATTCATATTGTAGATTAGATTGTACCAAAATTTTAAAAATTTGAGAACCTTCGCATACGAGGGTTGTCGCTGCCGTTGTCGAGCTCATTGTGAAAAAAATACAAAAAAAAAATAATCCGAGGCTACTTTCAGTTAGCGTTGGCATTTCGGTTTAACCAACACTAATTAACCGTAAGCGCATGAAAAAGTGACGGTTTAATTAGCATATATTATGCACAAAAATTCTGTGAATAGTGTAATATCAAAATACTGAAATTAACAAAAAAAAAAAAAAAAAAAAAATTAACCGTATTTTAAAATATCAAACGTTATATTTCATTTTATAAAGTTTTCTATAAACTTATAAAAATTAATTAATTAAAAAAAGTGTTTGTTTTTAATCTGGAACCATCAAGTTATTTTTTTTAATCGTTCGATATTTAAATAGTTTTGCTATATAATTTGACAAATAAAAATTAAATTGGTTTATTTACTCTTATTTTTTTTGCAGAAAAATCCACTCCACTTAAAATAATACGCCAGTAGAAAAATCTGTCAAAAGGGTTTTAAATCAGTTTGACTAATTTTTAACTAATTTTTGGGTAAAACGCTGCTTTAAGGAAAGATTTTAGTTATCTTCATTTAACGCAATATTAAAAATTCTCAATTCTTCAACTAATTTTAAAAATGATTGATAACAAATTTTTAAGAACCTATTCGTCAAATTTTACACAATTTCTTGTTAAAATACAATATTTTCATGTTTCTGCTATTACCCGGTAGATGGCGCCAACAGTGTATCCATGGTTTTAAAGATGGTGTTATTTCTTTCCCTCCCGATTTTTTAAAATGAGCAAAAAGCAATAGGGACAGAGCAAAATTTATGAAACTTTTGACTACCCCTAACCACACTATACCCCCGTAAAAAGGCTATCTCTGTGCAAAAATGGACTTTGGTGAGGCCTTTGACCCTCGGTAGTTTTTATTTATTTTATACTTCTTAAAATGTCCCATATCTCGAAAACTAAGCGAGATAGAGCAAAACGGACAAATTGTTTGTCTTTCGGGGTGACATTGCAATTGGGATGGATCCAAGACCCTAAATTTGAACAAACTTTACGACTCAGTAAAATTACAAATAAAACTGTAATTTTACTAATTTTTCATTTAAATTTAGTTTTGCTGAATTTAACAAAAAATGTTTGAAAATCCACTAATTTTATTTTAAATGAAAAAAACAGAAATAAATTTTGTTAACGTAACAAATTTTTCTGTGACAAATTTAGTTAAAACTACTAAAAATTAGTTAAAAATTATGCTGCAGAAAAAAACTGGTGAATTAGCATATGATTTTTGGTACATATTTGTAAGATAGAAACAGCAAAAATAAAACTGTTAAATATTTGGATAGAGATAGCGTTTACACCGATGTAATTTGCAACCTTTTCGCGACGAAATTTTTGTCAATTTTTCCTATCTTTTATTTAAAAAAATCGGGAGTGAAAGAAATAGCGCCATTTTCAAAACTTCGGATAGATTGGTGGTACGATCCACCGGGTAATAACTGAAACATGGAAATGTTATATTTTAACAATAAATTGTGTAGAATTTAACGGATGGGTTTTTAAGAATCAGTTATAAAAAATTTTGAAAATTAGCACTCAAAATTAGTTAAAGTACTGAGAATTTTTAGTATTATGTTAAATGAAGATAACTAAAATCTCTGTCTAAATAAGTGATTCAACTAAGAATCTGTTAAAAATTAGTTAAATCGGTTTGAAATTCATTTGACAAATTTTTTTACTGACGTATTATTTTAAGTGTAGAGATTCTAAATCAATTTTTTTTATTATCAGTACCCAGCAAAATTTTTTTGAACTGGTCAAAATGGAAGGCTTCACTGTCGCAGAACCGGTTCCATAACTGGTTCTATAACCGGTTCTAAAGCAACCTGTTCTAATTTGGAGGAACATAACCTGTTGCTTTTGGGACAAACTCAAACAAAATCACCGATGATAGAACATAAATTGGAACAGGTTGCAGGAAAGTACAAGTTGTTCTACAACCGGTTCTTTGCATCCGACAATTTTGCTGGGTAATTTTTATCTTTACAAAATTTTGATTTCACATCCTTCTCGTTGGAAAACCGTTCGTTGTTCAAAAATCTATCGATATAAAGTGGTTTAATAAAATATTGCTTTTTAGCCAAAAACTGCTTAATATCTGAAGACCGCTTTTTGGGCGGCCTTAGATGAGTAATTGCAGAAACTAAAACTGAATTTTAATTAATTTTTTATGAATTCCAAATAGAGTTTCCTTTTGATGTTGTCTAAAACTCAATTAATATTTTCTGAATTAAAATTGCAAAACCTGGATGAAAATTCTGTGAGTGTTTTATTTTAAACAATTTATTCTTATCAGTTAATTTTACATCTTTCATTACAAAAATAAATAAATGTACTTTTCTTTAAAGCTTGATATATTTTTTTAAAGAAATTTAATAATATTTGTGTGATATTTCTCTTAAGTTTAAGGGTTATTTTTGTTCCTTTATTTTACTTATTTATCCATGAGAAAAAATTTACTAACAATATAAGCTTAAAATCACAAAACAACGTAAAAAATATATATTTAAAGGATAACTGAACAAAATCATGTTGTGGTGACTTTTGGTACTTGTAATCATTTATTTAGCAAGGACTAGGACAAACTATAAGGAAAAGAAAAACGAGAAAAAATGAATTGAAGTTAAGCTTTAGTTATATATATTGAATATCCTGTTGGCTAAAAGAGATGAATGCAATATTAAACAAAACAATTTACTGTCCATTGATAATAAAGTTCACACAATGTTTTATAAATCTATTTTTTTATTTTTTTTCTAATAAATCTCTTTGTATAAATTTTTTTTTACTGAATAATGTTATATTGTAAAAGAGTTTGTTATATATTTATATTCTTTGCTATTCTAAAGCTAAGAGCTAAGATTATTAGAAGTGTATAAAGGATAAACTCGAAAAGTTTTTGGTAAAACACAATTGAAAATTTCAATATAACTACATACGATATCAATACATACCAGAGGAGAACAATGTGAAGTAGGAGTAACATTGTAATTATTTGTTTCGAAGAAAAGTTGTTAAAACAATGTTGTTTTAAGTCCCAATTCTAGCAAAAAATCCAACATACATATTATTGAAAAATGATTTTCAAAAGACTTCAAATTTTTCTTACAAACATATTGAAACTAAAATCATAGATATTGTAATAATTGGAAATATTCTTAGGAAAACTAATTTTTATGTCTGAAAGTTTTTTGTTTATGTACAAGCTAAATATTTCCCAAAAATATTTTGTAGCAGAAAATCCAATATAAACAAAAAGTTCAAATACTGCTTCTGTTTTCCTTATTACTTTTTTCATATTTATTAGCCAAAGGGGGAAATATGTATTGTATATATATTTGAAATATGAACATCAGTTACAATTTTACTTAACCATTTCAAATATTTTTGAAACAGAATAACAAATTTTGTTTTCATATAAGTTGAAACTATGTTCCTAAAAGCTAAAGTGGGCCGAATAGAAAAAATAAATAAATGGAAACTAATCGACCTATGGTGAAGGATAATAATTTATTTAATATATAGAGGTAATGTTTTCGAAAATTACCGCCATATTTAAGTTGAAAAAGATGTATGGTATAAGTACACTTAAAATAATACTTCAGTCACAAAATCTGTCGAAGGGGTTTCAAATGGACTTGACTAATTTTTTAACAAATTTTTAGCTGAAAAACAGATTTAAAAAAAGATTTCAGTTATCTTCATATTACGCAAAACTAAAAAACTCACTACTTTAACTAAGTTTGAGTGTTCATTTTCAAAATTATTTATAAATAATAATAATGTTTAATTTTTTGCTAAAATATAATAAAATATTTTCATGTTTCTATTATGTTTTATAAATCTATTTTTTTTCTAATCAATCTCTGTGTATAATTTTTTTTTACTAAATAATGTTATGTTGCAAAAGAATTTGTTATATATGTACGACAGATGACAGAGGGTGCCACCAGTTTATCCCCCCATTTTTAAAATGTCCCGTGTTCCGAAAAGTTATAGAGGTAGGCCAAAATGCATGAAAATTTAGAGTTCCCCTAGATAAATAGTGAAAAATTTATCTCTCTCTAAAAATGGACCTTGGTGGGGCGTTGAACACTCGGAAATTTTTAATAAAAAATTCTCTTTTTAAAAACGGACAAAACGTGTGCTCTTTGGGGTAGCCCTACATTCCCTTATATGATATACACCAAGTCCGGGGAGGTCCCGAAATCCCATAGTTTTAACAGATAATACGATTCAGTACAATTAAAAATAAAACTATAGTTTTACCAATTTTTTACTTAAATTTGGATTTGCCAAATTTAACAAAAATTATATTAAAATCAACAAATTTTATTTTAAGCCAAAAATTAGAAATAAGTTTTGTTAAATTAATAAATATTTCTCTATATTTTGAATTAGTAGGTCATAAGGTATTTTAAAATATTTTTTTTTAATTTCGGCCCACTCTAATGTTTACTAACCTTAGGGTTTCTTACACTAAAGAAAGGGAAACTCATAAAGACATACACAAAAATAAAAGCACTGCAAAGAAAGCAAACTGAAATAAGAAAAAAACTGTTGAACCTCATTGATTTTGAAATAAATCAAAACAATTTACGCTACATTGTAATCAATCTTTTAAAAATTTATCTTTAGAAATTCTTCTTTTTCGTAACTAACGGCTGAATCTGGAATAAATGCATTAGTGTGTATGTATGTATTTGTCCACGTTTGTAACTATGTTTTAATGTTGTTTTGTTTGTGTTTTTATTATCACCTTGTGTTACAAGTTTTTTGTTTTTCGAAATAAAGTAAATAAAAGATCGATTTATACTTTAAGTACTTTTCTCAAATTTTTATTATGTTTCCAACTTTTACCATGCAAAGGAAAAGAAAACACATTGTGTATAGAAATATTGGATTAAGGTATTATTATTTTCGTGGTATTTTAGTTAAAACTAAATTGTATAAATCTTTTACTATACAGTGTGGATCAACAGTGTAACAGGGATCACCTGGTTCAGATATAATGATTTACATTTTTAATTATAAAAGCAAATTTAAAAATTATTTTTAGACTGAGTTTTCGTTAGTTTAAAAACAGAATAAAACAACCACATGATCATGATCAAATTTTCAATAAATTGGCACTAATTTGTTATTACATGTTTGGACAAAAATATATATTTTTTCATATCTTGATAAAAAATTATGTTTTATTAATTTTTTTTCTTATACCTATTTAATTTTCTATCTTCTAAACATTTGTATATTTTGCTAAAAATTCACATATTTCGAAATCATTAATCTTTAAGTTATTTTTAGTGTCAGCCATTGTGATAGCTGTCAGTTCCCAGTGTAAAAAATCATTTCCAGATATGTGGTTATCATATACAACTACATACCTGCCCAGTAGACCATACCACAAAAAAAGGTTCGCCGTACACTGTCAAATCTGAATTATTTTTGCAAGGAAGTTTCGAAATTTCTTTTATTATCTGACGAAAGTAGGGTCGTCTTTTTAAATTTTTCTTCTTATCTTTGGCATTTACAGTCCGATCTTAAAGTATGATACATCGATGTTTTTGTATCGAAGGGAGCAATATTTTGCTTTAAGCGCCATTGACCTTAAGTATTCCCTTCTAGTATGTACACCCAAATGTCAGAAAATTAAAGCTCGCCAAAAATCATTAAACTCTTGCTAAGGAAGTTTTTCGATAATTCCAGCAGAACGTTTTAAAATTTTTATACCCTACACCACTACGTGGTCAGGATAAAACATTGGACCTACACCCACCTTATAGTACACCGATCGACACAGAATCACCTTTTATTTCGATTTAACGTTGTCCGTCCGTCCGTCTGTCTGTCCATGCATTCTTGTGCGCAATATGCAGGTCGCAAATATTAAGATATTTTGATGAAATTTAGTACACCGACCTACGTCGATCCAGGGACGACGCTTATTGATTTTGGTTAAAATCGGTCCATGTTTAGACATAGTGCCCATATAAGGGCCCCCACCCCCCAAATTATGATATTTTAATGAAATTTGGTTCGCTGACTCACATGGTCCCGAGAACAAATCCAAGAGATTCTAGATAGAATCGGTCCATATTTGGACCTATCGCCCGTATGGGCTATATTTACGGTTTTCTCTTCTTTTATTATTTTATAGAAAATTTTAACACAAGTCCCATTTTAACCTATTCTCATTCCAGATCCAAACATTAGTTGGGTTTTAACCAGACTGGTGTAGGGTATTATATAGTCGGCATGCCCGACTTTAACTTTTTTACTTGTTCATCAGAGTTTTCTTTATAAATAGCAAAACAGTGGTCTCCTCGAGACAAAAAAAATCGATATATCACACTTTAAGATACGACTGTAAATGCCGAAGATATAACGAAAAATTAAAAAATGCGACTCCTACGTTCGGCAAAAAAAAAAAACAATAATAGTAACTAGTGACTTTTCTAATTACATTTCTTATTACATTTGTATGGCGATGAGTTACACTTACACACCATCATACAAAAAACCAAAAAATATATCGTCACCTATATGTTTACCAATATTGACAAAAATAATGAGTCTAAAATAGATAAAAAAATTTATTAAAAATTTTTTTTTTATAAAATGTGCTTGGGCTGGGTTTCGCTTCTAGGACTGCAGATTGCCAGCCTGCAATGAAAATTTATTGTGATATCGATTGGAATATAGCTCCCATATATGAGCCAAAGATTCAAACTGTAGTTTGCGGCTTCGTAAGCAGTTGAGCACCGATCTCTATTGACTCATTTGGGTATCGCCAAAATGTGAGTTGCGTGACTCTGTTCCATCGATATTACAATGGGAAGGATTGTGTTCTCTACTAAAAAAAATTATATGACTTTTGATATTATATATAATTACATTCGAAAAATGAGAAAATCTAATTGTATCAAATTAGATCGTATTATGATCACATTAGATCTAATTTGGTGGAATAGGATATGGTTTGATACAATTTTATCCGGATTTTGTCCTCATCCAAATGTATCAATTATAATACAACCACAACCAACTAGATATAATGGTATATAATTCGATACAATTATACATAATTATATGAGGCATATGTAACTTGTATGAGGCATATGTAACTTGTAATTGGATATTGTAATATGTTGCACTATATATTGCGCAATATATAACAAGATATAGTTATATATTCAGAATATAATTTCGTAAAATTTTATATAAATATATCTTGGTTTATATGTTCCAATATGTAATTGTACAAAATTTTATGTGATAATATATGACTATATCAAAACTTTTTTACTTGGGTTGAGATAAGCGAACTTAACCCAAGTTCGTGCAGGGCTCCTATTTGTAGTTTATTGTGTAGTGGACCGCAAGAGAAATTTGTTAATTTGTGGTATTATCCGCATATAAAACATATTCCCCAGATAGCTCTTCCCTAAAGCACCGTAAGTTGTTTCGATTTCACGTGAAAAAATATTTTTTCACGACAATGATTTTCACGCGAAAATTGTGGAAGACTTTATTTTCACGCAAATTTAATGTACAAGACTATTATTTTTCGTGGGAAAAATTGACATTTATTGTGATTGTGTCTTTGGTATAAAATTAAAAAATTTTTAATTTAAGATGAATGAGGGAATTTTTTTGTATCATCTTTCTTTAATTTGAAAAATAATTTAAATAGAAAGTGATTTTAATTTATGATTTAGATTCAAACTGAAAAACATTCATTTAATTTTTATTAATTAAATTGGAATTTGAAGCCTTTTAAGTTCGAGTGAAATTTTTCCACGTCAAAAACTTCTTACTGTGCTTAACAGCTACAATTTAGGTAGAAGTATGTCCAATTTCTATTAACAATACTACCTCCTTGGTCTTTCCCGTAACCTATTTTTCCGATATTACCACAATGCAATGCATTTAAATAGGTCCACCCTTAACTGTTGATTTGACGAAAAAATAGAAAACAAATATCACATTCAAAAGTGGATCATAATCCTCTATTTGGTCCAAATTTCGAAGAGGAACCTAATGCGAATTTTATGGTCAAAGTTTATCGAAAATGCAGTTTGTAAGACACTGCCCAGGTAGAAAAATACAAACGGCACAATGTTGGCCCGGTATTGGAGGCGGTAGTACATGTACTAGCAATGCGTCGGATTTTTAACTTTCACTGTACTGTCATGTTGTCGAAATGATAACACCAATAAACGCTTGGCCGTAGTTATTTCCCAACGTTGGCGCAGGCTTGGGATTTTATTTTTTTGGTATTATTCCAGTACATTTAATAACAAATTTAGTAGTTTGCTGGAACTTTACTGTCCTCTTAGTGTACATCACAGATTTTTTTTATTTTTATTTTTTTGGCAATGTCTTGAGACTTGATGAATTTCTTCAAATGTATTCTTTCGAAACTTCACAAGAAAAGAATGGAGATGTCTCTCTTGCATAAATAATTGTGTAATAGATGTAAAAATACGTAAAATTTATAAAATTGTTAATTTTAATAAATTAAAAAAAGCTCGTTAATTTTCAGAAAACAGTACTGGCAAAGCACGTTTAAAGTAGTACCGGCATTTCGTAAAAAACAGTGCTCTCCCAGTACAACTTTTGTTGTAACGTCGGCAATTTCTACTTGGGTGGGTATAAAATAGAGTTTGCTGTTCGGTTTTAATCGAAACCGAAACCGCGGTTTTTCAAGCTTCAAAACCGAAACCGAAAACCGACAAAAATAAGTCGGTTTTTAATAAATACTTTAATCATTTAAAATAAATAATTAAATTGCATATTATTGAATCTTGAATTTCGAAATGAGCTCAGCTCCTATTTTACAAAATTTTGTATTTAATTGTAACGAACATTTTCTCCATTAAATATTACTTTAAAGAATTTTTTTGTTTTTATTATTACGGATAACATAAACCCATTATAATTTGAGAAAAAAATTGCAACAAAAAGTCATGTGGTTTAAGAGATATTGAGTTTCACATAGTCCAGATTTTCACCGCGTATTTTTCAAAAAGTCTAATTTTGTAGTCCGCGAAATTTATAAAATTGTAACTTTATTTCGTTTTAAACAAATTGCTAAAATTTATATTTAAACTCTTTAAAATACAGCTTTAGTTGACGAGAAAAGAATAACATATTAATTTATAACGGTTTTCCGCGTTCTTTTCCCGGAAAGGTCACGAAATTGCATTATTGCCTTTATTCTAGTGAGAAATTCAGTCGAATTTTAATAAATATCTTAAGCGTGTTAAATTAGTTAATTTTATACATATTTAATTATTTTAAAACAAGTCTATTACTATCACAAGAAAACCGAAAAATAACCGAAACCGCGGTTTTTTTAATTTCGAAAAACCGAAACCGCGGTTTTCAAATTTTTCGGTTTTTAGCAAACTCTAGTATAAAACTAGGCCAATTATTTTTGTATTTCGAAGCGTGATTTTGGATTCTATATTAAATCAAATGCCCGAAAACAAGCACGGTTTTGTGTGTTCTAGAAGGGTTTAATTCGGAGAGAAAACTTCTACGGGAGGTAGGGCAAATATATAAATATACCGACTTTAATCAGAAAGTGATTCTGAGTAGTTTAGTGGTTATAGGGGCTATAGTTTCATCAGCATAGTCATAATATACAGTGTACCACAGGGCGGCGGTGTAGGATATACCAAGTTAGGCAACATATATCTAACAATTGTTTAATCACTAAAGTTTATGCATATATGTATAAGTATAATATTAATTTAAAATAAATGAGTTTATTTTTTTTCTGGATGAAATATGAAATGAATATATATTTATAACTAAAAAATATATCGTGTTTATTGGCGTGGAATATTTCAAAAGATTTTGTTTCAGCCAGATTAATATTTTGGGGAGGACGAGTGCATATTTCTTGGGATTAGGTACAAATTGTATACTTTTAGCATCTAACGCCTGATTCTATCAGATTGAGATAAGCAGTTGTTATTAACTAAACAAGCCATTTTTGGAATAGTATTGTCATTTATAACTACAACACTAAACCACATACCTGTTCCTCGTAACGGCAAAGATTAACAGATTTTGTTAACATTGAGCATTCATTGATAGCGGAAAACTGAATTGAATAAAGAATAATAAAATTCTATTACTTGAGGTCTTAAAAAAAATATATTTATAAGAAATTAAGTTAACCGAAAACGGTTATAAGCAAAATTATATATTTTTTAGGTTTTGGGGCTAAAAAGTTTTCAAATTCCTTTCTTTCTAAGAAAATTTTAAAATTCAGTTTTTATTATGTTTGACTGATTGACATATGCGACCTTATCAGTCATAATTTTGATATAATATAATTATATATAATTTAGTGAAAAGAATTTAAATTAATCGATTAATGCCCGATAACATATCTGAAATTAATCAGAGCTTAGTGCATAATCCAGTAAAAAGGTAAAATCGAAAGAATTGGTTGCAGAACACCTTATACTGCATACATTACGTTATAATTTATGTTCGACAAGCGATCCCATTTGCGTGGAGTTTAAACATATTAGGTTCTTTTTCTACATACTAGAACCTTCTAAAACTGGTTCTTGAAAATTTAAATTTGTATTTCAAGAATCAGTTCGCAAACCTGTTCCATGGAACCGGTAGTAAAAGAACCTGTTCTGGTATAGCTTCAGAGGATACCGGTTTTAAAAATTTTACTGTGAATAATTGCTATGAATGTTAATTTCTTTTTTAAATTAACACTAGTTGGTGTTTAGACAACTGAATGTATTAAGTGAGTAAATTAAACACCCCAAAGAGTTTGAAACTGCGTGGTTACTGTCAAATTTTTTGGCCGATTAAAATTTTCACTTTTGTTGCTTATACTTTATGAAATATGAATCACAAACCAGTTTGCAGATTCATCTGAGCTAAGTTTAATGATCTCTTGCATGAAGCTTTTTCGCAAAACATTTTAACCCTATATATAAGTCATTCTATGTAAAACCGAACATTTTATACATCACTATTTTTGTTTTCTTCGAAATTTGGCAGATATATTCTTCTTTAAAAAAATTGCTTACCCGTGTTATTGAAAAAAAGAAACAAATTTTTTAAATGAGATATTTTTATACCCTACACCACTACGTGGAGAGGGTATTGTAAGATTGTGCTGACGTTTGTAACACCAAGAAATATTGGTCCTAGAACCACCTTATAGTATACCGATCAGCTCAGAATTTTTTTTATTTCGATTTAACTATGTCCGTCTGTCCGTCCGTCTGTCTGTCCATTCATTTTTGTGCGCACTCTACAGGTCGCCCAAGGACGAAGCCTATTTATTTTGGTTAAAATCGGTCCATGTTTAGACCCAGTGCTCATATAAGGGTCCCCCCAAAATTGGCTTGGTTACACGCTGCAGGTCGCAAATACGAAGATATTTCAATGAAATTTGGTTCGCTGACTTACATGGTCCCAAGAAAAAGCCTATTGATTCTAGAGAGGATCGGTCCATATTTGGACCTATCGCCCATATGGGCTATATTTTCGATTTTCTATTCTTTTATGATTTTATAGAGAATTTTGTAAAATCTATAAAAAAATGTTGCTAAATATTAGTAGACTAAAAATAGCAAAAACAAAGCTTTATATCAACATTTTTTTTATTTTTTTATTTTTAAGTTAAATTTAACTGAATGCAAATAGCAGTCTATCCTTCTGAAATCATTGCTGAAAAATAGTAAACTCCTGATTTAAAACGGCTAGATTTTTATTTGCTTTCAAAAAAAAATCGAAAATACAACTTTAAAAATTAAAAATTTTTTTTTTGGGATTTTGGTCTACTAATTATTTTAGCAAATTAAGTTGCTAAAATCATTAGTAGATTAAGTTGCTAAAATCATTAAAACCAAACGGTGTCAATTGATCAAAGTAATTTTTAATTGTTAATTTATTTCAATATGAAAAACTTTTGTGTTAAACCAAGACCGGTTATCGAACCGGCAACCCTTTACACAGTCTATAATTCGTAGTATCACCTCTTAACGAGTTACACCACGGTCGGCACAGCGATGAGTGTGGCGAATTGAAGTTTTGTCAATCATAGCCTACAAAATGTGTTTGTAATCACAAGAGCCAGAATTAACTAATACATGCGTAAATTATTTTTCAATTAAATATTTAAAAATTTCTGTTAACTTTACTTGTGTTTGTTTAATAATATCAATTTTAGTCCTCGGAGACTAACCAAGACAAATTTCATCAAAATGCATAAAAACATTTACCCGAAAACCACAAAATATCAAAAAATGTTACGTTTATACTCGGTGGGAAAGGAGGGGTGGCGGAGATTTTTGGTATAATTTTACGAATTTACTCCTTATGGTATTGTTTGAAAACCAATAGTTTTCTTAAAAAATGTTATGAAAATAAAGAAATTTTACCCTAACCACCAAATTATGGCAAAAATTCGCAAATTCCTCCAAATTGGCTGAAGTTAAATAGCTAACATCGCAAAATACAAAGAGGGACACATACATATAATATTTACCATTTTGATTCCCTATGATGTACGTATCAAATCAAAATAAAGTGCAGTCACCAAGTTTTTAATTTTAGTTAAACAAAAAAGCTGAACTTGGAGTTTTAAAAATGTTTTAAAAAAAAATAACAATTTTTGCCTCTACCCAGGAATTGGTTAGAGTTATCCTCGAGGGACAAAAAATCATACCGGAATATTTTTGGCTGTAAAAAATTAAAAATTAATATAGCTTTAGAAAATTTCAGAAGACAATAAAATTGTTTTTTTTTTTTTTTTTTTTTGATTACATAGTTAAGTGCTAATCTGTAATAACTTAAAGGGGGGTAAATACTGTAACAATAGCATTTTAAAGGGCATATTTGAACTATTGTCAAAAATTCAGTTAGTAATATTTTTAATATTTTATTTTTTTATTTCAAAACCATGTTATTGTAGTATTCTTAAAAAATATCGGTTTTATATTTTCCCAGCCAAAATTGCCAGAGTTGCCACTTCATTACTGGCCTTTTTAAAAAAAGCAAAATCGACTGCCGCTGTGCAGCCAGTGTAGAAAATCATTACCAGATATGTGGTTATGTGACTATATAATTGGTAATGGGCCAGGATCGCCGATGCACTGTGGGCCAGGATCGCCGTTTTTTGTCCAAAAGTACAATTCAGGTAAAGGGAAAATATGTTAATATATTCAAAATATAGGATTGTTCAATATGTTCTGAGTGAAATATTTTATCATTATGGTTACTCGCTGTTAGTTGGCGAGAGTTCAAAGACAAAGTTTTTTAATTTTGTGACATTTTTTATTTCATAGTAATACAATAAAAAAAGTCATAAATAAACAATAATTTGTTCCAAAAACAATCTCAAATTATAAAACTGAAACTAGTTATCAAAAAAAAAAAAAATAGACACCTGTTAAGTGTTTACGAAAAAAGTAACAAAATTATTAATTTTACCTCAAAAATAGGGTTTTTTTGAAAATCCTAAATTTTCCAAAAAAATCTCCAAAATGTTCCAAGAGATAATTGCAAAACTTGAATGCCAATGTGTTCCCTAAGATATCTTCTACCTAGATTTTTGTGACCGTTTACGACTGTTCATAAACTTCAGATCTCGCTGATTTCTAGCATTCCAGAGTTTTAGTAAAAACTAAAAAAATAGCACTAAAAATTACCTTAAATGTAGGTTCTGGTTTTCTGACACAGAATAACCCCTTAAAGTCCAGGTTTGTGAGACATTTGAGTGCCAATTCTGAATAAGTACGAAATTAAGCCTTAAACACATTTTAAGTTTTGACTTATTTCTGGCATTGAAGTTAAATTTTCAACTTTGATGTCTTCATGACAAATATTTTTGGGGAAGATTTTAACCCTCTAGCTCTTCAACTTATGGGTTTTTTTTTGACACTTTTAAAAAATGGCCAAAAAAGACCCGTTAATTACAGAGTTACAGGGCTAAAATGTTCCACAAAAATGTCCCTCGTAGTGTTTTATATAAGTTCGCTTAAAATATCCTATACCTAAATTGGAAGATTCACATGGTTTCCTATGCCGATTCACAATAAACATTTTCAAAAGAGGGGACATTTTAACCCCCCAAAAACATAGGGCCAGACGAAAACTTTTAAAACGCCGATACACTTATATTTTTCTTTGGTCCCTCTGCGTAAATCAGTAAATCAGAACCTTTTTTTTGTACAGTGTAATTTATTTTCCAACACATAACAATTTTAAATTTATGGCCGCCATAGTGGATCCGCCATGTTGAATTTTTTAAATTTGATTCAGATTCGTAATCTGCTACCCAAAAACTTCCCCTGGTGGAAATTTGAAGTAAATCAGACGACATAAGAAATTTAATGAAAAAATTGTTTGTCGCCATATTGGATAAGCCATTTTGAATTTGAAAATTCTAATTTTAGATTTTTCATTAGCGGATCCTAGACCTACATAGTCGATTATTTTGAGTCCAATATATGAAAAACTAAAAATTAATGGCCGCCATCTTAGATCCGCCATATTGAATTTTATATTTTTTATTTCAGATTCGTGATCAGCAACAACCGGGCCCCCCTTTGTGATATCTTTTAGTTTCACATACCCAATAATCTAGTTTAGGCCAAAATTCGATGATGCTGGCCCACAGTGCGATGTCGCGGAGTTATGGTTACACACCAGCATATGAAAAATCAAAAAATATATCGTTACCTATGTGCTTACCGGTACTGACAAAAATAATGAGTCTAAAAATAGATTTTCAAAAAAAAAGTTATATAAAAAAATATTTTTATTGTATTTTTTTTTTTAAATAAAATTTGCTGGTGCGGGAATCGAAGCTGGCTCTACAGATTGCCAGTAAATAGCTCTACCATATGAGCTATCGTATATCGACATGTAATATTTAATAGACAAAAACATAATTGACCTGCTGTACACAAGTAAGCTTTCTCGCCAACATACAAAAAATCAAAAAATATGTGGTTACATATATCCTTACCAGTGTTTAAAAAATATTGTTTCTAAAAATATATTTCAAAAAATTTTCAAAAAATCTAGGAAATTATTTTCTATTTGAAATAATGATAAAAATAACTCATTATTATATGTTTTAAAATAATGCAGAAGGTAAGTGGGTGTAATTACTGGTAGTAATTATCGGAAAATAAAAATGTAAAGTGATTCTTAATCCCATATAAATTTTCCAGTCCTTATCGTGGGCCGATTTTTATTTTGAAAATTTTTTTTAACAAACTTGCCACACAAACCTTCAAATTCCAAAAAGGCAAGAAAAAACACATTTGCTCGGGGATATAAAATTTGTTTTACCAAAATTTAAAAAAAGGGCCACGATAAGGACTAGAGTTTTCTGTGTCATACGAAAGAAAAAAAATCCGGATCGAAATTCGTTAACCCGTCTTGGCGTGGGAAAACGAGTTTAAAGTTTAAAATAATTTTACACTAAGAAAACAGCAGAATTTCAAAAAGCCGTGTATGAACAAAATTTATATCTCACAGTTTTCTACATGTGCACCAAATTTGGGAAGAATCGGGTAATAAGTATTTCATATACTAACCCAAATATTCTCAAAAACGATGTTAGAGAATTTATTAGGCATTTCATTTCGAGCGAAATCTTTTATTTCGTACATTTTTTAATTTGTTTTGCATTTGTGTTTTATTTTTATATAAATTGATTACTTTTTTGGCTTATAAAAAGCCATCAGTACCTGCCTTATATAACGTGCCTTCGCCCACAATCGAGGAATCGTCATTGGCTTTTCTTTATAGACTTTTCTTTTGTTCTGCTGTGTTATGCGAAATAAGACTTATAATAAAGACAATGATAAAAAACGCTCCCAAAAAATTTTGTATACAAATTTAATTCATATAATATTACTTTGTGACTAAAATATATTTTACAAAAAAACATGTTGAAATTTTATTTCCTCCAATTTTTTATTGATATTTTCTAAGCATATACTGAAGAGTATACTCTATCCAAATAAAATATAAAAAGAAAATCGAAAACTAAATTTTTCCTAGAGTCGATACCTGCCTTAAATATTTTCCAACCGATATGTAGACCTCTTTAGAAAGATAATTAAGTGTAGATGTGTAATAATTTGGTGTAAAAAGGTATGCTGAGTAACAAGATTTTTTAAAAACTTAAAAAATAATTTTTTTTCGATTTCCGGCGCAACTATTACTTATCCAATCGCCACCAATTATTACATCAGTAATTTGTATATATACACCAAAAAAATTAGCGCAATCGGAATTATTTTTAAAATTCTTCATACTTTGCTGAACACCTCTAGTGGTCATTAACTTTAGTTCGTTGTTTTTTCACAGTGGTGAATACAAAAATCCCGGGATTTAGATGAAGATATAAACACGATTTGAGCCAAAAAGATTAAAAGTATAATTAGTTTGCACGTAACGTGCCGTGACGAATCAGCTGATTTGGTTTTGTTCTATGAAAAAGCATTTGAGTCGTTAGTTTGTCTGTAATGTAACGTGCCGTGCCGGATGAACCTGTTGAAAACAGAATTTTTGTTATCCGTTAAGTGACGGTGAGTTGACAGCTGCTATTTTGAGATCTGCGACGAATGGCTTAAACCTGCTAAGCCGAGACGCCGTCTAATATTTGTCACCGCCGCCGTCAAAAATTTTTTTTACACGATAAAAATCTAAAAATAGTATATATTCTTTTTAATTTTCTTTTTTTACCGTTAAGCCGATGTTTTGTATGTGTCAACTTAAAGTTGGCAAGCCGATCAGCTTTTGGCTCAGAGCCAGCTTTAAGCCACCGCTGCAATTTTTTTATTTAGCCACCGCTACCGATTAATCTGGTTGCCGCAGATCTCTGCTAAGAAAAACAACATTAAACAGCTGATACGTTGTTACGGAAAAGACTAACTACACAAAAGTGCCATCCGGCACGGCACATTACAGAACCGTCACGGAACGCAAAGACTAATAGAGCCTTAAAAATTTCCACGGCCACGTAACTTGACTGTACCCACACAGTGCCAAATCCTTAAAATGTTTTATTATACTGAAATGTTCTACAATAAACCCTAAAAAAAAAATAAAACTTAACTCAGAAGAACTTTCATAATGATTTTTGCGTCCTTCTTAATACAGTGTTGGCCAAAAAAGAATGAAAAAGTCAAATATATAACTTGACTACTTATACTCATATAGGGACGGACTCTTTGGGCATTTGACTGTACTACCCTAATACATTCATCTTATAAAAATCATCGACACCCTAGACCAGGGCTGGCAAGACTTTTTTCGCTGCGTGTCAGAGACGGGCAAATTTTTTTTTTTGTAAAAGTTTCTCGCGTGCCACCTTAATTTTAGTTGTCTTTTAAGGTCTTTCTGATAATTTTTAAAATTTTGAAAATTTTCTTTAAAAATGTTATCACAGATGTACATTTTTATCAGAGCCACGGATAACCACCATGAAATAACTCCCAAAGGGAAAAATTAAATAAAATAAAATCCAAGGACTGACGTAACAATATTTGAGGGTTATTAAATTTTTGGGGGTTTATTTAATCTTTAAATATTGAGATTATTTCATTATGAAAAAATGCCCAATGAAATAAAATAAAAATAGTTTGGACATTATTATCTTTTCATTTTTTTTTTGGGGGGTTTATTTTTTTAGGTGGTTATTTCATTTTGTTAAAAGTTAAATTTTTGGGCGCCAAAAATCTTTTAGATACGTAAGAAACTGGATGATTAAGGTGCCGTAGGCTAAACTTTTGTTTGGTTAAAATAAATCTTGCTATTTCTATTTTCATATTAATGAATAAAAAACGAACATTATGGACTTGAACGAAGAAATTTCCATTTCAGATGAAATGGCTCTGCGAAACGCAATTAACCCCCCGTTTCCACAAGCAAGTAAATGGTTGCAAGTTGAGAATACGTATTATCAGCGAAAATTACCGAAAAAACATGAAAATTTTACATGTATCCACACTACTTGCTGCAAGTTCATTTTTAAAATGTCGTCGAAGGCATAGGTTGTCACTAAATAGCACTCCAGTATTGCCAAGTATTCAATATTCTAACAAAGCTGGGAAAAAAATTGTTCTTAACAATTTTTTTTTTCAAAAATTTTTAAAAATTTATTTTAAATTACCAGTAAGATATGCCGTTGTGTTCTATTTTACTTTTTTTTACAAATAAATACAAAATCAGTTGCACTACAACTTTTATTTTACCAAATACTAGTAAATTAATAGAAAACAATACTAGGCAACACTGTTTTCTTTATTTTGTCATTTCACTTGCCGCAAGTATCAAAAATCCACTGTCTTCAAAATTTACTTGCAAGTTGAGCCGCAAGTCGTATAAGTGTGATAGTATTAGTGAAAAAGTGTGAGTGTATTGAGTTTTTCGAACTTGCACTTGCATGTGGAAACGGGGGGTAAAACCCAATTTCAAATTCCAACGAAAGTATTCCCCTTTATATAAATTATTAACTTTTTTACTATTTATTTTTTTTTTAACATTATTTCAGTGCAGATTATTTAATTTTTTCTTTTGAGTGTTATTTCATTATGAAACTTATTTTCAGCCTTTATTTCATTGAGGGTTATTTCGTACACTCAAAATAATACGTTTGATGGCTGGACAGAAAAATGTATTACTTTAACAAAATGTATTCCTGTTTTTTGGCTTAAAATACAATTTGTTGATTTTAGCAAATTCTTTTGTTAAATTTAGCAAATCTAAATTTAAGTAAAAGATTTGTAAAACTGCAGTTATATCAGTAATTATACTGGGTCGTAGAATTTATCCAAATTTAGGGCCTCGGGACCCTCCCCGGGCATAGTCCTTATGATGTGAGGGCATATAAGGGCACTCGTGTGGAGCGCCATCTTTAAAACTTCGGATACATTGGTGGCGCCATCTACCGGGTAATAACATAAACATGAAAATATTATATTTTAACAACCCGGGTAAAAATCTTAATATGGTGTCATATATAATTATATCTTATTTGATAAGTCCCCATTTACAACCACATACAGCTTGATTCGAAAAATGGGTCATCCACATGTATCTAATTACATAAAATTAAATATAATTTGATACAGTTTGATCTGAGATTTGTCCATATCCAGGACATCATATTATATATAATTTGATATAAAATATCTGATTTTATATAATTTTGTCTGGTAGTAGGTATACTTTTTATGCATTAAATTGAGATTGAAATTTGTATAGGTTGAACAATTTTAAAGGCCCAAATTTTATAACATAAAATAAAAATTTAGTTGAATGCTTTTGTCTTCTAAATCGTACCTGCACATCATTTTTTAACATGATTTTACATGCAAAAAAAAAATTACGTGAAAAGTATTTGGTAATTAACTCTTAATTTGCAGACTACTGAATTTGATGTTGAACTGTATATTCATTTCTACGGAATTATATAGAGGGGTATATAAAATTACAAGAATATATTTTTAGTATGACGACACATACAGTGTTATATAACTTAGTATTGAACCATATATAATCATATCCGTTTTATATGGCTTATGTAGTTATATATGAAGTCAGATTTGGGGATATGTAATAACATCATTTACCATACAAAAAATTCGTTGAAAAAATAATATCAGATGTAGTTGTATATAATGATATGTATCTTAATGTGACTCCATTCATTATCAGATATAACCCAATCACATTATATATGACAATATATAACTATTTTCACTCGGAAATAATCTTTGAAAAATTTAACGAACGGGTTCTTAAAAATTAGTTATAAATAGTTTTGACAATTAACACTCAAAACTAGTTAAATTACTGAGGATTTTTAGTATTCTCTTAAGTGAAGATAACTAAAATCAGTGCTTCAACTAAAAATTTGTTAAAAATTAGTCAAATCGATTTGAAAAGGGTTTGATAGATTTTTCTACTGACGTAGTATTTTAAGTGTAGCACCTATTTTCCCTCTGAAAAAACATAATTTTTATATCCAATTTTATTACAAGTTGTTCCCAATTTAATGCAATTTTCTGGCACTTTTTATTTCTCCGATTATGAGGCATTTTCTCATCAAAATATTTAAACTTCTTTCAATCTAGAATTTTAGAAATTTTCCCAAAATTTTTTCTTTTGTCAATACACTAATCGCTGGAAAATTTTCTGGTGGACGAATTTGCGAGTTCTGCATTAACCATATTTCTGTAAACCAAAAATGGTTTCAATACGGAGATTTAATCATTTTAAAAGACGGTTTACAATCTGTATGAAAAATTTCACCATTACCTAGTGTCTTCAAATGCAATGAAATGTGCAAAGAAATTTGAAAATAACACACAAAACAACAACAACGAAAATAATTTTGTTGTTGCTTTGTGTGTTATTTTCAAATTCCTTTGCACATTTCATTGCATTTGAAGACACTAGGTTATCGAGTTAAATCACACATTTTTGTGATTTTAACATTTGACCGAATTTTTTGCTACACTTGTAATAAAGTTTAAATTTTTTGAAAATATTCAACAAAACGTCGCGTGCCACCTAAGATTCACTCGCGTGCCACTACTAACACGCGTGTCATAGTTTTGCCAGCCCTGCCCTAGACCATGATCGTCATTCTATTGCATGTAAGAAATAATTTATTCTTCCACTCTTTACTTGAACACAATTTTCTGTACAAGCGTTTATTGCTAATTTCCAAATTTTAGTCATAAATAATTCAATTCATTATAAAAATATCCAAAAGGGTTGAAACTAAATACTTGGAATATAATCTTATATTCTGCAGCTAAAAAGGGCATGAATTTAATGAAAATTTATTTAAATGGCTTTTACGTGAATAAATGAAACTTGATATTTTATTACTCTAAATACGTATAAAAAGTATAAAAAAGAATTTTAAAGATAACAGTTAATATTGAATTTACTGTTTAATTCTAACCACTTTTGTAATTATCTTTCAAAACATAATCGTGTACATTAAGTTAATTACATTAAGTAAGCAACTTTTTTTAAATATTAAATTGAAATAAAATAAAAAAAAATTGATTTTCTCATGTTTCTTCTGCTTAACAGCCAAAACGATTAAAGTTGCTCTAGATATTGTTGTCACAAATGTATTTAGAAATGAACCGTTTAATAGTCCCTAGGGTGCAGTTATTAATTGTCCTTATCTTTAAATACTGTTTTGTAGTTTTTATTTTATGGTTTTCATTTTTGTAAATGTGTAATTAAAAATTGTGTGTTTTAATGTTGTGTTTTCTTTTAGTTTTGTGTAAAAGTTTATAATTACATATCAACAGTTTTATAAATGTATTTATTTAGAATTTTGATTATTTATTTATATAATATATATATGTTTATGTACATAATATCCCAGCAAAATTTCAGTAATGTGTTCTAATTACCGACGTCTATATAATAAGGGTCCACTTTTATAATTCGGTGTCAAAACTGTTTATACTTTAGGTATTTATTTATTAGACAAGGTAATTTTTGAAAAAAACACTTGTTAACCTATTTACCCGCCACATTAAAAAAAAAGTAAATTAAAAATAAGTGATATACTGATAAGTATACATAAGTGATTGTAAGTTTGCAAACAAGGCTTATTATTATATTTATTAGGAAGTAATAAAATCAGTGATTAAAAATATGGTATTACTTTTGTAATGAAGTAAGTAGTCATGCATAAGCTTGCTTAGTTATAGAAATGACTAAGAAAAATAAATAATCTGACGCCGAATTATACATCGGAAAAAATTCTAATTTCATTATAATATAACCACTTATTTTGTAATGAAATCTTTTGCTGGGATATACACAATTATTTTTAGTTTCATTCAATGATTTTATTAAACATAATCATTAAACATTTTCTAATAACATTTTGAATACATTTTTTTTTTTTAATAAAGTAATTATTTTGTTTTAATATCTATTGATTTTTCCAATCAAATCATGCTAATTTTTAAATAAAAATTTTTTTTTGTGCATTTTAAAAATTTCTAATTAAAACAAGTGAATAAATTCATGCAAATTAAAGTGAAATTATCATTTGAAAAATAATTTATTATTAGTATCAATGGTATATCCAACAGTTATTTGTTTTTGGGATTTAGGGGATGTGTGTAGGTTATGAAAATTTTGATATTTGTGAAATGATAAATAATAACACACAATTATAATCACACAGTAGAAGTTATTAATCAGATGATCACAATAAATATTTTTTAGAATGACACCATGATATATAATCAAAATAATATTATTTGACAATTAACAGACACACTAATTTTGTATTGTTTAATATAAGAGCTTTTAAAATGCGATAGATGAAGTCTGACATTAACATTTTATAATAAGATGGAAATCGAACCCACAACACGCACTGGAACTAATTCTATTTAGAAAGTTCTATACACTAGTATGCCTTGTTTTGTCATCTTTCTATCATTCCTTGGAACTCCACAAATATTACAGATCTACATCCTTTTAAATACATTGACACGGTTTTGGCATTATTCTTATAACCCCATTTTTAAATTTTTATAAATTTTATCAAGCAAAACATAAAAAATTATTACACTAATAGAAAAAAGTCTACAAAAATTTAGTTAAAACTACAAAATTATTCAAAAATGACCTTGCAAGAAAAGCTGCTGAAATTAGCAGATTATTTATGCTAAATATTATTAATATAAGAATGACAAAAACAAAATTGTTCAATATGCCAAATTTTCGCTATATTTGAGTTAAATAGGAAATATTGTAACAAATTAACCTCTTAAAGTCGGGAAACATGAATGATGCCTGTCCATAAAAAGGCATAAACTAGATCTAGTCTGATTTGCAAATTTAATGTGTTTATAACTTTTGAGGAAGGTTTATTATTCTTCTTAACCTCAAACCTACTAAATTAGAATTAATAAAAATACATATTAATGACAATATTAATTGTATTTGGTCTATACCAGAGACTATTAATTATAGAGATAGGAAATCAAAACTTAAACTACTCACCGATAGATGGCGCTGAAATTTAGTATTACCTGAGCAACTATTTAGTATCAGTTTAGTATCAGCTGAGCCTATATTTAAAAACTCAAAAACCGCTGAAAATTGCTCAATATAAGGAAGAAACAAACGCGGAATATATTCAAATAATAAAATTTGAAATATTTGTTTGTATTTTCTCCTTTGTTGTTTGTTATTATTGAAATTTAAATAAAAAAAAAAAAATTGTCAAAATTTTTACAAGGTGCCATCTAGTGATAACGATATTTTTATTACTTATTTTTTTGGTGATGCCATACCCCTGGTCTATACGACGCGTTTGAAAAAACAACACTTTACTATAAAAAATAAACATTGCCCTGTTGGCTGTCCGTCTCCAATATATACAAATTGCCTGCACTTGTACGTACAAACCATACGTCAATGTGGCAATATTTGTGAAAAGGTGACACGGAGGAAATAAGAAGATAAATAGAGAAAATCTGAAGTCGGGAAACATTTTTTCTAAATAATTAGTAGACTAAAAAATCACAGAACAATTTAAGATTTTCTAAGTTTTTTTCGACTTTTTTTTAATGCAAATAAAAGTCTAGGCTGCTGTAATCACCAGTTTGCTAATTTTTAGCATATATTTCTGTTAGTTTTAGCACGATGGACTGGTATTTGCATTCAATTATATTAAGCTTAAAATGAATAAAATTTTGTAGAAATAACAGTTCATTTTTCTTACTTTTAGTCTGCTAAATCTAGGAAAAATATTTGCAGATTTTATAATATAATTTGCCATTTTCAATTAACTAAAAGTTAACTCAAATATATTGTAACTAAATATCTATTATTATTTGTTTTTTTGAAAGAGAAGCAACTCTGGAAATTCTTCTTATTATTTAACATGTTGCTTTCTTTGAAAAGGTGATAGAGAAGAGATGAAGGGCTCCAAATATGGCAATATTGTAATTGCGCGAGATGTTGAATCTTAGAACAGTTGATGCGCGCCATCTGAGGAAGAGTTGACGAGCTTTGTTGAAACTCTTTGTTCATAGCACTGTTATGTTATTTTACTTCGGTAGGATTAAGTGCTATATGTATGAGGGATAGAAAAACTCATACATATTATTATTTTTCATAAATATATATTGCCTTGGTTGGGGATCGAACCAGTAACCTTATGTGTAACAGTCCAACGCTGTGACCATCACACCAAAGCGCCCACAAAAAATTCTAATAGAAGACCTCAACCGATTAAAAAAATTAAATCTGTAATATTTATGTGGAACCACAATTTTGACCTCTGTTACACTTTGCTCTGATAGGAAAATGGCAAAACAAGGCAACCTAGTATAGAAAGTCTGTGACTCTTACTTGTGACTGTATTGCCCTTGACTTTGTTGTTGCAAAGTCACAACATATTATATTCAATGAATTTTTTGTTTGAAAACTTAAAAAATTAAGATCTTGTATCGACACGATCACAATATTGACAAATTAAATTTGAAGTTTTTTTTAAATTCGTTGTTGTTTTGTATGGAAGGTTATGATTTTCGATCTTAAAAATAGTCTTATGACTGTCACAACTCATCACAAATAATTTTGAATTGAGTGATTAATTACATAACTTTAAAATTTGTCGCTCGTATTTAGTCCATTTTAAAAACTTGACAGGGGATGAAAAAACGTGGGAATCATTGAACAGCTAAATATCTAATCGCTAATAGTCACAACGAATTTTTTCTTATATTTTACTTAAGTTACAAATTTTGTTTGAAAATATTTAATACAAAAATCTTTCTTAATTCTGACTTAAAAATTGCCCTAAATTATTTCGTACATAGTTCGTAAGTACAAAAAAATTTTATCTAGAATCCAAATTTCGTGAAAAAATTATTAGTCTTTTGGAAAAGGGGCATATGAAACACTGTATTTTTAATATATTTCCTCAAATAATATATGAACAATTTATTGTGAAAGTGGTATCAGTCCATATAAAAAACTGAGTCAATGATGGGGTGCTTTGTTAAAACTTTAAGATCGCTAAAATTTTATCTGAGTTCTTGCATTGAAAATTAGTTTGAATAACACTGAAATACTCCAAACAAAGGTATTATTTGGACTTAGGAAATCCCTATAAACAATTTCACTGGAATTCAAGTTGAAAACAAGTCCAATTCCAGCCCTGTTTTCCAGTTTCAAGGCTTGAATAAAACATTAATTACATTTTATTTCAATATGCTATTGAATTTTTGTTTCCCTTTCCAGCAAAAGGGAAACAAAAATTCAAGTTTGAACTATTTTTTTTTAAATATACAAATGCTAGAATTTGAAATATACTTTACTTCAAGCAAAATTTAAAGCACCCAGCTAAAAATCGACATATATGCATCCATGCAGGTTAAATGTATGTTCATGCATGGCCATAAACATGCATTCATGACCACATATGGTTACATAAATCTCCATATATGAATCATATATGACTCACATGTACCTCAAATTTCGTTAATGCACATATATGAAACATGTATGGAGATTTATGTATCCATGTATGGTCATGAATGCATATTTATGAGCGTGCACGTACATACATTCAACCTGTATGGATCCATATATGTCGATTTTTAGCTGGGCACTTGAATTTTTAAAACCTATGTGCTTATTGGGATTTTGCTTTCCTGATCTCAAATCTGATCTTTAAAATTAAAATTTAAAATAATATTTTCTAGATTTTCAAACCGAAAATTTGAATTGAGGTATTCTGAATTTAAAATGAAAATTATGAGTTTCAAATGATGTTTTCTTAAATTCTGAATTTCAAATTATATTTTCTGAATTTTAATTCATATTTTTTTATTTATAATTACAAATAGTTATAGAACCGGGTCTGGGGATGTGTAAACTTATATTTGAGTTCCCAGGAAACAGTTCTAAAAACTGTGGGAAAGCAACCTATTCTGGAATAGGTTAAATCGTATCCGGTTTTATAAAATTTTTCTGGGTACAACATATTTTGAAAAGTTATTATTCACTCAGTGCTAAAAAACGAAGATTTTCGCACTAATTTTGTTCTTTATTCTAAACAAATTTAATGTTTAGTGTCCGACCGAACAGTTCGGCCAGAAAATGTATTTGGTCGGAATTTGTTATGTTGAAGCATTACGGACAAATTTTGCTTATGGAAAAATTCTTGTTGCGCCGATTGGAATGCATTTTAAGTATCAAATTTAAAAAGAAAAGTCCGAAATTAAGCAATAAATTCACTGTTCGGCCACCGAAAGTTCGGCCAAATTGAAAAAAGTTCGGCGGCCGAACAGTTAATTTTATGGCTAGACTACGGAGCTTTCCTTAAATTTGACACTCAAAATCGAATTAAACCGACTGAACAAACATTTTAGCAGTATGAAAATTTCTCCACAGTGCTTTCAAATAACAGAAAATCGACCAAATGTCACTTTTTGGCCGAACTGTTCCGTCGGATACTATTACTGTCTTCTGATGGGATGTATATAAAAAAGTTTAACAAAATTTACCACTGGGAGTCTTAAAAACATTAACGGTGGGTCCCACACTTCAGGTTTAAACTTTAGTTAATAGTTAACCCAGAAATTTTTTGTTGTTTTGTGTACATTTTTTTGACATTTTCTTTTGTTTATAGTTAAGTTAAAGTTAAACCTACAATATGAGACCCACCGTAAAATGTAAAACCGTTAATATATAATTTTTAAAACAAGACTCATATCACTTTCGATACCCAGCAAAAACATCGTAATGACAGGTGATTACCATACGGATTACCAAGTAATGATAGCTCATTACCTTTTGCATTACTTTAAAATACAAAATAATGACTTACTGATATAACGTTATAGAAGTACTTATATATTCTTGCAAAGTAATTAGGTAATTGATTAAATAAGTACCGATTTATTTATTTTTTATATTATTATTTTATTTGTTTGAATTAAATAGCAAATTTTCCAAAGTAAAAAGTTATATTGCCAATATGACCAACTATTTCACAATGTAGGGTAACCACTTATATCCTCACTTCTGAGTAACCGCTTATTCTATATTTGTGAGTAACTACTTATTCTTTCACGGGGGGTAACTCATTATTCTCACTTTTTTTTGTAAGCGAGACGGTAATGATCACCCATGAATTTTTGGACATCGCGAACAAAATTAATTAAGAGAGTAAGTAGCCTGGTAACCAGTGAAACCCTTTGCGTGCTACTTACTCGCTTCATTACTTGGTAATGTCTGTTTTTGCTGGGTATAGGTGGTTCATATATTGATAAAATTGTAGTTTCAAATCTAAAAACAAATGATCGATTTTCTAAACATTGATAAATAGAGCTCAGATCAAAGTTTGACCGCAACTTTAATTTGCTACGATCGTAAAATTTATATGGATTTCAAGATTCTTGTTTCCGTTTTATTTAAAATCTAAAAAAAAAATTCAAGGGTTAGTGCATAAATAAATATTTTGTGTTCCCTTTAGCACTAAATAAATTTACTGAATATTCATACCGTAAATATTGAAAAAAAGTAAGTTCTTGACTTAACGGACAGTTACTTAGTTTAAATTTATTCGATTCTGTTTAACTTAAGTGGAAATATTCATAAAATGCAACATCAAATATATAAATTTTTTTCACAACAATTTAGTTTTAAATTTAATATTTTGCTGTATATTTAAAAATCATTACTCTCGTTGCAAGCTGGCCAAACTAAATCTATGGCCAAACTTTCTATAAAATTAAAAAAATTTTTAAATTAACAATGCAAATAATTAGATATTTTTAGTTACAAAGAAAAAGACAAATGGACTTTATTGTCTAGTAGGTTAGCGTTCCGTAATTTCAGGTTAGAATAGCAAAAATTAACAATTTATGTCAACTTTATGACCAATTCACTACTCTTAGTTGCTTAGTTGTTAAGAGCTTTTTTCTAAAGAATATTTTACAGATAATTGCCAGATTAGAGAGATTTTGTTCCACTGATTTTAAGCATTTTATCATATAGTAAAAACTTCAGATTCTAAGGATTTTTGATTTAAGAAAATCTCTCTGATTCTGACAAACTTTTCTAAAAAAGCCTTATTTTAAAAATATATTTAAATTTGTGTTTAGTTCAGAATAAGTTTAGCTACCTTGCAACGAGCTTAGGTACTTATTTATTATATATCATATGGATTTTTTTTACCAGAATGATATATAAGATTTTATTTTTATAACCTGAACATGTTTAATAGAGTTTTACTTAAGTTCTCAGTGAAATGCATTAAATTATACATTTTTTTAGGTCATACCCCGTTTAGACAGAAAAGTTAATCTCGCAAAATTAAGAATAATTGATTAATCGAACACTAAATAAGTCTTCTAAACCATATATTAATATTTTTGATTAATACCTTCTTAATACGGAAAAGTTAGTATAGTACAATTCGGATTAACTGCACTAAACAAGTCGATTAAACCATATTTTAATTCATTTTGATTAACAGTTAATCCGAATTTTAATCTGGTTACTATTTCTAAGCGACTCTGTGTTCATATTACAAATTGTATGCATCGCTGCTTTTTGTTATAATGACGAGTGGCAACACTAAAAAACACGCACACAAGATAAGATAAAAATTAATGGTAAGACACTGCCGCAAAAATAGTTGGGTACTGTCGAGAAATATATTTTATATATTTTAAACACCGACATTTTCCATGGTTATAATGTGCCGGATCGCTATCGAAATTTTAAACTCACAGAGTTAAACTTTTAACCCATTTTTCGCCGCTACCAGTTCCCGTCGACAGATTTTGAAAATAAATTTATATCAAAGCTATTCTGAGCCGAATTAAAAAAAAATCTAAATTTTTAAGTTCCAATTTTCCGAAAAATTAGTGTACATTGTAATCATTATTGACGGAATATGAATACATAACTGATAATTTTGAATTGTAAATAAAAAGCGTTTTTATACTGAGTATATCATAAAAGAAACAGGACCCATGATAATTGATACAAAAACTAAATTAAATAAAAAAAAAAAAAACATGTCATTAGCAGGTTATGAATAGTAAAAGTGCAGGTGATTATAATCACCAGTCGGCGAAAAATGGGTTAACTGTCAAAAAATGCATGTATAAAAGATGAATATTAAAAAGTTTGATTAATTTCAAGCAAGTAGATTAATTTCACTGTCTAAACGAGCTAATACTGTTATTTTGAACTAAAGCTTTAACTGTTAAACATGTCCCAAGTATGACTTCAATATACAGCTTTAATATTAAATATCGTTTTATTTAAACACATGAAATGAAAGAGGAGAGAGTTTTAGTGGAAGTGAGAGTATGAACATACCATTGTGTAATTGTTTAAATTCCGTTTATAACGGAAACGATTGCGTACCTTTGGTGGACTGACTTCACGCGTTGATATGCCCATCTTTTCGTGATGTCTCAGCTGAACTGGATAAATAATTTGATAATAATGGCCACCGATACGGCGTACCAATTCTTGATTTTGACGATATTCCTTGAGTAAGCGTTCGACTTCACCTGAAAGTAGAAAAAAAGAAAATTTTTATAAATTTGTTTTCAATACATAAATTGAAGTGAGAGAGAGAGAGAGAGAAGAGTGAGAGAGAGACATGTAAATAATATAAGTATTATTACTTATCCTCCTTAAGGCAGTAATTTTAAACCTTTTACATTTAACTAACTTGAATAGTTTTTTCTGCTTTTCTTAAACTGACACCAGAAAAAACAAAAAACAAAACTGCATTCATTTCCTTTATGTTATTTGTTTTTATCATGTTCATCATTGCTTTAGTTTTTGCCCTGATATTTTGCAGAAAATATTTTTTTTAATTATTTAATTTTGCATACATTGTTAGATTCCCTTTTAATATTAAGGGTATTCATGTCAGAAATTTAGGACTTGTAAAATGGTGAAAGTGTAAAATTTTCCTCAAACACAACAACAAACACATGTGAATAAATTTCCACAAACCTGGAAATTTTGCAATACCCAATAAAGTGTAACATTTTGGTCTTGCAAAAGTGAAAAATTGCAACTTTTAATAGTGTTGTCAAAATTTAAAAGGCATACAAATTGTATGCCAAACGTACTAAAAGTATGTAAAGAGTACCAAAATTAGCAGCACTGTATAAATGTTATTATTATATTGTTCTTGGAACTAAAAACAAATAATTTATAAAAAGCGAGTTTCATTTTATACACCTGCAAAATTAGAATTAAAAATATAAATAAATAAAAATTAAACTTGATTGACATAATACATTGAGTTTGTAATTAAACTAAACAAATATTTCCAGAAATTCTAAAAACGTCGTCCCCTGACGATTTCCTTAGGCAAGAATGAAATCCGGATAGGGGCATGCCTATAGCGGATTATTTTTCAAAATTTGTTAAATACGTTTGGGATTTTAGCATATTTAATTCCTTTAATGCAATTAATGTGTATCCCGATAAAATAAAATTGATAATACAGTGTTGTTTGAATCTGATAATATAGTGTTTGTGAAAATTTTGCTCCAATAAAATTTTAAAAGGAGCGCTCACGTCATCGAACGTGCAAATTTCCAATTTTGCATTTTTGCAGGAGTAAACTTTTTGACGTGAATACCCTTATTTTTTATCTGTACTAGCGAAGCGGAATATATATGTAAGAAATCACCCACAAAATGTTAGAAAAATTACCATTAAATTTAAACAAAATTCTACTGCAATGCTGAGTTTGGTACACTAAGAGAATTATCATCACTTCAGTAATGAATTTCTTCATAGTTTCAATGAAAATTCTCACTGGAACTCGTCCATTGAAACTTTTCATAGAATCTATGAAACTGGTTTCATTAAAGTCAATGTTTATGAAAAGTGCATAAAATTAATGAAAATCTTCATAAAATTAATAGGCCATTCATCCAATGAATAAATCATTGAGCCAATGAAGAGCTTCATAAAATCTATGAAGCAATTTCATTTACTATTATTTATTATAGTTGGTTGTTGTCATTGCTTAGCTGGAGTATATAAATAAAAGTACTGGATAAATAAAAAGGACTTAGCAAATGCAAAAGGCGTAATAAAATCGTAGCATATTTTACGGATATACAACATATAGCTAAAAAAAGAATTCATTAATATGATTTATAAAAAAATTTCGTAGTCCAAAATTAATAATAAAAAATTAATTAAACAAAAAATATAAATTATAAAAGATTATTCTTTCAGGAAATGACTATATTTTATAAAAAAAATTAAAAAAAAGTAAATACCATTGAACAATTTCATATATAAAGAATATTTTCATTAAATTTGTGAAATTATGAAATTTTATGAAAGAAAAGTTATGAAAAATTTCATAATATTAATTAAATATTATATACATAATGATATTCTTCATTGGTTCTACGAAAAAAATTCTGTGAAATTATATCATTAATATCATGAAGCATAATTCGTTCAGTGTATGATAAAAATAAAACTGTTTTTAATCAAATATTTAATCGAATCAATTAAAATTTTAAATTTTTCAATTAATCGTATACAATTTTAAGTAATTAATAATATCATTTGAGTGATAGGTGAAAATCAATTAAAATTTTAATTAATATAATCTATTTTTTTATTTTTTTCTGTGTACACCACTCTGTGGTGCAGGATATATTACGCATATAATTGGGGTTTGTAACTACTTGTGATAAACCTATTCCTTGTGCAATTTTGTCATCGTCCTGATAGAGTATGTGTTTCGATATCGGATTTGTGTGGTGTCAATGTTAGATCGGTGTTAATTTTAGATAGATTGTATTTCTACTAGTGCATTATACAATACTTTGCGCAAGGTGGTTTTTTTTTCCTCATGTCTGAAACTGAAGATTTTATTTTCGAAAATCAATAAATCAAAATTTTTATAGTAAACTTTTTTGGAACTTGGGTGTTTCCAATTTAAATCAAATATTCTAGTTGTTATTATAAAAATTAATTTATTTCTCAATATTTCGACCATCATCGAATGTCATCCTCAGAAAAGTTAGCTAAAAGATTTTAATAAAACAATAGAACAACATTTAGAAAAATAATTTAGAGCTAACTATATTGAACAAATATCTATACAATAAAAATGACAATATGCAAACAAAAATTTTTGTTCTCAATGTTGTTCAAAAAAAAATTATTTTTCATTATCATTTTTATTGCAGTGATATTTTTACTTCAACATAGTTGTTAATTATTGTTCTATTATTTTTATTAAATTTTTTTAGATAATTCTCTTAAGAATGAAATTCGATAAATGTCGTTATATTGAGAAAAAAAAATTAATTTTGTAACAAGAACTGGCCTTCAGTTCAAATATTTTAGGGCTTAAAAACTATAAATAAAATAAATAACAAAAACAAGTGTCGAATAAATACAATTCTAAATTAAAGTGTTTCTTATAGATAAAAGCCTTTTAAATCTCACGCTACAAAATTTACTCCATAAAAGCATAGGCCCATTTAATATATTCGTAATGTTGCTCAAACGAATCTCCAATTTTTGCGACTTAATTCCTATAGTTGTGGCAACTTTATAAACTGTACACTGTATACTTTATAAACTTTAAACAAATCGTACAAATGGATGTAAATTTCACATCCCTCGAGGATAAAAAATCGTGTAAAAAGTGTCATGCAAATCGAAGAATAGGCATATACCACTCAACCCAGAAGCACCTTTTGTATTGATTAAGCGATGCTTCTCAGTCCATCCGTCTGTCCCTGTTATCTATGGACGCAATAAAAAAATGTGAATGGAACATACAAACCGAGACATTACATAAGGTACGAAAATTCTAATCTGAGAATATAGCTTGGAATATATTCCTTGTACGAGGTTTTCTTCAAAACAATATTGTGCATGCACTTTTCAAAGCTTTCTATAAGAACATGCAGATTTTGATAGGATAATCTACCAGAATTATTAAATTTGGAAAATGATGAAAATTTTATCAGAAAGGAGGAAGTCATTTTAAAATTTTTTTCTTCTATGAAAAAATTGTGAATATAATGTCGAAAGTATTTTTTAAGATTAATAGTCTAAAAATGGGCAAAGAATAATATAAATGAGTCCCTTGCCCATCCCAGAAAAATGGTATAGGCACGCCAATGATAATTTTCCACAACTATTGACACTATGTCAACAATTCAAATTAAAGGTTTTATAGTTTAAATTAGCAAATTCGCCTACTTTTTCTTTATTTTGATAAAGATAACCAACATTTTTTAAATTTGTATTATATAAAAAATTACAAACAGTTTTTATAGTGAAATAAACATTCACTTTAAAATTTTAATAAAATTTTTAAATTACATATTTACCTAGTGAATACTGATTTGTAGTTCACTTTCCTTTTAACCTCTCTTGTGATTGTTCAACCGTAACAATATGGGTTAATATACTTAAACCCCTTACAAGTTTTATTCGATTGTAAAAAGTAGAAAGTCTGGTAAAATATGTATAAATAAAATTTAAAAACCAGAATTCCTATAAATATGTAAAAAATAAAATATAAATGCTTGTAGGTATAATAAAAAAAAATACCAGATCTACAAATGTTCAGTTTTGGGGGAAAAATAAAATTATGCTTAGACAGTAGTGAACTGGAAAAAGAGATGAGAAATTTGATTTAAATAAGTTCAAATGCAACAGAAAACGGAAATTAAATTTTCAATTCTATTTTCACACTAAATAAAAATAGAAAGAATTTGGAAAAACTTCTACAACACAGGGGAAGTGGAGTTTTGATGTTCTACAGCTACAAAGCTAATGTAAATAATGAAGGTGGTGGTAGGTGATGATAACGTAGAGAAAAGTTCATTTGGGGTTGTAAGTAAAACAAGGCATCAGTAGTAAAGTTATAATGCATTAAATTATAAAGCATAGACGTTTGCTAACAAAACAACAGCAAAAAAGGGTGATGTGTAAAACTTTTAGTTAACTTTTAAGAATAATTTAAAACATATTGGAAAATTTAAAGAAAAATTCTTACATATTTCAAAACTATGTTGAGGGGAATGAGCGTTAAAGTATAATTATTAAACTTTATTTTCCAAAAAAAAAAAAAAAAAAAAGAAAAAGAAAACTCAGTTTTGTATTGTTGTTAAAGGTAAGGGAAGCTATGGAATTTACAAACTGTTTTTATGCTAATAATGTTTGTGTGTTCCGTTTCCGTTTTCCCTTTTATAAAGAAAAGTAAAATGAAACCGTAAAAGTTTTGTATGTAAAATACGAGTATATACAATTTAATTAATTAAATCACTTTGTTCTTTGTTCGTTACTAACGAAAAAGTGCTACCTAATTTTATTTGCATTTTAAGGGTTTTGTAGATTTGATTTACAAAAAAAAGTAGTTAATTGTATTTAGGAACCTAAATTGAATTGAACATAAATATCTAAAAATGTTATTAGAAGAGGATAATATAGTCAAATGAGGGTTTATTTTCATATAATCTCAATATGTACACTTAAAATAATACGTCAGTAAAAAAAATCTTTCAAACGAGTTTCAAATCGACTTAACTAACCTTTAACAAATTTTTAGTTGAAACACTAGTTTAAACAAAGATTTTAGTTATCTTAATTTAACACTATACTAAGAATCCTTAGTATTTTTACTAATTTTGAGTGTTAATTTTTAAAATTATTTTTAACTAATTTTTAAGAAACCATTCGTTAAATTTTACACAATTTATTTTTTTTTAATTTAATATTTTCATGTTTCTGTTATTACCCGATAGATGGCACTACCAATGTGCCAAAAGTTTTAAAGATAGCGCTATTTATTTTCCTCCCGATTTTTTAAAATGGCCCATATCTCAAAAACTAAGTCGGGTAGAGCAAAATGCAAAAAATGTTTGCTCTTTTGGAGTGTCCTTACACGTCCTTAGAAGATATGGACTAGGTCCGTGACCCTAAATTTGGACAAATTTTATGACTCTGTATAAGTACAATAAAAACTGCAGTTTTACTTATTTTTTACTTGAATTTGGCTTCGTTAAATTTAACAACAAAATTTTAAAATCAACCAAATTTATTTTAAGCCAAAAAACAGGAATACATTTTGTCAAGGTAACAAATTTTTTTATTCAGCTAACATTGCATCATAAAAACATTTCAGTATAAATATAGTGAATGTTTGGTTTGCTATCTAGAAGCTAAATTATTTAACTCGTTTTTAAATTGTACTATAAATTTTAACTTAAAAATATAAACACCAAATTTGTATTAAGTTAAAAATAACAGGTGTTTTCAACATTAACTGTTTTATTTTTGAAACGAAAATAAGTTTTATTACCTCGTATGAGTTTGTTCATTTTTTATGTACAAATAAAGAAGAAGTTTCCTCAATTTTATATTTTGAAAAAAAAAAATCCAAATGATAAATGATATGGTTTTAGTTTCAGTGGTCTAACGTACACATACAAAAGGGGAGTGAACATTTTTATTACCACTCATCAGCTGTGTTATACTTTCCTTTTTTATTTGCTTTTACTTTCAAGGTAACATTTAAATTCATTTTAAATGATTATTAATTATATTGAAAACGTTTACCTTTGAAAGTTCTACACATTTACTTAATTTTGCTATCAAAAAGATCATTTGATGCTCGTGGATATAAAATGTTTAATACCACACCCGAGAAAACCTTTCACTGCCATGTCAATGTAGAATAATATTAGCAAATAATGGGTTAAATATTAGGGTGAGTCGATTTAGCAATCAATATTGTGCCATCAATTTTTCGATAGCTTTTGGCATGAGGAAAAAAAATTCCACCACTATATATCAAAAAAATCATTTTCGAGGCGCACAAATTTCAATTTTATAACTTTTTCTAAACTTTTATTTTTAATTTTTTTTAATGTTACCTTTCCCAGGTGAAATTTTAAAAACGATGGCGATAGCAGTTTTTCCAAAAAAATGTTTTTCTTGAGCTTTTGCACGAGTTTTTGTCGAAAAATCTATCTTTTTACGCGTTAATTTTTAAGGTTTTCTTTAGTAGGTATTTTAAAAAAAATTCGCCTATTTCAAATTTTTTAAATATATCCTATTCAAGGTGAAATTGTACGTTTAAAACGATGGCGATATCATTTCTTTCGAAAAAAGTTATTTTTTTGGGTTTTTAGACGAGTTTTTTACGAAAATTTTTTTTTCGATTTTTTACTCTTTTTTTGTTATCTTTAAGGCTCCAAATCAATTTTTATGTATTTTCTGCCATATCAAATAGCTCATATCTGAAGAAATTCGCACATTAAAGGCGATGGTGATATCAGTTTTTCGAAGAAAATGATTTTGAACGAGTTTTGGTCGAAAAATTGATTTTTTTCGATTTTTCATAAATGAAACTCAATTTCAGCATTTATATGGCAAATAAAAAGCATTTGCAATATTACTTCTTACCTAAGTCGTCATCATGATAAGCGTCGCTCAAAATTATTTCCATCATTTAATACTCAATTAAAGTTTTTGTTTGAATCTTTATTTGAATTATTTTTGATGAAATTGAATTATTTGTTAATGGAAATTTGAATTATTTATTAATGAAAATGACAGTTTGATATTATTTGCTGATAGAAAAAAGCAAAATGTGTGAAAAATATGGGAATTTATTTCAAAATTAAGATATTTCCTTGCAAATCTTGCTTGGATTCTATTCGAATCATTTTACTTCGGCTAGTTAACGTAGTCGACATGATCCCTTAGCGGTTTTTATCAATTGTACGTTTAGCTACGCTGATTAGGAATTGAACGTACCGCTCGGTACCTTGAGTATGGCATGGAATCTTCGGATCGTCTAGCGGTGCTTTTTGGTTTGGAGCTTAAAAAATAACAAAAACGAGTAAAAAATTAAAAAAAAGTTTTTCGACAAAAACTCGTCTAAAAACGCAAAAAAGTCATTTTATTGCGAAAAAATCATATCGCCATAGTTTTAAGCGTACAATTTTACCTTGGATAGGCTATATTTAAAAAAATTTAAATCGGCGAATATTTTTTTAACATACCTACTAAAAAAACCTTAAAAATTAACGCGTAAAAAGATCGATTTTTCAACATAAACTCGTCCATAACCTCAAGAAAAATTTTGTTTTAAAAAAATTTATATCGCCATCGTTTTTAGCGTACAATGTTACCTTGGAAAGGTAGTATTTAAAAACACATTAAATCAGCCGATTTAAAAACCTCAAAAATAAAAGTTGAGAAAAAGTAAAAAAATTTAAATTTGGGCGCATTGAAAATGATTTTTTTGATATGTCGTAGTAGAACTTTTGGTTCCTCATGCCAAAAGCTATCGAAAAATCGATGACACAATATCGACAAATTTTTGTCCTTACAAATCGGCCCACCCTATTATATATATATGTATATATTGCCAAAAAATTAAGCAATGGTGACAACCCAGCGGGGAAAATTCAAACAAGAAAGCGCTGGCAATTCAATTTAACTGGCCACTTGTTAAAGTGAATTGCTGGCAGAAAGTGCTTTCTCAATTCCTCAATGATAAAATTATGTTTTTTTTTTGTACATGCTAGTTTTTACTATTTTTACTAGTTTTTTCTTATAAATCCATTTTTACATTGAAATGTGCAAATTTTTTAATTCAGTAGCATCTATTTACTACTTTTGATACCATTTTCTTTCTTTTCTTTGAAAAGAAAATCAGTTTTTATAATTCTTCTGCACTTTCTAAGCTAAACCTCCCATGTGTAAAACCTAAGGCTATGATTACACTGAGAGAACTATCATCACTTCAATAATGAATTTCATCATAGTTTCAATGAAAATTGTCACTGGAACTCGTCCATTGAAAATTTTCATAGAATCTATGAAACAGGTTTCATTAAAGTCAATGTTTATGAAAAGTTCATGAAATTAATGAAACTCTTCATAATATTAATAGGCCACTCGTCCAATGAATAAATCATTCAGCCAATGAAGAGCTTCATAAAATCTATGAAGCAATTTCATTTAATATTATTTATTATAGTTGGTTGTTGTCGTTGCTAAGCTGGAGGGGATAAATAAAAAGTACTTAGCAAATGCAAAAGGCGTAATAAAACCGTAGCATATTTTACGGATGTATAAAATATATCTGAAGAAAGAATTCATAAATTAAAAAGTTTCATTGAAAAAAATTTAGAAAAATTAATATGATTTATAAAAAAAATTCATAGTCTAAAATTAATAATAAAAAATTAATTAAAAAACAAAAATTATAAAAGATTATTCTCTCAGGAAATTACGAAATTTTAGAAAAAAATTAAAAAAAAGTAAATACTATTGAACAATTTAATATATATAAAGAACATTTTCATTAAATTCATAAAGATCTAATTTATGAAATTCAATGAATTTTTTTAATGAAATTATGAAATTTTATGAAAGAAAAGTTATAAAAAATTTCATAATATTAATTAAATAATGAAATTCTTCTATGAAATTATATCGTTAATATCATGAAGTATAATTCTCTTGGTGTAGTCATTACTAGGCCAATTAAAAAACATAAAAAGCTCTAAAAGCAATGTAATAAGCTTTTAAAAAAAGCTCGAAAAAACAATAAAATAAGCAGCTAGAATGAAAAAATAAGCCATTAAATTAGTAAATCTTTATTATTTCTTCCATTAACATCATAATAAAAATTAAATTTTTGTACTTAAATTGATGCTTCATTTCATAGAACTTCGGAAGTCAAACAAGAATACGATATATTTGAACTATTACAAAGCAGGATAGAAAATTCTAAAAGTTTATTATAACAAGAGCCATTTTTAAATGAAAAAAAATATTTATAAACCTACAGCTTTTATTGTAAAAAAAAACAGGGACCGTAAACGGTCATAAAAGTCAGAATAAATAAAATTATATTTTGTCTTTTATTTTTTCAAGCAAATATAAAAGTTATTTTCTGACTTTTGCTTTTTTAAGCAGGCTTTTTTTTGGTTGGCCTTGTGATTACCAAGGTTTTGCTGGGAGTAGACCTATTTTGGTTGGTTTGGAAATTTGCTTTTTCTTTTTTCTTTTTAATGTTAAGTAGGTTTTTTTTAGATTGCCTGGCTGATGTTTCTTTAATAAATCGTTAGTAATATAAATAATGAAA
Source organism: Leucophora obtusa (assembly GCA_949987735.1). Taxonomy (NCBI): domain Eukaryota; kingdom Metazoa; phylum Arthropoda; class Insecta; order Diptera; family Anthomyiidae; genus Leucophora; species Leucophora obtusa. The sequence goes on from OX465297.1 coordinate 195,356,735, forward strand.
AAAAAAAAAAAATAGAATGTTTCCATCAATGATTTTCTTTACATATTCCATCATTAATCATACAGATGAATGATTTTTCTTAACTATTATGACATGATTGTATTAAGCAGACAAATTATGAAATGAAATAAGAAGTGTTTTTGAAGAATCACAGCTGTGTTCTAATGTTAAATGCTCACTTACAAAAAAAAAAAAAAAATCCGCCACTGTACTTCTTTAGGGTTTGTTTGTATCTTACCAAATTTGTTTTTTGGCTAAATCGAAAAAAAAGATTAACTAACAAATTTCCTGTGGTTTTTTAATGCATATTTTTTTATAATGGATAATAAATTTTGAATGTTTAGAATTATTGTTTAGAGCGGTAATAAATTAAGTGCTTGCCAGTTGTTACCTTCGTAGTCAAATTGTTCAAGTGGGTGAAAACTGTTTGTCCATTAATAAAAAGATGCGGAGTTAAGCCTAATACCTTCTTACTATTAGTGTATTTTTACTTCATTTCTAGAAGTATTTCTGAATCACTTCAAAAAATCACTTCCTTCATTACATCCGAAGTATCCGTTAGTATATTTTTACAGCTTTTTTAGAATTACTTCTGAATAACTTCCAAAAAATCACTTAAGAATTACTTCTAAAGAGTAATTGCTCTAAAAGTGATCCTAAGAAGTGATTTTGGTATCATGTGTCATATCCAAATGGAGGGGTTCGATTCCCGGCGGGACCAATATTTTTTTATTTTTTTTTAAAGTTTTTTTTTATTTTATTAATTTTTTGTAATATTTATAATTAATTTGTTTAATTATTTAATTATCGCATATTTTTTAATTTTTCAATTTTTAAGAATATGTTTATAAAATATAAAAAAAATTATGAGAACTTGTTTTTTATGCACCTGTAAAAATAGTACCGAAACCAATATTGAATTGGAGTGCACCTTTTACACTTGTTTAATAAGTAATTTTATTGAAGAGAGTAAGGAACAATATCTCGCATTAACAAAGTGGTGTTTTTATGCCAATCAACTTTCATATCATAAAATAGCTCAGCGGTAGAGCGCTAGACTAGCAATCGTGAGGTCGCAAGTTCGATACCCTGTGGCGGCAATAAAAAAAACTTTTGTAAAATAAAAAAAATATAATTTTTTTCGCGAAGAATTTTTTTTAAACTTTTAATTGGTGAAAAAGAGCTTCCTTTGCACTCGTTCAAAAAAATGTTGAAGTGGGAATACTCGTCTCCTATGTGACAACTCAATGTTAAAATCGTTAGTGTTTATGGTAAAAAGGAAGTACTCTAGATCGTCAATTGTAGTGCTTTTTCTACTGCTTCGGAATCTCTGTCTTTGCTGGGTATATTTATAATTTGTATTTATTTTCTCGGAAACAATGTGAAAAAACGAATATCGGGGTAATTTTTGACCGCACTTTATAACTCTCAAATATGAGATTGGGCCGCTAAAAATGTGCACAGGTTTATTTCTTCTGCCTTTTCTATCACTATCTAAATTTCGTCCAAATCTGAGGACAGACATTCTTTGTGCAGTGGTGTTCTTTATTACTACTCGTAAATGCAGTTTGGAGTAGTCCAATGAAGAAATATTTAATAGATTTCTTCTAGCTGGAGATCCCTTAAGTGTAAACATTATAAGAACACAAAAAAGCAACATGTGACGCAGATCACAGTAGATTAATTTTCCAAACAGACCAGACGAAGCAGATGCTAATAATGATTATAAAGATAATGACTATAAAGATGGTAAATGTGAAAATGACTGTTATGGGTATGAAGGTGACTATTATGATTAACATGATAAAAATAAAAATGATAATTACAATAATGATGACTATAAAATGATGAAGGTGATAATATCTATGATGGGTATAAAGATTACGATTATGATTAGTATGATAATAATAATGGAGATGATTACAATTACAAAGATATTGCAGATTAGGTTAATCATTAATAAAATAAATAAAAAAATCTTGCATTTTCCCCATTAAAGTTTTATTAAAAAAAAATCCTATTGAAATATTTTGAATTAAATTTATTCTAATATAAATAAACATCCATTTTTATAAATTTAATTTGCAATTTATTTCCTAAGGCCTTTGATTCCAAAGTTACAGCAAAAATTGTAAATCCAGTTAATTTTTTCTGAAAAAATAAAATAGGCTAGACAAAATTTTTCTTAAATTATGTTTTTACAGAATATTGTATTAATGGCTATTCGTCATTAAAAACTAATATTTTAAAATAACGCCTTCCTTGAATTAACGACCCAAAAATTCGGCCTTAAAATCAAACTATTTCTGGATTATTTGAAGTTTTGAAACCAATTCAAAGTAAAGGAGTGGTTTCAAAATTATAACAGAAAATATTAAGAGACCAAAGGTTTTTCATTTGCTCTTTTCCGTATATTTTAAATATCGTACGTTTGTAATATGCACGGTTTGATTGGATGAAATATTATTTTTAAATGATTTTCTCTGCAAAATATTTTACGAAATTTTTCTTTAAATACAAATTTATATAAATTTTTAAGATCGTATGCATAATCGCTTTTTAAATTTCTAATAAAATTTAAAAGTGACAAAACAAATTTCTTATACAAGATTCGTTTATAAACCTGTTATAATGTTTTCAGTTTATTACGCATAAGCACTTTATAATAAAAATTATCATTTAAATGTGATATAAAAATCAGATTTGGTATACAAAATTGAAAACAATAAAATAAATCGCATTTATATCATAAATTATATTAACTATTGCTTTGATTATTTCAATATCGCATTAATTATCCTGGTAATAAAAATTATAATTTTTAATGTTAAACTTAAATGTTATGTTTATAAAATATTTATTAAACCACTTCTAAAATTAATATTTTATTTTATGACCAAACTCTTTACTAAATTGAAAATTGTTTAACATAAAGAAATAACTGTGGAAAATAAATTGAATATCCATAATTAGTTTTTCCATTTTGTTTGTTTTTACTTTTAGTATCTGTGTTTATGAGGCTTAGCTATTAATGTTATTTCGAACAAGTTTGGTAGCAGAAAGCAGGAATATGTTTAAAAACGGTACATTTTTTTAGATAATACTGTCAGTATAGACACCAAAACATAGTATCTTTGTTAAATAATATGTAATGTGCCATCACTACATGAAATAAAAACCGATTGAAAATGTTATTTGAACTCATAATAATTTTTACGATGTTACAAAATAGAAATGATTAGAAAGCAAAAAAAAAAAAAGAAACGATAAAACTGGCTGTTATGTACACATGTGATGATATAAATAACACGTATCCCTCGATGTGCATAAGTTATTACCAAGCAGATGATATTTATATATATAGTATTTCTAAAAAATAATTAATCAAATTTGTTTTTGATTCGCGAATTATGTCTACATTTATTTTATTCCTGCAAATTATCTTTTAGTTTTTTGATTCGCGAATTAAAATTTTATCTTTATTATTTGCGAATCAATCCTAGTCGTCAATACTCATATATGTGCTTGAAATAAACGTTCACGGAATACATTGATTTAACAATCGGAAACAATAAAAAAGTAAATTTACTCCTAATAAATCAATGTTTTAAACTGTAATAGAGTCTTTTACACCAATTAAAAAATTTACATTAATTCGCGAATCAAAACAAAAGGATTTTATTCATGAATAAAAAATATGGAAATTATTCGTTTGAATTACATTTATTTTCTCGGTTCGCGAATTTATAAATCACTTTTCTGAAGTCATCTTTGAAAATAATTTTTTTGAATCAACTCCTCAAACCTCTGCATGCTGATTATAAGAAAAATTCCCGGGATTTCAAAAAAGCATTAAAAGAACCATGTTTATTACATCTTCAAAAGACTCCCAGCAAAAACAGAAATGCCGAAGCAGTAGAAAAATCTCTACAAATGATTTTAACATTGAGTTGTCAGAGGAGAGGAGTATGAATGAAAATGAAGCTCTTTTTCACCAATTAAAAGTTTAAAAAATTCCTCACAAAAAAAGTTATATTTTTTTTTATTTCACAAAAGTTTTTTTATTGCCTCCACCGGGTATCGAACTTGAAACCTCACGATTGCTAGTCTAGCGCTCTACCGCTGACCTATTCTTTGATATGAAAGTTAACTGGCATAAAAACACCACTTTGTTACTGCGAGATATTGTTCCTTATTCTCTTTAATAAAAGTACTTATCAAACAAGGTGCACTCCAATTCAATATTGTTTCCAGTACTATTTTTATAGGTGTATAAAAAGCAATTTCTCATAATTTTTTTATATGTACATATTATAAAAAATTTAAAAAATATTGAATTTAGACAAATTAATTATAAATACGAACAAAAAAAAATTATAAAATATATACATATATATTAGTCACACCGGGAACTGAACCTGCGACCCTCCGTTTGGAAATGACAAATAATTTTAGAGCAATTACTCTTTAGAAGCAATACTTAAGTGTTTTTTTGGAAGTTGTTCAGAAGTGATTCTAAAAAAGCTGTAAAAATATAATAACGGATACTTTGGAAACAATGAAAGAAGTGATTTTTTGAATTTGTTCAGAATAACTTCTAAAAAATTAGTAAAAATACACTAACGGATACTTCCAATTTTTTTTGCTGGGATATTATAACTTTCTAAAGGAATAATATAAAGAAACCAAATATTTATACGGTATTTTATAACAATGATCGTTTTTCAAATTTTTTTCGAAATCATTTAATTTACAATTTTTTTCTTGAGATTAAGTAAAAAAAAAATTCTGAATTATCACAGTCATAGAAATAAATCTGTAAAAATAGCAGAAAACTAAACTAAAAATTAGTTCAAAATAGTGCTGTAGAAAAAACTGTAAAGTTAGCAGATTTTGTTTGCTAAATATCAATAAAATAAGAGCAGTAAAAATAAAACTGTTAAATTCACAGAATTTTAGTTAACTTTTAATTATTTGAAAATGACAAATTCTACTGTAGAATCTGCAGAAAATTTTGCTAAATATTAGTAGACTAAAAATCGATTAATTTGTTATTTTCTATTAACAAAAACTTAACTAAAATATAACAAAAACTCTGTATATTTAACAGTTTTATTTTTGCTGATTTTTAACTAATTTTTGGTAGTTTTAATTAAATTTTTTTTAGACTTTTACAATTTTCAAGTTTAAGGGTTTTCCCACACAGAAAAAAATAATTCATACTTTGAAGAAATTTTTTCATAATATGTATGAATCCAACATTAATTTTTTTTCCCAAAACCTTTTCATACAATGTATGAATTTGTTTATACATATTATGAAAAAATTCATTACGAATTTTGATTAAATTTATGCATTAATTCTGCTAAAGAGGAATGATACACAGAACACAATTTGTTCATAAATAGAATGAATTGCTTTCATTGATTTTATTTCATATTATGTATGAACAAATTCATACAGTTTATGAATAATTTTATAAATTTAGAATTTTCAAAATTATTTAAAATAACAAGTTGGCTTGAAATAAAAAATATATCAACAAATTTTATTTCATGAATTTGTTTTTGAGACAAAAATAAATTAATACTAATTGGGGAGGAATTCGCAAAATTTTTAAGAAAGCAGATAAATATGGTAAGTATGTATGAGAAATTGTTTTGTATATACGCGTAAAGAAATTTTCTATTTTATATATGTTCCTTTGAATATCTTTTTAGAAAGCCAAAAATTTTAAAGTTCAATTGCATTAATTTGCTGAAGAAAGAAGTGATTTGCTTGCTTCTGGTGATTAGGCCAATTTAGGAAAATAAATCCAACAATACATTAAAAGAAAGGATGAGGATATAAATAATGCAGTATTTTTTGTACATATTTTAGTGGATTTTAGTATTGTTTTTTTTATTATAATTTTAACTAAATAAAAATGTAATTTTAGAAATTTAGACAACGAAAACTCTACAATTCGTCCATTCTACCATTTATTTTATTCAGCGTAAGAAGAAAACCACATAAAATAAAAAAATCCATCATGAATTTATTCATAATATGTATGAATAAGTTCATACTATGTATGAAAAAGTTTTGGGAAAAAAATATAATGTTAGATTCATACATATTATGAACAAATTCATTCCAGGTATGAATTATTTTTTTCTGTGTATAACTAAAACGATAAGCCGCGCTTTTATTTTAAACGGTTGTTAATCCACTAGAGATGGATCTTCTATACACAGAAAAAAATAATTCATAAAATGAATGTTTTTTTTTATAATATGTATGAATCGAACATGATAATTTTTTCCCAAAAGTTGTTCATGCCATGTAGGAATTTGTTTATACATATTATAAAAAAATTCATGGTGGAAATTTCTTTAACTAAATTGAGGTTTTTCTACACATATTGAATTAAAAATAAAGATTAATATGGGTTTTCGTTTAAATGGCTGCATTTTAAGTCCATTTTTATTGTTTTTAACTACATAAATTATCAGAAAACATACATATAAATATTTTTCTCCACAAGATTAATGCAATATAATTGAAATAATATGTATATGTTGCATTTATCCTTCACTTCAAGATTTGCATGAACTCCTTAAGCTTCTAATTCATTTTCAGGAAACTAATTATAAGGAACAAACCAACCAACTAAGTATTCTGTTCTGCTGCTTAATTGAAATTATGGACAAATTGGAATAACCTTTTAAAACTGAGTACCTTTCTCCATAATACAGTCGTGAAATAAGGAATTGCAGACGTATTTTTGAACTCTAAAAGTGCAAAAAAGGAAGTTACTAGTCTACGGAACATATTTTTCCCACCAATGTTTCTCAAAACCTACATACCTTTTTATTTTCCTCGCCAAATTATTGCCAACTTGCATATTTGCTTTTTATTTTTGTTTGTTATTATAAATTTAAATTATTTTTGACAATATTTTCATTTTTCTACTTTTTTTTATTTGATGGTTTTAAATTTAAAAACAAATGAAAACATTTATTAATGGTATGAATTTGTTCATAAATATTATGAATTGAAATTAATGAAAGCAGTTCATACTATTTATGACAAATTTGGTTCTGTGTACATTTATTAAAAAATAATAATCACAATAGGAATTACAAAGAAATATTAAATATCTGCTAACAATTGCTATGGTATGTTAAATAAAATATATAAACCGCCATCTACCATTATAATATACTTGAGCGAGAGAAAATTCTTGAGAAGTACAATATGATTTCTTTCCAAAAATCGGATACACGCAGGAAGTAGGTATACTCTTGTTAAATAATAATCTTCGTTTTCAGCTAAATCCAAGCACTGTCTGGAGAATTGGATTTAAACCATTATCGGATGTTGTTCATCCTGTCTTAGGCAACACGGAACACATTGTACATAGTATATTTATCTAAAAAGAAGTAAAAATTATGGTGTTATAAACACACTTATATATGTGTGTGTATACAAACAATATTGCACATACCTTTTCATTTTCCGCGCTTAACGATCCGCTTATATTTACAAATTAATTCCTTTTTTTCAAAACCAAATTAAAAAATAGTTTGACATTTTATTCTTTTCGAAACTAACTTGTTTTTGTAAATTTTATTGAAAAATAAATTTAAAGAAGAATTCATACATTGTATGAATTTTTTCATACATATTACGAACTGAAATCCAAGAAAGCCATTCATACTATTTATGAACAAATTTGGTTCTGTGCAGCTAAACTATTAAAGTTATTTATAATTTATAAAGTTTGCTCTTTCCTGTTAACTTGGCATTGTTCATACATTTTTTTTGTAATTCATTACATAATACAAAATTTTGGAAGATAAACCAAAAAAGTCATGTCAAGAAACAAAATTTTAATATTTAAAGTTAAATAACTTACTCGTATTAGGTAAAAGAGATAACATACCAGTGTAAGCATGATTTGTCTTTGTCTTACAACGTATGTTACATAAAAAAATTTTGAAACCGATCCATAATTAAAATTATTACATGCCCCTAAAGGTTTATGACACCCGAGGTGGTCATTTTTGACACTCTGTATTAAAACAGAGGGATCCAAAACAATATTTAGAAAGCCTGACTCCTTTACAATTTCCAGACTGTGCTTTTTAAGTTCTAAATTTGAATGCTTCCATTGCCAAATCGCTTAACTCGACTTTTTGAATTTTTTTAAACTTTAATTTCAAAACACTTAATTGATTCCTAACAGTATAATATTAAAATTATTCAATTTGGAATTTGAAAAACAATATATCGTCGGCTTGCCTGCAAGTAATGCTATGTGTTTTTTTAACAAGTTTTGAGGACAGTGATAAAACTGTTAAAAAATAGTCTTTTAAGATATTTTATTGGCATCTTGTGCCTTAATGATTCACGACCTCATTTACTGAAATCATCATTAAGGCATATGATGGCAATAAAATGTCTTAAAAGGCCATTTTTTAACAGTTTTTTTGCTCTCCTGAAAATCTATTAAAACACACATAGCACTACTTGCAGGCAATCTCATTTTCTCATTGAGACTCATTCATTTTTCTTTATGGAGTTAAGCGATTTGGCAACTCTTTTGGAAAAAGCGCCACTGTACGTATGAGTAATAAATTAATATCACTCATACGCTTAGTAGTGCCACGTTTTGGTTGTAATTTAGGGAAAAAAAATTCTTACATATTCGTTCGCTACTAAGGAATTTGTTCTTTATCTTGATTTCATTCTTGAAATCGATTGAAATCATTTTTTTTTATGCGCAACTTCCACTTTTTACGATTTTTTTTTAAATAAAAAAAAACAAATTTTTTTTTTACGAATTTTGTTTTATTTAATTTTTTTCAAATATATTTTTGCCAATAGCACTTTAACCCAACGATAATCAAAACAAAATGTTTACAAAATTTGTTTCTTATTTGACTGTCTGGCATATGGCCGAAATAATGTCGTAGAATTAAATAGTCTTGCTAGATATCACATAAATTAAAACTAAAAAAGTAATAAATCCGCAAAAATTCAATATATGATTTTTAGGTTCATAGGAAAAGAAAAAAGTAAAACTTAATATTGCTGCAAACTTAGTTATCATTCGACTAAATGATATCATCTGCTATTTATTGCAGGTATACTAAAGATTTTTTCCCTTAACCCTTTTTATTCTAGGGTCATCATATGATAACACAAATTCAAGAACCGGTATTTTCAAAACGGTATTTGGTAGTACAAAAGTTTGGCTATGAATACAAATACTAAAAACTAGATTATAATTGCAGGGTTACCATATATTGATTTCAAAATCATAACATCGATTTTTTTTAAATCTTGATCCACTGAAGAATGCCAATGGGTTAACTTTTCGATTTTGGTTGCTAATATCTGCGCTAGAGGGCGCGGCGCCCAAAACATTTTATTTCTTTAAAAAATTCGCATATTTTTTTTTTTTTTTGTTTAGGAATACGGCTTCACTTTATTTTCAGTTTAAAAAATTTTAAATTCTATTTTAAAAACTTTTTCGGACAATGTATTCCTGTAACATCCAAAACATCCTCTTATACAACCCCACATTTTTTTTTGTAATGATCTAAATTTTAATATTTTATAAATAAGTATAAATAAGCTAATTTGTATATTTTTAGTATTAAAAATCGTCAAATCTGGCATCAGCGCATGCAATATAATGTTTTGTAAAACATTAAACCTTTAACTGTAAACCAAGGGATTGGTGAGTTATATAAATAAAACCACATGAAACCAATGCCAATAATCACATATGCTAATTAGACTGACCCTTGCAAAACAGCGTAACGAAAAAATATATATAGTCTTTAATCGCTTAAGTCTTAAATGTTGGGATTCTATATTCCTAACAAACTCGAGAAGAATTATACAAAAAGTTTACAATGTTAGTAATTATATTTTTAAGGGGCACTCTAAATTGTATATATGTATGTATGTAGTACTTGAAACCAAAAAAATCATTAAAGCAAACGAATAAAAGATGAAAATTGAAATACAATTCCATTAATGCAGACTATGAAAAAAATTAAAATACAGACACACACAAAATCAGATGGGTATCATACACATATGTATGTGTATATACTATGTATATATCCATATATAATTTTTTGGTTGTGTATGTCTGAATTTGTAAGTTGATAATAATTATGTACATATATTTTAAAAGTACTTGTCTTTTCTTTGTCGCTGTCATTGTAATAGTAAATATATACTCTGTAATTTACAGTCGGTAACCTTAGCAAAAGAATATTTATATTATTTATTTATTGGAGTTTCCTCAAAATATATACGCAACTTATCTGGAGGTTTTGAAAAATCTCTTATTTTGTTTAACCTAAATTACATAAACTACGACCGATTTTAACAAAGAGTTCTAAATGATGTATTGACAATCGAATTTATTATACAATCTGAGGACCATAGAAAAAGTAAGAAAAATATATTATATTACAAAGATTATTCAAAACTAAATTTAAGCAATATAAATCTGGAAACAATGGAAGGAAATTGTAAAAGTTTTTTTAATTAAAACAATAGCCTATACTGAAGCTGACCTGTTCCGGTTATTTATGTTTGTAAAATTACTTTGGTCTATTTTGTATCGACACATCTTAAGATTTTTTCTATAATTAGGCCTGAAATTTTGTAACAAAATAAACTTCTTATTATCAAACTGCGATTCAAGAAATGTCCTTAGATTTATTCCCCACTTCCATTTTGAGGATTAAGATAGAAGTTTTCTGAGTTAAGCAATGAATTTAGAGTTTAATATATGACCGTTTGTAAAAGATCCATACTCCCCTTAATAAGCAGAGTCCGTTTCTGGGTTCCCGCAGGTTTCAATGACATTTGGATATGTGATATAGAAGACAAAATTAAATAAATTTCGGTTGTAAACATATCGCCCCTAATTGATATTTAGGGGCAATAAAAACGATCAAAATTGTACGAAATTATTTTTTCTTTTTAATATTTTTAGTACACGATTTAATGGTTCTAGAAAATACCTTTCAGTAAATTTCAATAAATTATTTTGGAACAAATATGAAAAAACCAAAAAAATGGAGATCCATATTCTAAAATAAAGGCCATTAACCAAGGCTGGAAACACAGAAAACCTTTACTGAACGAATCTCGTTCCAGCTATACAGAAAACATTGCTGAGGTCTTTTTGGGAAATGGTCACAAAAAATATTGTGAACGTATAAATTTTTAATTGAGGAACTGTTCATAGCCTCCATTTTGGTTTGAATATTACGACCAAAAAATTTTTTTTAACCCCAGAACACTAATCTTATTTTTTATACGTTAACGCTAATCATTAGTCGAATCGACGAACATATATATATTACCGATTTTTTAGATATCTATATTTAAACCACAAAAAAATCTTTACAAAGTTGACAGTTGGTTTTATTTTAAATGTAAATCGATTTACAAATTTAATTTTTTTGTAAAACAATTAGGTTAAAATTTATATTAATAACAAATACTCTTGAGATCAATTGTTGAAAATAATGAATAAATAAGAAATAATGACACTAGCCATTAGTCGAATATACTAACATTTTCCTAAATAACTCAAAAATAGCAATACTTACTGCAACAATGTGACCACTAAGAACAAGAGAACACCTTTGACTGAGAATACAAGAGAATTTAGACCGATCGGTAAAACGAGAAAAAAGCTGTGCACAAAAATGTAAGTGCTGTTAGTCGAATCGACTAAGATTAGCGTTCTAGGGTTAAAATTGTTGAGTATAGCATACACGTTCAATATTATTTATAAAATTTTTCAAAAATCAAACAATCAGAACATTTTATTATTAAATACTCTGTTCTGATTGGTTGATTTTGAAAACATTGATCAATAATATTGAACGTGTGTGTTTGCCTTTAGATTGAACAAATTCTAAAAATCTTAAAAAATCATTGTTTAAGGAGTCATGATCACACAAAGGAAAAACATTGTTGAGGTGACCATATTTGAAGAGCAACATATATTTTTATCATAATACGTTTCCTAGATTAGCATATTATGATTCCAATATTATCATATTATAGTTCCAGCATTCTGTTAAATCTGACTTAAAAAACTACGCTCGTTTTATTTTATTCAAAATAATATTTATTCCTTCACCAATTAAATTAATTTAAATAAATGAATGTTATTTCAGTTTGACTCAAGATCATAAATTAATACCACTTTCTGTTTAAATTATTTTCAAATAAAAGAAAGATGATACAATTTTTACAAGTAAATTACAAAGAATAAAAATTATTGAAAAAATTCCATAAGACCAGCAAGGCAAAGTGCGCATTTTTTTTTAAATTAATTTAAATTTAGTAGCTTTGAGGTTAAGAAGAATAATAAACCATTTTCTCTAAAAATTATAAATACATTAATTTATACATTAATTTGCAAATCAGACTAGATCTAGTTTGGTTATCGCTTATATATGTTCGAAATGATCATAATATTTTTTTTAGTGATCGCAATATTTTCCCATTGATTATATTACGGCAATTTAGAAAATGTTGTGGTAATTTAGGATTATATTATGGTAATTAAAATTTTTTTTTTTCAAAAAATCTCTCACGCTCCTTTTTAACAATATTTTTTCAACATGAGTACAAAAACTTTTTATAATTTTTTTTAAATTTTTTTCTTTAAGGTAGCTTTACAATCTATATTTTTACCAGACATCCTGGGTAGACCGGATTCCTTCTTCCACAAACCATTTCACTGTTAAAACAAATACCAATAAGTTATTTTTTTATTTTGTACGTCCTTTTGTTTAATACACGCACAGAAAAAACATGGTTGGTATGACCATATTCGAAGAGCATCATATATTTTTGGGTTTATGATTGCGACAATCATATTATGAAATACCTTTTTCTATCATAATATGATCCCTTAGTTACTACATTATGATTCCAAAGTGATCCCAATATTATCATATTATAGTCCTGTATGTCATACTATGATCCCTATATTTTTTTATTGTATTCTTTTGAAGGTGAGTGAAAAAGCTGTGCATGATTTGTTTTATTCAAAATATTACATTTATTTATTCAATGACTAATTTACAAACTTAAATAATTTAAATTAATTTTATTTATCACTAAAAATAAATTATGGAAACATCTGATAATAGCGAATAGCAAAATATTGATAAAAATACAATTTTACAATACATCCGAAATGATCATAACATGTTTTTAGTGATTATATTATGTTCTTAATGATCATAATATTTTCCTCATGATCATATTGTGGTAATGAAGAAAATTTTGTGATCCTTTGGGATCATATTACGATCATCAGGGTGATCCTTTGGGATCATATTATGATCATCAGGAATATAATATGATCAGTACGAAAATATTATGATTAGGGCAACCAAAAAAAAGCTCTAAAAGCAATGTTTTAAGCTTTTAAAAAAAGCTCGAAAAAACAGTAAAACAAGCAGTTAAAATGCAAAAATAAGCCCTTAAACTTCATCACTTCTTCATCAAAATCCTCATAAAATTTAAATTTTTTATTTAATACAGGGTCCGCCATCTAACGTTTTTTTTTCAACTAGTGCTTATTTCGTGAATGGTAACACTTAGCTCATGTCTGATTTGACAGATAATTAGTTTTATCCTTCCGCTGAACGAATATGGTTGTGTATACGCTTGAACAACGCTGGGAAATATTGCGACATTACTTTGAAAATCATGGTAATGAGCAAGGAGTGGCCGTTACAGTGAATGGTGATCGTTATCGGGCCATGTTGAACGAATTTTTGTTCACAAAAATTGAAGAGGAGGATATTGGCAACATTTGGTTTCAACAGGACGGCGCTACGTGCCACACAGCCGAAGCCACACTCGATGTTTTGCGCCCTGTTTTTGAAGATCGCATTATCAGCCGCAGAGCTGAAGTCGTTTGGCCACCTCGGAGCTGCGATTTGACACCGTTGGACTATTATTTGTGGGGTGCCGTCAAAGATAAGTGTTACGCCGACAAGCCAGAGACAATTGACGCTTTAAAGGACAATATTCGTGAAGCCATTGGTGAAATACAGCTGCACACAATCGATAATGTGCTTAAAAATTGGGCCGATCGTGTAGGCTACTGCATGGCCAGCCGAGGCAGCCATATGAATGAAATTATTTTCCATTATTAACCGGAAGGATTGTACTTTCAAATAAAAAAAGAAATTTGAGAAAATATTCAGTAGTTTTTTTTTATAGCATTTTCAAAAAATAAAGTTATTTGGCAGACCCTGTACAATGCTACATTCCTTGGAACTTCAGGAATCTTAAATTTATTTTCATCGGGAAATGCATTAAAGAATTAAATGTGCTAAAATCATTCTTACCTAAGGAAATCGTCATTGTCATATTTTTACTATTAGAATTCAGGTTGGAAAAATAAAAAATTTATTTTAACAAAAGATTTTTTAATTTAAAATAAATCTAAAAAAACAAATTTTAAATAAAAAAATTTATGTCGACTTAAAATAATTTTAAAAATGACTGATTTTATGAAAAAAAACAAAAATATGCTTATTTTTCAAAGAAAATAGCAAAAATAAGCCAATATTTACAAAATAAGCAAAAACAAGCAAAATTAGATAAAATAAGCAAAAAAAAAGCTCTAACAAATATTGCTTAAAATTCTTATATTTTTAAGATCAGAACTTGTATATAATCTAAACGGTTCTATCTCTTCAAATAAAAAACATGCCCTGGCTTCTTTTTGGTTGGCCTAATTATGATCATTTCGTTGTGCAATTACATTTTTTTTTAAATTTTGCGGATTTTTTAAATTTTTTTTCGTACAAAACTAAAATCTATCACATCACACTAGTTCTTATATACACTCTGAAATAATATTTTTGCTACTTGAGTACAAAAAATTAAATAAATGATTACTTTTTTCACTTAATTTATAGCACTAAACACTTTCTTGCATAATAAACAATAATTTTATTTGAGGATTGCTTGACAATCTGTATCTCTCAAGACTTCTTGAGTAGAGCGAGTTCTTTCTTCCCAAAAACAATGTCGCTATTAAAATGAATACCAATACGATATTTTTCTATTTTTTTAGTATTTTTTTTAATACATATACATTATTTATTTTAGTGTTTCTTACAACTTCTTTTCAGAAAATCTTAAACAGGACTGACGCTAACTGATAGATGACGCTCTTAAAAAAATATACTGATCATCTCATGGTTGTCAAAACTATACCAATGATTGTGATTATGATCTCCCTCAACTCAGATAATAACATGATTGCAATTCGAAGACAGGAATATGGTTGTCCACATAATATATGATTGCAGACGAGAGAAATAATGTGATAACCGAAAAAAGAGAGATTTTAATTATAAAATGATTATAGGCGACCATATCATTTGTAAAGTATGATTAATACAATGTATGGCAGTAGCGACCATAGTTTGGTAGCTGTGATCATATTGCAACCATATTTTTTCTCTGTGTGTATATATTACTTTACTTGATTGCTTCTTGCAACATATTTACACAAAATCTCAAACAAGAATGACTCTAACTAAACGATGGTGCTCATAAAAATATATACTATATTTCCAAATTTGTTGTGGCCGTTGAATTTGCACTTTCGGTTTGGTCTTGTTATTTGTAAAAGAGATATTTTGAGTAGAGTTTGCATTTGACCGCAATTTTGCTTAACCGTGGTTACGATCATAAGTTCAAAAGGTATTTTCAAAAAAATTCGGCCTCCATATAATTTTTCTACCAGTAAGTTTTTACATGTTTCTGTTGTATAATCTTCTTGTTATTGTTATAAATGTTGTTTTGCTCTTATATTGTATTATAAATTCAACAACATTTTATTTTTTAAGATGTAATTTAATTGAATTTAACACGCATTTAACTTTAAACAATAATAACACAAACATTCAATATTGTTTTACTATACAAAAAGTAAATTAAAGAAAAGATGAAAAATAACAACATTTTAGAGTCGTGTATGGATAATCATATAGGGTGGTTAACAGCCGTAGAATCCATCGATAAGAGATTTTGGTTAAAATTAGGCACAGGAACTTAGCCTAATGGAGTAAGCCGTTATAAAAGCTTTCCAAATTATTCATTCATGTCAACATATCATTAGCTTGAAAGTAATTGAAAACATTTTAAACTCATATCACTGACTACAAGTTTACTTAACAAATATTGCTGCATTACCAAGCGGAAAGTAATCAGGAATTATTATATGAGGCAGTTATAATATTAAGAGCAATTTTTTTGATTGAAGTGTGTATAAGTTTATAAGTATGTAATCTGTGGTATATTTTAATGCTTATTTGATCTATTCTATATGTATTCCTTACAACACATATAAACACTTAAAGTAAACAATACTTACCCAACTGTTGTTTGTAGGTATTTACATTTAACTACAACTTAAGATCAAAAAACCTAAAACTTTGTGATGTGTTTTCAAAGAAAATTAATCTTGTTAGTTGGACGAGAAAATCGCATGTCAATATATAATTATTTAGTTTTTTTTTATATCACGCCCCCTAAAAGTATACACTGAGTAAAATTTTTATCATCAGCGTTAGTAAATAATATTACACAAAACAAACAATGATTATCTAAACAACTAAATACGTCAAACAAAATATGAAATAAATGAAAAAAAGGAGAGAATGGAATCAACGGTATTGTGTATTGTATTAACCTTTAAAGAATATAAGGTAGGTCCAAACCCATATATATGATGCTTTCCAAGCCAACTGCCCTTTACACTGAAAGAAATATCTGTCATGTTATTAATGATATAATTTCATACACACAGAGAAAAAATATGCCATTTTCCAACTGAAATTCAGTTAGATCTACTAAAATAGGTTGGTACAACTGAATATTGGTCATCACAACAAAATTCGGTTTATACAACTGAATTTTAGTTGCACTACCCAAAATATTTAGAAATCACATTCCAATATGGTTTCACCAACCGAATTTATTCGTTGTAACAACCAAAATAGCCTTGGGAATTCGGTTGGAAATTTTTTTCCTGTGTGTAAATTTTTTTTTTTTGTAGAATCAATGAAAAATTTCATTATATATATAATATTTAACTACCCACAGAAATTGTCGGATGCAAAGAACCGGTTGTAGAACAACTTGTACTTGCAAACAACCTGTTCTATTTTATCTTCTATCATTGGTGATTTTTGTTTGAGTTTGTCCCAAAAGCAATTGTTTCTTTTCCTCCAAACTAGAACAAGTTGCCTTGGAACCGGTTCTAGAACCAGTTATATAACTGGTTCTGCGAGAGTGAAACCTTCCATTTTGACTCCCATGAATCAGTTCTAGAGCCTGTTCTATGGAACCGGTGGCAAAAAGACCTATTCTAGAACTTATTCAAAGGTAACCAGTTCAAAAAAATTTTGCTGGGTAATATTTTTCATAACTTTTATTTCATAAAATTTCATAATTTCGTTAAAAACAATTCATTGAATTTCATAAATTAGATTTTCATAAATTTAATGAAAATATTCTTTATATCCCAGTGAAGAAACGGTAATGATATATCATTATTTTTTGGACTACCAGTAATGACACCCACTTACCTTCTGCATTATTTTAAAACATATAATAATGAGTTACTGATAATGACTTATTTTTGTCATTATTTCAAAAAGAAAATAATTTTCTAGATTGTTTTTTTAATTTTTTGAAATCTATTTTTACACTCAATATTCTTTAAACACTGGTAAGGATATATGTAACCACATAATTTTTGATTTTTTGTATGTTGGCGAGTAAGCTTACTTGTGTACATGTCGATATAGCTCAGATGGTAGAGCTATTGACTGGCAATCTGTAGACCCAGGTTCGATTCCCGCACTAGGAAATTTTATTTAAAAGTAAATACAATAAAAAATATTTTTTTTTATATAATTTATTTTTTTGAAAATCTATTTTTAGACTCATTATTTTCGTCAGTACTGGTAAGCACATAGGTAACGCTATATTTTTTGATTTTTCGTATGCTGTTGTGTAACCATAACTCATTATTTTTCGCGACATCGCCATATAAAGGTAATAAGAAATGTAATAACAAAAGTAACTAGTAACCATTACCAAGCATGTAGTTACATAATCACATATCTGGTAATGATTTTCTGCACTGGAATATTTTTTATATGTCTGATAGGATTTTTTAGAAATTTTAGTAGTTTAATGTGTTTTTTTGTCGCAACAATAACTTTTATTTTTGCTCGAAAAAATAAAAATTCAAAAATAACTTCTATTCTTGCTCAGGAAAATAAAAGTCAAAAAATAACTTTTATTTTTGCTCAAAAAATTAAAAGTCAAAAAATGCCTTTTTTTCCATCTGACTTTTATGATAAAAGTCATAAACGGTTAGGTCCCTGGTGTGAATTATTTTGTTTTTTCTGTTCCTTCTATTTTAGCTATAATTTTGATAAAATATAGCTAAAATTTTTCTGTAATAGTCAAAACACAATTTCGATAAAAATTTTCAGAAAAAAGCGGGAATTTTTCCGAAACTCTATTTAGCATTCATTGTCGCCTTTTGCATAATTTAATCGAGCAACGAATTTAGTTTTTCTTCTAACCAATATTAACAAGTTATGTATTTACATCTGATTATAATGATGATTTCTTGCTGTTATACTCATTGAATCAAATATAATTTTGCTGCATTATATTTTGTAATAATACAAAAGAATTCAAATTTCTTGTTCTTTGTTGTTTGTTGCTTGACTTAATAAGCCTAGCTGGAAATCGAAATTTACTTTTGTGTTCAGAATGCGAGAAATGGCAAAGAAATTGTACAAACATCCACATGAGGTTTGTAATGCTTCAACATTATTATTATTGTTTTTTGTTATAGGTAGAGAAAAAAAGTAAATAAATGGTTTTGATTAATTCCAATTCTCTTTCTCGTTCATTGTGCTTTGTGTTCGCTCATTAAATCAACTGTATGGGGACTTGATAGGTTTGGGTAAACAACTTTGTATCATTAAAACGGAAATGAATATATTTTGCAGGATATTTACTTCAGCAAACAATCAGTTGGAAGTAATAATGATGAGTTATAATTAATTGATATTATGTGATAATTACTTTTGGATAAATAAGTACAATACAAATAATAATGATAAAATCAAGTTAATAATTTTTTTTTATTAAAAGTTGGACAAACAAGGGACTCAAGAGAGATAAACAAAGAGGCAATTTTTTTCCCTTTTATGTAAGGTTTGCGAAAAAGTTAGAAAAGGAATTTGTAATTGTGGTTATCAATTTAAATAATTAGTGTTAATGATATTGACCTCTCAAAGTAGGCAATATTTTTTAGAGTAATTAATATTTTAGAAGTTAATAAGAAAAATCAATATTAATTATTGGCATTACGCAAATAGTAGCAATCAAGGCTCTTCAAGCAGTATTATACAACAAAAGGAAAGAGCAAACAATCACATGAACAACCGAATATCAAAATATCAATGAATTTCTAATAGTGGGTTGAAATTACGTTATTAAAACGAAATAATGTATTTAAACTAATTAACTATTCCCCTAAAAAAAAGAAAACTATTTTATGTAACACACTTTTTCATTATATTATTAAAAAATGCATAAGAATGTTGTTTATAATTTTTTTTTTTTTGATTTTTAATAGTTAATTTAATCTAAAAGTTTTACAGTATTCGCTAGAGTGTAAATTTTACCTACGCTGCATAGAGCTTTTATATTTGGTTTTTTTATAACCATTTACTCCCACACTAAAATGATTTATTCAGCAACTTTTATTGTTGAAGAAACTGCAAATTATGGTAATGTATAAAATAGTTATAAACTATTAACTAAAAAATTTTTTGCCAAAAAGTAATTAACAATCTAAAACGCTTAATGGAGCATAGGAAACAAAATTAACATTGCGGCAAAAAACTTGTTACTGTTTTAAATAAAAATTTATTATTAATGCAAAACTAAAGAAAGGATAAAAATTAAAGTTGATTATGCCTACACAATAAGATTTGGGTCATAATACCATAAAGGGATAAAATTCCGTTAATTTATTGGAAAATATAGTGAACTATATAATTGGGTGTTATGAAAAGCCGGCAGCGTTCAAGTATTTTTGATGAAAACAAATATCAACACAATATAATTAGGGTTCATATTTGTTGCAAATGCCTTGAAATGAAAGAAATCGATTTTTTTTAATGCTAACCGGTGCCGAAAGTTGGCCGAAAATGAGTCATTTTGAAAAAAGTGTATTATTATTGAAAATTGCCAAAATTCGAAATTTCGAAAAAATGTATTTTTTATTTCACTTATCCATTTAATGTAGTCAAAATTATTTAGATATGGAATTTTGACTTCATCTGATACCACTAACCCACTTTAGCGTGGAGTCCAAATTGATCCGCAAATTTGATAAAAATGCAAAAACGTCTTTTTTTAAAATTAATTTCAAAAATGTTTCTAAATGCCTAATTTAACAGTTGTTACTAAAGAAAAACATAAATTCGAAAACCGATAATTTGAGGTTGTGTTTGGAGCAACTCCTTTCCAGGACATTTTATTAAAATTGCTTATTTTATTAATAATTGTAAATCAGTAGAAATTAGTGCAAAGCAGACCCTCTTTCATTATTTTTTATTTTCTTAATAACTGAGAACGAAGTAATTTAATTTTAAGAACCTTTAAAAACCATATTAAGTTATTTTGCTATGGTCAAAAATATCATTGCAATTGTAATGAAGATTTCACTTATTTTTATATTTTTTTAATCTGATAAAATCCATTAATCGGATTTACAAAATCCTAATGATTGACGGTAGTTCATGTTCCACTCAATTTTCTTTACAAAAACAATTACAACTTTTACATCAATAGTTTCGGAAAATTCAAACTGAAATGCAAGTTTTATATATGTTATTATGAATTCCAGAAAATATCATAATAATAACAGTTTTTGTCCTCACGGGTCCACTAAGGCAAACCCATTTTTATTTCTTTAAAATTCCAAAAATTCGCGATTTTATTCACGATTTCTTTAAACTAGTACCTTTATTCAATAGAATAAGACACAATAATACGCAATGACAGGGTAGTGTTCTTATGCCAGTCAATATTCGTATCAAAGAATAGCTGTCACAGTTTGTTAGTTGTTTCATGCTTATCTGTATTGAGAGAAATAATTAGTAGTATAGATTTGTCATTACACCCCCCCCCCCCCACCCGAGTTTTATTGGAAATGGTCTTAAATGGAAGAAATCGTTTTGTTTTTGAAAAACGTGGCGAAAGTTGGACGAAAGAAGTGTATTATTATTAAAAATTCCCATTCCCATTCCATTTTGGAAAGAAGTGTATTATTATTAAAAATTCCCAAAAATTCGAAACTTCGAAAAAAATATTTTTTTATTCTACTTATTCATTAAATATTGTCAAAACGATTCAGATATGGAATTTTGACTTCATCGGATATCATTAACCCACTTTAGCCTGGAAACCAAAAATGACCCAAAATTTTGATAAAAATTTAAAAACGTGTTTTTTTAAATTTATTTTAAAGATTTTTTAAAATACCCAATTTGGAGATGTCGATTGCCATTTGTAATAGTTGATATTAAAGAAAAACAATAAATTGAAAATATGATAATTCGAGTTTGTGTTTGAAGCGAATGCTTTCCAGGACATTTTACAAAAATTGGATATTTTGTTAAAAATTTAAAAAAAGTTTTAATGTTTTCATAAAATTTAACATAGTTTTCAGAAAAATATCACTTAAATTTACTTAGAATATTAATATTATTAACCCTTAGTGGCCTGGGGTCAGAAAACACCCATGAAACTTAATTATGACTACGAGATTGTAATGCCATCAAATTGATATAAAAAAAATCGCAACTGAATAAAAATAATTATTTTATGTAACATGATCCATATGGGGTTAGTTTTTATACTTTTGGTGAAAAACGAACCACTGGAAAATTTACAGAATAACACCTTTCATAATTTTCGGAAACGTATCACTTAGATGAATAAAAAAATTTTTTTCCACTTGATAAAAATTGTTATTTTGGGTACTACATATTATTATGAAAGTGATATTATACTTATTTGAGGACTAAAATTCTAAAAGTACTACAATACCGTTAAACGTTAAGATTTTTTTTATGTGCCACCGGGTTTTGAATAATGCTTCGTTAATGTGGTACACATATTGTCTTATTGCTATTGGGGCTTTGGGTGTTCCTCGACTTTTTTTATATTAAGTTACAATCACCGCGTTTATATCATCACTATAAATCCATATAAGGTAATTTACTTAAGTAAAAATACCTTTAGTTACCAAATCAATGCAAAAACAAAAAACCTAATTTTTCAAAAGGTACATTAAATTTTTGCAATTTCATATTGTGCCATCAATTTTACTATGTAAAACGAAAAAATATTATGATGACCCAATACACTGACCCATTAGATGTAATAGGATTAGTGTGCCTCGTAATAATGTGGGTTTTTGGAGAGCTTCACGTATTCTGTATTAGCTTTTGTCATGCTCCTACTATGTATTTGTTTCGTGCACACTATCGTGATATACCTCTAACTATGCATATTTTCGACAAGTATCAAAAGGTGTGTTAACTTTTTTATTACATGAAAGGTTGAAAATTTTTTTTTTTTTGTTTTAAAGAAAAGCAACACTCAGGAAATTCTTCCTATTAATTATCGTGTTGCTTCCTTTGGAAAGCGGATAGAGAAGAAGTGAAAGGTGGTGAAAGATGAAGGGCTTCAAATATGGCAACACTGTAATTGCGCGAGATGTTGAATTTTTAGAACAATTGTTGCGCGCCATCTGATGGTGAGTTGGCGAACTTTGTTGAAGCTTTTTAGTTCATAGCCCTGTTATATTATTTTACTTCGGTGGGGTTAAATGCTATAGGAACACCGAAGGAGGACGCTGCGATATGTATGAGGGATAGAAAAAACTCATACATATTACTATTTTTCATAAATTGATGTTGCCTTGGTTGGGGCTCGAACCCGCAACCTCACGTGTAACAGTCCAACGCGCTAACCATTACACCACAGCGCCCACACTGCAAAAATTTTAAAGTTTCAAAAATGTGATGTCACAAATTTTAAACCATCGCTGATCGGTCTTTTTGTTTGAAAGAGACATATCACTTTAACATGGCGTTGTCATTGGAAATGACCAATTGCCACAGTTTAGACACATTGTGGCAGTAAGGTGGTGTGTCTAAAAATAGCTTTTCAAATAAACTAATAAAACATTAAGAATTAGAAATAATCTACTTGGCGTCGAAGTAGGGCTCGATAACACAACCTTCTGCTTGTAAGGCAAACGCTCTACCGTCTGAGCCAACGTTGCTTATGCGTGATGGCTGGCTGATGGTTAAGTTATGTTTTTCGTTTCTATTCAAATAAAAAAGAGAAAGAAAAAACAAACACACACACACACAGCAAATAAAAAAAACATGGCAAAGAAAAAAATAGAAAAGAAATTAACATTAACACACACACAAATATGGTGGAAGTGCCTTGAATATGCCCCCGATTGACCGGTCATGGGATAAGTCCCTTAATGGCAGTTGCCTTAGTTTTTTCGTTGGCCAAAACTAAATTAAAAAATCAATTAAAAATTAGAAAATTACTCCAAATCCTCTTATAATATAAATAAAAATTTAAAAAATTCCCCTTAAGTTACAAAGAAAAGTTAAATGAAATACCAATTGTTAAAACTAAAACAGCTTTAACATTAAAAAAACGTTGAAAATACAAAACTTAAAATTTCTTAGCAAAACATTATAGAAATTTAAAATAAGAGCTAAAATAAGCAAATCGTGAAAAAATAAAGTTAAAAATAAATAAATAAAAGAGTAAAATAAATAAAAAATATTTTTAAAAATATGCCGCGAATTTTGTTTTTATTTCGATATCGGTCAAGTTTTTTTAAAAGCAACAGTGAAAATAACGGATCAGAAAATACTTAGAAAATTAATTCATTTTTTTTTGTTCATATTTGTACTAATTTAGTAATATGCCTTCGGTTGACCGGTCACGGGATAGGGCCTTGGAGGGCAATTGACTCCTCATTTCCCGTAGGGTACTTATTAAACAAGTGTAAAAGCTAAACTCCGATTAAATATTGTTTATAGTACTATTTTTAGAGGTGCATAAAAAGCAATTTCTCACCATTTTTATACCCTACACCACTATGTGGTCAGGGTATTATAAGTTTGTGCTGATGTTTGTAACACCAAAAAATATTGGTCGTAGACCCACCTTATAGTATACCGATCGGCTCAGAATTTTTTTTTATTTCGATTTAACGATGTCCGTCTGTCCGTCCGTCTGTCCATTCAATCTTGTGCGCACTCTACAGGTCGCAAATATTACGATATTTTGACGATATTTGGTACGCAGACCTATGTTGGCCCAAGGACGAACAAGTTTGATTTTGGTGAACATCGGTCCATGTTTAGACCTAGTGCCCATATAAGGGTCCTACCAAAATTATATTGTTTATACGCTGTAGGTCGTAAATATTAAGATATTTTGACGAAATCTAGTGCACAGACCTATGTTAGCCCAATAACGTAGCATATTGATTTTGGTGAATATCGGTCCATGTTTAGACCTAGTGCCCATATAAGGGTCCTACCAAAATTATACTGTTTATACACTGCAGGTCGTAAATATTAAGATATTTTGATGAAATTCGGTACACAGACCTATATTGACCCAATAACGCAGCCTGTTGATTTTGGTGAACATCGGTCCATGTTTAGACCTAGTGCCCATATAAGGGTCCTACCAAAATTATACTGTTTATACGCTGCAGGTCGCAAATATTAAGATATTTTGATGCAATTTGGTACATAGACCTATGTTGGCCCAAGGACGAAGCTTATTGATTTTGGTGAACATCGGTACATGTTTAGACCTAGTGCCCATATAAGGGTCCCACCAACATTATATTGTTTATACGCTGCAGGTCGCAAATATTAAGATATTTCGATGAAATTTGGTACATAGACCTATGTTGGCCCAAGGACGAAGCCTATTGATTTTGGTGAACATAGGTCCATGTTTAGAACTAGTGCCCATATAAGGGTCCCTCCAAAATTGGCTTGGTTACAAACTGCAGGTCGCAAATATTAAGATATTTTAATGAAATTTGGTGCGCTGACTCACATTCTAGAAAATTTTGACACAAGCCCCATTTTAACCCATTCGAATTTCGGATCCAAACAATACACCAGACTGGTGTAGGGTATTGTATAGTCGGCATGCCCGACTTTAACCTTTTTACTCGTTTTTTATATATACATATACATAAAAAAATATTGAATTTAAACAACTTAAATAAAAATATTTAAAAGAAATTAATGGAATAAAAAAATAAAAAAATATGGAAATGCCAAATTATACCAAAATCACTCTTTGCGATCACTTTTCGAGCAATTACTCTTTAGAAGCAATACTTAAGTGGTTTTTTGGAAGTTGTGCAGAAGTAGTTCTAAAAAAGCTGTAAAAATATACTAACGGATACTTTGGAAGCAATGAAAGAAGTGATTTTTTGAAGTTGTTCAGAATAACTTATAAAAAAGCAGTAAAAATACACTAACGGATACTTGTGAAGAATTGAAAGAAGTAGTTTGTAAAGCATTACTTGCAATTTTTTTTGCTGGGAAATTTGAAGTAATGTTAGAAATAAGTCATTATTGGTAGGGCATTATTTTTTGTTTGAAATAATGAGAAAAGTAGCTATTTATTAGTAACTCATTATTTAATGTTTTACAGAAATGCAAAAAGTAAGTCGGTGTTATTAATGAAATCCTAAAAATAATGATATATATATATATATGATATATATATGATGATATATACCGTTTCTACACTGAGTATTTACCAGTCTATTTATTCTCTTAATTATTTTGTTCGCGATGTATCAAAAGTAATGGGTAGTCATTACCTTTTCACTTACCAAAAAATACAAAGCAGTGTGTAGTCGTTATCTTTTCTCTAGCAAAAAACGCAAAATAATGACTACTAATTATTTTTGGGATATCGCGAACAAAAGTATTAAAGCGGGTAAATATACTGATAAGTAGTGGAAATCCTATTTTTGCTGGGTTTTGAAGTCAATAGTTAATTAAATAATCAATCGGTCCTATTCAGTTTTGAAATCATAATCCATGGTATTTTGTAAAAAAAATATACTACAACCTCAAAATTCGAATTTATAGGCAGTTGTTCAACTTTAAAACACGATAAACGACAATCAATTTGATAGTGTAAATTTACATTCACAAAATATATATCAAAATTTATATTCGATTTTATGCTATCGAATATATGTAATTGTGTTTCTTATAGTACATTTGACTTCTATATAGTAAGATATATTTATTTTCATTTCCCTTTTTTCCAAATCGGCAACATTTTAGCATAATCCTTTTATTTTATTACCATTGCACCAGGTGGTAGACGCCATAAAAAGTTTAGCAAACAAAAATAAATAATAAAAAATAAATTGTAAAATGAAATTTTACACCTCAGCTTCTAATTAATCTTAATCTTAAAAGTAAATTATGGTGAAAATTAACCAATTATTTTAATATTTTATTTAAAATGGCAAATTAAAAAATTAATATCAGTTTTAAAGCTTTCATGCAATAATAAAAATGATCATTATGATTGCATTTAATTATAAAATAAAAAATATGTTCATCAAAAGCAAGTACAAATTACTAAAAAGACGACAATGGGGGAAAAAGCGTATAAAAATACAATTTAATCAAAAAAGTTTTCTCATTTAAATATACTTAAAAGTAAAATATAACAAATGTATACAGAATAAAAAGCAGTCAACATCAGAGAAATGAAAATAAAAAATAAAAAAAAAAACATATTAAAACAGGTGTCATAACTTAATATAACATCATCATTTGCCAAACAAACAAACAAATAACAACCAAAGCAACGAATAACTTTACAGTAATTTTAACGAATACATGGTAGAAATGGTGGAAATACTGCACTATGTTCCAAAATTTATTAATATTATTTAAATATTATAAAGTGCTATTTTTCAGTAAGTACTATCTAGTAGGTAATCATAATTTATAAATTTTGAAACATTATTTTAAATTTCTATTCGATTTTACTTTAAATTTCAGCCGATAGTGCTGTGAAGCAACAACGAAAGCCAAATGTAAACAATGTAATAAAACAACATTTTAACATGTGCAAAAATATTTATGTACAAGACATACCCAGAACTGTAAAATATAGAACACCCCTACACTAGCATGGATCGAATTCGGCCTATGGTACTTCGCTAAGAGTAACCCTGCGAAATTGTGTATAGATGGAAAATAGTTTTTGGAAAGTTTAAGCCAAAACAGAATTGAACTTCGATTTAAGTTTTTAATCTAAAAGCCTAATATTTTCGAACAAAAGAGATTTTTTTATAAATAGAAATTTGTTTCTCGAATAATATTTCTTCATTCCCCTTTATTAACAAGGAAGAATTTTGATCGATCCCCACAGGGAATTTAAGATTCGAAATCATATAAATAATTAAATTGTCCTATTTTTTGAAGCAATTTTTATAGAGACTGTAAATTTACTCTGGTCAATAAATAATTATAATTTGGCTAAAACTTTTAAAAAGCTATTTCTTTCATCTATTCATTGTCCATTAATGTCCTAGCCAAAATTGCCCCACCGGCCAAATTCGATCGACCCTACTCTTTATACTCTAAAGGTGAATATGTGCAGAAAATTATGCAAAAGTATTACAAGTTTATGTTTTTAATTTCACAATGATCCTGGTGACAAA
The DNA here is from genome assembly GCA_949987735.1 of Leucophora obtusa. Taxonomy (NCBI): domain Eukaryota; kingdom Metazoa; phylum Arthropoda; class Insecta; order Diptera; family Anthomyiidae; genus Leucophora; species Leucophora obtusa. The sequence goes on from OX465297.1 coordinate 195,384,678, forward strand.
CAGGGTTAACGAATTGTAGTTTTTTTTTCTAAACATGCAAATGCTTGGATGTTATTATTGTCAGTGTTTTTTGTTTTGTAAAGTTACTCTCTATCCATCCACAGCATAAATTTTTATGTTTGTATTTGTATAAGGGGATTTGTGTTTTGAGAACCATATAACAATGACACAAATGTCAAAATTTATACTTGTATATTTTACACACTGGCACACATCCATACGTTTTTTAATGTTGGTTTAAAGTTTTATGATGGCAGGTAAAAAGTCAAATTGAAAAAGGTTTTGTCTGTTTTCATTTAGCAAAAAGAAAAAACCGTAACTACATACCAAAGTTCAAACGTTTTACATTCTAAAGTTGAATTCAGAGTGTTAGTATTCCTGTGTATGTGTATGTGCTTATTTTTGTTCAAAGGGGTTTATTATGTTAGCACTGATATTATTATTGTACTTGTGTAATTTGAAAAGTTTTAAAAGAGTACTGAAAAAATATATAAAATGCATATATACATTATGGTGAACCTTATTTTTCTCCTTGAAATTTAAGGCAAATTTTCGTTTGGGTATAAAAATACATCATGCAGAAAATTAAGGTGATCTTAAAGGGTGGTTCAACCATAATGCACGATATTAATTGTGAGTTACAACTTAACGTTAATTTGACATTTCTTTGTTTCAGTGTTTGGCAAATTCAATCATGGAGAGGTACACAATTGAGCAGAGCGTTAAGATTGTTAAAGCCTTTTACAAAAGTGGGCGTTCAAATCAAAATGCATTTCGTGCACTTCTTTGGTGAGCATAATCAACCAAATGTGTCCATAATCGGGAGAATTGTGCGCAAATTTTAGCAAACCGAGTCTTTAGGAAATATGAAAACACCTGTGCATGCTCGCCCAGTTCTTTCTGCGGAAAACATTGCTGTTGTTCGCGATAGTGTGGCAGAAGAGCCGTCAAGCAATTACCGTGAATGCTGTTCGCTATCGCGAGATGATAAGGGACTTCTTGTGGCCACGATGGTGCCACTTGCCACACAGCCAACGAAACAATGACTCTTTTGCGCGAGAAATTCAATGGCCGTATTATCTCACGACGCACAGTGCTTTGATCCCACATAACGATTGGACAAAAATTGAAGGAGTGGAGACAGAGTTTTGAAATTTGGTATACTGACTTAGAGCCCCTTAGTTAAGAAAAATTTAAATTTTTGGAAATATCGGGCCAAGGACACGCCCACTTACCATAGGTCCTGAAAATTAAAAATATTATATTAGCTACATAAATGGACGTAAAATTACAAAAAGTATTCATTGAGATGCACATAAAACTGGAAACGTTTGTGTCAATTTTTATCAAAATCGAAGCATCCTTTATTTTAAAATCTTTAAAAAACCTGAATTGATATAAGTTCAAGCCATATTTATGCCACATTTGGCTAAAATCGAATCATTAATAATAAAACAAATGCCTTTCACAAAAAGTGGGTTTTAAACGCTTAAAATAATTTTTCTAAAAAAAAAAAAAAAAATTAAATATAATTACGATAGGAAACCATTTGAATTCTCCATTTTAGGCATAGGATATGTTCAGCGAACTTATGTAAAACACTACGAGGAATATTTTTGTGGAACATTTCAACCTTCTAACTCTTTAATTAAAGGAACTTTTTTGGCCCCTTTTTAAAACGGACAAAACCGACCCGTAAGTTGAAGAGTTAGAGGGTTAAAATGTTCCCCAAAAACATTTGCCATGAAATTCTACTATAAGTCTTTGAAGACATCAGCATTGAAAATTTAACTTAAGTATCAGTAATAAAAAAAAAAACTTAAAATGTATTTAAGGGTTAATTTCGTACTTATTCAGAATTGGTGCTCAAATGTCCCACAAACCTGGATTTTAGGAAAAAAAAACCATGGGAATCTTTCATTTTAGGTAGAGGATGTGTTCAGCGAACTTGGAACATTTTGACATTTTAACCCTTTAACTCTTCAACTTACAGGTTTTATTCGTCCCTTTTCAAAAAGGGGCCAAAAATTCCCTTTCATTGAAGAGTTAGAGGGTTAGAATGTTGCACAAAAATGTTCCTCGTAGTGTTTTACAAAAGTCCGCTCAATATATCCTATGCCTAAAATGGAAGGTTCAGCTTGAATATTAAACACTCTTAAATGCGTGAAATTTGTTTAAAAATCATGAATTTAGACATTTCAAAAAATCCATTTTTTTTTAATTTGTGGTAAAACATAGTAACTAATTTCTTAATGATCCATTATATAACAGTATAAACTTACAAAAAAAGGGGGAAAAAAAATCTAATTTTATATAATTTTTTTATACTCCATCAAACTTGGATTTTTGGATTTTCAAAAAAAAAAAAAAAAAAATGTGTTTTTCGGAGCAATATAAAATAACTGTTTTGTAAACATATACTAAAATTCATATTTTAATTTAACTAGAAATAGATTGAAGTAATTAAAAAACAAATCTTCGAACAAGTTTTAAAAAAAAAGTATTTTTGAGAATTATTTTCGTGAAACAATTAAAACCCATTCTTCTGTTAAGTAATTTTGCATAAAATACTCTGCGTTTAGCGCCCCCTCTTGGCGGCAAAAGCAATCACACCAAATATTTTTTTTTGACATTTTTTTTTGACATTTGTTTCAGTTACTTTCTTATCTTTAAAAAATTCTTCTTTAATCACAATTTGAGACAATTTTTTTTTTTTTATTTTTGTCTATGGGACGAAGCATAGTGCGTCGTGGCGATGTTAATTGGCCGCCACGATCATGTGATTTGGCATCGTTGGACTTCTTTGTTTGGGGATATTTAAAGAAAAAAGTGTGCGTCAATAAGCCAAAAACAATTCAAAAGCTAAAGGATGAGATAGTTCGGCACATTAATGACATTGAACCTCAATTATGTCTCAGAGTCATTGAAAATATGGACCATCGGCTAGTGGTATTTCATATATTTTCATATATTTTTCATACTTAAGTGATTTTTTGGATATTGTTCAGAAGTAATTCCAAAAAAGCTGTAAAAATATGCTAACGGATATTTTGGAAGCAATGAAAGAAGTGATTTTTTGAAATTGTTCAGAATAACTTCTAAAAAAGCAGTAAAAATACACTAATGGATACTTTTGAAGCAGTGAAAGAAGTAATTTGTAAAGCATTACTATCAATTTTTTTTTTTTTTGATGGGTATTAACAAAATTATTGGCCAAAATCACACTTTTCTCTAAAATTTTCAAATTTAAAAGACCGTCACTACTAAGTTAAAAGAGGGATATGTGTGATTTTCAGTAAAATTATCCCCTGAGGTGCAGGTAAAAAACTCTATGAGGTGACCATATTTTTTATATTTTGTTTAACAAAATTTAAAAAACTCAAAATTGGAGTTCTGCAAATTTACACAAAAAAAAATCGTATTTGGCCATACCTGGGACTAGGTTCAGATAAATCCAGAGAGACACAAATTTATATCTGAATATTTATAGATCTGGGAAATGAAACTAGATTATAAAATTTTAAGTTTCTTAAAAATAGAAAAGTTTTTTACGATTAATGAATATTTTTTATTAGAATTTAGATCACACAAGTAAACTACAGAGAATCAAAATTGAAAAAATTCGATAAGGCCAGCACAATTTATCCCATTTTAACCCTAAGATGGTGTGGACAAATTGCAATTACTGAAATGTTTTACAACCGGCGCCCTGTCCTCCAGTGAGAGTTAGAGGAATATAAATATAAAAAAATGTCCAACTGATATTGAATTTTTATACCTGGTTATAAACGTAATTAAGTCTAGATTACGATTCTATTGACATTTGCGAGAAATACAGTTATTTAAGAGCCAGTAATTAAAAAAAGGAGCGCCAAAAAAGTAAATTTCCCTCTTAAATCATATTTCAAAATTTTTGCATTATATATTTTTATACAATACCCAAACTAACAGTTCTAGTAGGAGGGGCGGACCGGTCATAGTTCGATATTTTTTTCACTCATATAACGAATATCCACCCTAATATATATACATACAGTCATACATATTTTTAATACAATTTATTTAATATGGTTTTATTACTTTAACTTAGTTTTTAATTTATAAAATTCGGTAAATAAATTAAAGGGGATGCTACTACACAGCAAATATTTTTGGTTGCAAATAATCCGTTTTGGAACACTTTCTAATAAGCCGTCATTTTTATACTCTACACCACTATGTGGACAGGGTATAATAAGTTTGTAGGTACTTATGTTTGTAACAACAATATACGGATCGGCTAGTATCAATTTTTGTTTGGATTTAACTATGTCTTTTGCGCACTCTACAGGTCGGAAATACTAAGATATTTTGATGAAATTTGTTACACCAACTTATGTTGGCCCAAGGACGAACCCTGTTGATTTTGGTTAAAATTGGTCTCATATAAAAAATAAAAATTGGAAAGTTCCCACGCTAGGCTATAATACAAAGATATATAAATGAAAGTGGGTGCAATGATTTACATGGGCTCATTTTGAATAGCTCCGTGTTTAGACCCAGTGCCCTTATAAAAGTCCCAATATAATGGGCATATTCGCACTGTGCAGGTCAGAAATATTAATATATTTTGATAAAATTTCGTACAGCCATTTAGATCGGCTCAAGAACGAAGTCTATATTCTATGTTTAGACCTAGTGCCCACCAAACCTGGGGTTTAATCATTATATTTTGTTATAGGTAATCGTAATTGGAAAAATTCAATTCAATTACAATTACATATTAGAGTAATTGATTGATGATTTGAGTAGCATTGCATTGATATCAATTTTAACCCTCTAACCGGCAAGCCCGCCTCCAGGCGGGGTATATTAAATTGACCAGAAATGCGTCAAAGGGGTATTTTATAATAAGAAATTATCCTTTTTTTAACAGAAAACAAAATTTATAAAATTTCTTGTGAAGAATTTTTTTTGTATACAATGCACGGTTTGGAAGCGAGAAAGTGTCAAAGATAAAATTTCGTAAAATTTCAAAAATTAAATATTTTAAAATAACCAAAAGTTTCAAAAATCTTAAAAACATATTTAAATTGACTAAAACAATTGATAGTGACCACGAAGTGAGATTGGAGCTTAAGCTATTCAAAAGGTTCCTTACTTCGGTCCAAGGACGCACAGGATTCCATAAGGGCATCGCCTTAACTTCAAAGCGAATGGACGGATTTTTTTGAAATTTGCTAAAAAGAATATATTTGGTATAGGTAGCAAAGATTATAAGTTTGAATAATATATATTGAAGTTTTGGTGCATTTTTGCTCAATTTCGCATTTTTCAAAAAACGAAAATCGCTACATCCTCTTAAGTAACAGCACAAAATATGTAATTTTTTTATTGCAATTATATCTTGGTAAGAGAAATAATAGTAATTTCTTTGCGCTAGTTTTCGAGATTCACCCTTAAACTTTTTTGGCCCATATCGCCTAAAGTAGGCAACGAAAAAAATTTTGTAGAAGAACTTATTGTTTATTTTTCGTGAGGAACACATGGTATAAATTTCATTGCAAAAAAGCTTAGGCCGGTTAGAGGGTTAACTATTTTTTTAGTAATATTTTTTAATTAATGATTTTAATGGTGTGACCGCATTAATCAATGCCAATCGTTTTATATTCCATTGAAGATAATAATTCTTCTATTAAAGAAATAATTGCAACTGACAGGTAAGTTTTATAGAAACTTAAACATGAAACAAAATCACTAATATCAGGCACTGTATATGGTCGCTTAGACTCATCTCATTTAACATTTTCTTAAATGAGATGAGTCTAAAATGTGACACAAAGCAGAATAGATTTTCAATATATTTTAGGGGACATTCTTTGTGAATGGGAGCCTCCAACTGTCCAAACTTGAGCTGGAAGTTCAAAGTTGTATCAGGCATAAAGTGTAGATGTATATCTCACTTTCAAAAGTCGAGTGGAGTTGTAGTATGGAGGTATCGATGATGGAGCCACTGTGAAGGAGATACTACTTTCAGAGTTGTGTATAAACATGTTAAGATGTGACGGAATGGGTTCGAAAATTGTTCTTCGAGATTTCGCATCCGATCCTAAAAAGAAATGGTAGATGCCTTTAGTTTTGCTTTAAAAATTATAATTTATAGGTTTTGAGGTCGCTGAATAAGAATCTCGCATTAGATTTTTAAAACTCAAAATGCTGATTCGTGGCATATATTCTTTCTTAAAATTTTGGGTGTCGCTGAATACGAATCTGACATGGGATTTTAAAAATTCAAAATTTCGGATGCAATATGGTGGAATTTTTAAGTGGTTGGATACGTCTCAAGGCCTTTTCCGAAAAGTTTTGTGTATAGCTGAATACGAATCTGATGTCGGATTTTAAAAATTCAAAATGTCTAATATGGTGGAAAATTTTTTTTTTAGTTTATTGGATATGTGTCAAATATATTTTTCGAAAAGTTTCAGGGGTTGGCGAATACAAATCTGATATTAAAACTATCAAATGGCGGATCCAATATGATGGCCGGTTTTATAAAAAGTTATCGGAATCGCCACTCAATTTTTGAAGATAAAGATAATCACCTACATTTTAGGCCATGATGCAACTTTGTTAGTATGTCAAGCTTCCTCTTTTGAATAATAAATTATTGTTAAGCAGTTTTCATTTCGATATTCATATGTTTTTCACACGTTTCCAAACAAAAAAAATATCAAGAATGAGCAATATTCTTCTAGCTTTTTAATATCTTTAATCCCCGCGGTGCACAGTGTGTTCAAAAGTACTTTTTTGAGCAAAAAACGTGTCAGGCCACAATTGTTAACCGATTTTTTAAATTCGGTTTTTGTATTTGAATTTACAAAAACATAGGTACTTAAAAATATAAAAAAAAATTAAAAAAGTTTGGTTAAGGGGATCGATAGAGAATTAAAATACTTTTAAGTCAAGGTAAATATCAGTATATATAAAATACATGCAAGTATCTTATGATAAAAAAAGTCCACCTCTTTTTAAAAATAAATTTTAAAAAAAATATATTTAAAGTATTTGAAAATATGACGTTTAGTACCGAAGTAGGACTTAGTTGTCATATAAAAAACAGCGAGTGGAATATTGTACAAATTAAGTACGACAAAAGGAAATTAAAATGCAAATTTTTGTCATAGGAGACACAAATGAATAAATTTGTTTGTCATTTAAATTCACAAAATTCTTATTTTTATTAGAGAAACCTAATAAAACATTTAAAAAAAATTTGTTTTTTTCGACATCCACAACAAAAAAATATATTTAGAAACAGTGAAATTCATGTGAAATTTTGTAAGTTCAAATAAAAAAAAAAGAATTATTAATTCAGTTCGAGACCAATTTCCTTATTATGAATTAACATAATAAGTACTTTTTTACAAAACTGCTATTTTTCTTCATCAGGATACTCTCCTGACAAATACTTCCCATATTTTTTGCTATCAAAAACCTCTACACTTTCAGGAATGAAAAGACGACCGTTTCGGGGATTTTCCAGGTCCCCTTCATCAGTTTTCTTTAGAAAGTGGTGGCAGTAGTGCATTGCAATTTGAAGCATCAAAATCTCATATTAAATATAGTCTGCTCCATTAACAAAATGGGAATGGAGCAAACAAACAATAAGATATGTTTTCGAAGTCTTCTGCAAAGCATATCCAACAAGAGAAATATTATGAAAGTTTTTTGTTTTTGTAGTTCATACCATCGGTATAAGTAAATACAAATTTTATTTTTACTCTTCTTCTTTGTTAATACCAGAACAGGCAAAATAATTTTTTCTCCGTACTACGAGTATTGTCAAAATGTTGGTTTTTAATTTTTATTTAAAAAATAAAAATTGTTTTTTCGACCTTTTTAATTGACTTATTCGAAATTTATTAATTCAGTTCGAGGCGGTTTTTGAAAAAAGTACTTATTACACAGAAAAAACAGTAGGCACCAACAATTGGAATTTGTAAAAGCAATCACATTTTCTTTTAAATTGAAATTTTATTCCCAACAATTTCTTTGCTTGAAATATTTGTAACTCGTTTGTAAATTGTTATCTTTCATATAAAAATTGTTTAAAGATAAAAATTCAATAATTTACAAACTTCTTTGTTGGCGCAGTTTGAAAAATTTTTTTTTGTTTTTAAAAATTTAATAGAATTTTGTAAATTCTTTCTGTGTATGTTAATTCATAATAAGGAAATTGGCCTCGAACTGCCCAGCAAACCCTTGGTAATGGGCTGGACCTTTTTCGTGCATTGCCTGGCAATGGGTAACCCTTTACCTTTGGTTTGACTTAGAAACCAAAAGTAATACGTTACTAATATTGCGATACATCAGTACTTATGTGGGAAGTATGAAATAATGAGTTACCGATATAGAGATACCGATATGGAGGCTTTAAATTAATATATTAATGATATTGTGTCATATAATAACTTATTAATAAGGGTAAAAATAATAAGTTAATGGTATTGCATTATATAACTATTTATTATGCGAAAGTATGATTTAATAAAAATTTGTAATCTAATTACATTGCTCGGATCTGTGTACATTTAAACAAAGTCATTACTGGTAAAGTTTTATTTTATTCCCTATATGTAACCAATAAAATATGTACTAATGTGTAATGACTTATTTCACTCCATACAAGTATGTACTTATTTTAGCAAACTAGTGAATTTAATATTACAAGTAACAACATATTTCAGTACTTCCTGCGTAATCACTTATTTTAGCCTATACCGGTACGACTTAGGCAACCATTTACTCCCAATGGCAACCCCATGTTAAAATAATGTGTTATGCGACCAAAGTGTAAGTAGGTACAATTTTTGGTTTCTTATTCCATTTCCCTTTAGCTGGTAATAGAAGGTTTTGCTGGGTGAATTAATAAATTTCTAATTAATTAATTAAAAGGGTCGAAAAAACAATTTTTATTTTTTAAATAAAAATTTAAAAACAACATGTAAAAAAAAGAATTTTGGAAATCGGTTAAGAATTGTGGCCTAACATTTTATTTACTCAAAAAAAGTGCTTTTTGGTCGAAAAAATGAGACTGGTGGTTTCTAGATTTTTTTTTGGATTATTAATTTTGTACACAATTTTCTAAAAAATGAAAAAATTTCGCAAGAAATTAATACATGCATCTTATTGGACTATTGCTACAATAACTTGCTGGATATTTCATGAAAATGGAAAATAAAGTACGTACTATTAATGTCTTATAAACATATTACTCATACGCACTGGTGTTCTTGTATGAAATATTCATTGCTGTACTTTTCGAGAGTAACACACTAATTTTACACAAATTAAGCAGTGTCCACCCAATTCAATAACAACAATATTTTGCTTGACAGTATAACTTTATATGACAGAAATGATGAAAACGGTATCTGTTTAAATTGCCTCAATATGAACAAATTTTGATAATATTAATATAATTTGTTGTTTATGTTTCAAACAAATATTTATGCATATTATCCAGCTATAAATTTATGAATAATTTTCATTTGATGTATGGGCTAAAATAACAAAAACATATGTTGCATATAATAGAATTTATTATATTTTGCATAATATGACTTATGGGTGTAATTTTCTATTATAATAAAGAATGGTGCTATAAAAAAGGAAAAACTGTAGAAAAGAAGAAAAAAAAGGGAATCCGTAAAACTAAGGCTGAGAAAATATTTATATTGATGGATGGGTTTTGATTAATCAGATATGATAATAATGTATACTCGTAATTACTAAATATGTTCGCTTTGGCAATAATCGATCAAGTGAGAATAATTTTTTCCCCATTTTTTTTTTTTCAAACTTGTACAAAAGAACAAAACTTGAACGTACAAACAAAACAGATAGCAAATTTTTTTTAAAAATATTTATTTTCAAGCAGGGTCCTTCATAAAAAAATGTTGCTTATCCTTATAATGAGTTTTTTCAACATAAGGTTGCATGTTCTTATGTGTTATAAAAATCGCAGAGATAAAACCTAAGTTATTAGCGATTTAACCAGCACATTTGTCTTAATTGTCGGACTTAATTGAAAAAGTGCAACACAAGTTTTAAAAAAAGTGGGATTATTTGTCATATGACCAATAAATTGCATACTCAAAACTAGACTCCGTTTCTATGTTTTTAGTTAGTAGTTACTAACATCAGTAATAACTCATAAAACTTACCACTGTGTAAACTAATAATCATAAATAATAAGCATGCAGTTATTTGCATGCTGAATAAAAGGTGACCAAAAAAATGTTTTCCTACAATGAAAATAAATATTCCCTGAAAAACACGTACTGTTTACTGTCATCCATTTACTCGCCCTCTTAGCCAGCCAGACAGCCAGTCAGTCAGTCCGCCAGTCATCAACCATATAACCAACTCAAAATTGTCTAGTAGAAATGTAGTATAAAGATATTTTGTGATGACAATGCTTATGCTAGTGTTGACTTTGAGTAGAATTATGTTTTTTTTTTTTTTAAGTTTGTTGGTATTTGTCAAAACGTATTCATTTATACGTTTCTATGATAAATGTTTATTTATATTTATTTTTCAAAAAATATACATTTTTTAGAAGATTATTTTAGAATGCAAGACAAGCAGACATTGAAAGGGGTTTAAAAAGCAACAACTTTCAACACCATAAACCACTATAAGAACAAAAAAAAAAAAAAAATGTATTCTTAATACGTATTCCTTCATAATAAAAAATCTAAAAAAATGTTCATCTTAATGTCATAAACGGAGTATATGACAAAAAAAAAACGCCATTATACAAATTATGCATTGTATATGCATTTATGCACTGTATCTGCATTTATATCTATTGTATGAATGCTTATTTTACAAAAGTTTAACAAGGTTCTTTTTTCGTCTTTCATTTACAAAACTTATGTAAGTACAGTAGACATTCATTCATTTATTTACATATTGTAAAATATTTATGTAAAGCTTAAGAGAATGTGTATTTTTGAAGAAAATATATTTAGTACATGGGCACTGTGGGACATACAAAATCTGAATAACAAACTTAAACATAAAAAAATCATTTTGAAAAATAATTTTTTTAAGTTAAGAGGCTCCAAGGCTCAACCTTCGCGGGAACTGGCAGCTTCTTTTTATTTTCATAATATTTACTCAATTTGATCATATCCCAGTGTAGAAACGGTAATGACATAATGACATATTTTGGACTACCAGTAATGACACCCACTTACCTTCTGAATTATTTTAAAACATATAATAATGAGTTACTGATAATGACTTATTTTTATCATTATTTCAAATAGAAAATAATTTTTTAATTTTTTTGAAAATTTTTTGAAATCTATTTTTAGACTCAATATTTTTTAAACACTGGTAAGGATATATGTAACCACATATTTTTTGATTTTTTGTATGTTGGCGAGTAAGCTTACTTGTGTGCAGCAGGTCAATTATGTTTTTATCTTTTAAATATTACATGTCGATATAGCTCAGATGGTAGAGCTGTTGATTGGCAATTTGTAGACCCCGGTTCGATTCCCGCACCAGCAAATTTTATTTAAAAAAAAAATACAATAAAAAAATTTTTTTGAAAATCTAATTTTAGACTCATTACTTTTTTTTGTACTGGTAAGCACATAGGTAACCATATATTTTTTGATTTTTCGTATGCTGGTGTGTAACGACAACTCATTATTTTTCGCGACATCGCCATATAAAGGTAATAAGAAATGTAATAACAAAAGTAAGTAGTTACCATTACCAAGTATGTAGTTACATAACCACATATCTGGTAATGATTTTCTACACTGGGATATTTAGTACATGGGCACTGTGGGACATACAAAATCTGATTAACAAACTTAAACATAAAAAAATCATTTTGAAAAATAATTTTTTTAAGTTAAGAGGCTCCAAGGCTCAACCTTATCGGGAACTGGCAGCTTCTTTTTATTTTCATAATATTTACTCAGTTTGATCATATCATATGATTTCAATCCTTTTTGATGCTCTGTCCAGGATGACAGGGTACCCGGGTACCTCTATCAAGGACCACGTGATATATCAAATCTGTTCTCCATGTCCAGCATTTGAAGCACCGAACCAAAAAGCCATCGGCCAAAAAGAAAACCTAGCGTTCGCTATCGTTTGTGTTATGAGGAGTTCGGTACTACATACCCGAGTGACAAAGTTTATACACTGAAAATATTATTACAGTAGTTTATTTATTAACATTTAAAAATAAATGAAAGTTTCCTTTGATTTAAATGAAGACTTAGTAGACCGGTTTTCAAGTGATTTTTCATTTATTTTAAAATACATTTTCAGTTAATTTAAACTACAAACTATTTTGAGTGTATATAACGCTGTACAAAAAAAGAAACAAAATTAAAAAGTTTCTGACAACTAATTGTGGCAGAGAAAGTACAAGAGTATCGGCATTTTAAAAGTTTATGTAGGGCCCTATGTTTTCTGATGGGTTAAAGTTTTCGCCCTTTTGCAAATTTTTATTGCAAATCGGCATAGGAAACCATGTGAATCTTTCATTTTAGGTATAGAATGTGTTCAGCAAATTTATAAGTTTATATGTAAAACACTATAATAAACATTTTTGTGAAACATTTTAACACCCTAACACTCAATTATAGAGACTTTTTAAAAGTGCGTAAGTTGTAGAGTTAGAAGGTTAAAATATTCCACAAAAATATTTGCCACTAAATTCTTCTTCAAGTTTCTGAAGATATCAAATTTTAAAATTGAACTTCAGTGACAGAAATTAATCAAAACTTACAATGTTTTTAAGGGCTAATTTCTTTCTTATTCGGAATTGTCGTAAATCTCGTACACTCGGTTGGCGTGTCATACCTACCAATGACAGCGAACCTTATAAGCTACAGTTTGACTGTTAAGATCCGGTAACTTACAACAAAAACCCATGAAAAGCAACAGCATAACAAAAATCAAAACCAATCTTCCTTTTTAAGTATTGTAAAAAAACGTGATACTGTGCGGTTTCACATAATAGGATTCTGGACTTTGGACAATCCCTCTTGATTGAAGCTACTCATTTTAATATCATTTGATAACCATTGCAATATCATAGAATGTATCAAATTATTTAAAAAAAAACAGCTTGGAAAGAGGCGATCATTTAAATCCTCCCTGTGGGAAAACAGGGGTCAGTTGTAGTGAAAGTACCTGCCCCGTGACCAGGGAAAACAGGACCGGTCTGAAGGAACCTGCCCTGTGACCCGTCTCGTGACCGGTGAAAATAGAACCGGTCTGCATGGACCTGTCCCATGACTAGTGAAAACAGGACCGGTCTGAAAGTGTCTACCCGGTGACCTGTCCCGTAACCGGTGAAAACGCAACTGGTCTTAAAGTACCGGTCCTGTGACTGGTGAAAATAGTACCGGTCTGAAAATACCTGTCCCGAGACAGGTGAAAATGGGACTGACAGTGATACAAATATTAGAGTTGTCAATTATTCGGATTTTTATTTTGATCGATTAACACTTACATGCCTGAATTGTAATGGCAGGGAATTTTCCGACCAAACTTCGTGGAAATATAAATTTATGCCAAAGAGATATTTTTATTATTTTTATAGCTTTGCAGCAGCCCCTAGCGGAGATATTGGGAATTAAAGTTCGAACGTTAACATGCTGCCGAAGATTTTTTAAAATTTATTTTTATATTATTTCCATAATTAACTCTACATAAAATTTGTAGAGTTTTTGAATTTTATTAAAAAATTTTATTTTGCTTTAAACTTTAATGTGAGAAAAGGTGAAAAACAGCTCGCAAATGAACACTATCAAGTAATGTGATATAAAAATATGCATACGCATTGTAGAGGTGCAATGCTACTGAGTAAAAAAATCGTTTTAAAAAAATGGAGTAAAAAAGTTAAAGTCGGGCATGCCGACTATATAATACCCTACACCAGTCTGGTTAAAAGCCAACTAATGTTAAAATAGACTTGTGTCAAAATTTTCTATAAAACGAGTAACAAGATTAAAGTCGGGCATACCGACTATATAATACCCTACACCAGTCTGACTTAAAGCCAACTAATGTTTGGATTCGAAATTTGAATGGGTTAAAACGGACTTGTGTCAAAATTTCTATAAAATCATAAAAGAAGAGAAAATCGAAAATATAGCCCATATGGGCGATAGGTCCAAATATGGACCGATCCTATCTAGAATCAATAGGCTTTTTTCTTGGAACTATGTGAGTCAGCGAACCAAATTTCATTGAAATATCTTCGTATTTGCGACCTGCAGCGTGTAAAAAACAATTTTGGGGGGTACCCTTATATGGGCACTAGGTCTAAACATGGACCGATTTAAACCAAAATCAATAGGCGTTGTCCTTGGGCCGATGTAAGTCGGTGTACCCAATTTCTTAATAATTGCGACCTGTAGAGTGCGCACAAAAATGCATGGACAGACAGACGTGCGAACGGACGGACAGACGGACATCGTTAAACCGAAATAAAAAAAATTCTGATCCGATCGGTATTCTATAAGGTGGGTCTAGGACCAATATTTTTTGGTGTTACAAACATCAGCACAAACTTATAATACCCTCTCCACGTAGTGGTGTAGGTTATAATGATAAAAGAAGAGAAAATCGGAAATATAGCCCATACGGGCGATAGGTCGAAATATGGACCGATCCTATCTAGAATCAATAGGCTTTGTCCTTGGGACAAATGTGTACCAAATTTCATTAAATTATCTTCGTATTTGCGACCTGCAGCGTGTAAACAAGCCAATTTTGGGGGACCATTATATGGGCACTAGGTCTAAACATGGACCGATTTTAACCAAAATCAACCAAAATCATAAATTATCTTAATATTTGCTACCTGTAGAGTGCGCACAAGGATGCATGGACAGACAGACGGACGGACAGACGGACATCGTTAAGAAATGATTCTGAGCCGATCAGTATACTATAAGGTGGGTCTAGGTCCAATATTTGTGGGTGTTAGAAATATAAGCACAAACTTATTACACCCTCTACACGTAGTGGTGTAGGGTATAAAAATACTAAAAATTTTTTTGTTAAACACATATCATCCTAAAAACTAAATTATTTTTAACTAAACTTTAAAAAATATTTTAATTTCTGCAAAAATTGTTTTTTCGGACTTCCTATATTTTTTGTTATATATAGGTTTTTAATTTTACTATTTTTTAATTTTTAAAAAATTATTTGAATTTTTGCATTTCAAAAATACAAAAAAAATTTTTTCCGACTTTCTATATTTTCATATATTTAGTTAGAAATTCTAATATGATATTGTCATGTTAAATTTTATTTGTTGTTCCAAAAAGAAAACTCAAACTTGAGGTAGAAAAATATTTTATCTAAATATATAAAACTTAAAATTTCAAGGAACAGATTCTTTTAAAGAAAAGAAATCAGTTTTTTGTAAGTACCTATCCTACGGGAAATTTTAACAAACTGTCACCGAACTGTCCCCTTCATATGAAATAGACTGGTCACTTTTACATGGCGTTGTCATAGGAGGGGGAAATTGACCCCATGTGACAAATCCCAGGACAGGTCCCTGAACTTTGTTTTTTATGAGAGCTCAGAAACCTGTCCTACGATTTGTCTTGTGACATGTCACAAGGGGTCAATTTCCCCCTCCTACGACAACGCCATGTAAAAGTGACCAGCCTATTTCATATAAAGGGGCCAGTTCGGTGACAGTTTGTTAAAATTTTTCGTAGGGTATGTATGTATGTAGATCGTGTAAAAAAACTTTCATCAAGCGAAAACTAATTTCGATTAATCCGCTTTTACGCATTTGTACATATATTTTCCTATTGCGCATTTACCCGAATTTTCCGATAAATGATTCCCCGCTTAAAAGCGCAGAAAACTCTACATTTTTAAAGGCGCATTTAAGCGGGGACTACTGTACATCTATTATATTATTTTTTCAACGAATTTTTTGTGTGGTAATTGATGTTATTACATATCCCCAAATCTGACTCCATATATAACCATATAAGCCACTTAAAAGTTATATAACACTGTATGTATCGTCATACTAAAAATACAGTCTTGTAATTTAATATAACTTTCTGTATAATTTCATACAAATTAATATAAGTTCAGTCCTGTGACTAGTTCTTTTGCGTCGGTCCTGTGACACGTCACAAGAGGCAATTGAGCCCCTCCTAGCACAAGCCCATGTTAAAGTTTCCGGTCCTTTTCATATAAAAGAACTGGTACCAGGACCGGTCCTCGTCACCAAGGACCGGTCACGTGACGTGTCCTGTGACCAATTCCTTTTCCCAGAGGGCTATTAAAAGGGCACCTGACTTCATGATAAATACTGAGTATGGGGTTTTATTATGCACGACCTCTTAAACATTAGAGCGTACCACCTTACAGGCAAAAAAAAGTGCGCCGTACACCCTCCAATATAAAGTATTTTTGTATGGAGGTTTCAAAAAAAAAATTTTGGTTTTTTTTTTGCCGAACGTAGGGGTCGCCATTTTACATTTTTCGTTATATCTTTGGCATTTACAGTCGGCTCTTAAAGTGTGATACGTCGATGTTTTTCTCTCAAGGAGGCCAGTGTTTTGCTCTAAGGGACATTGAGCTCAAGTATCCCGTTCTAGTAGTTACCCACCAGATCTCCGTTGCTACCATTCTAATGTACAGCCCTAATATCAGAAAATTAAAGCTCGCAAAAAATCATTAAACTTTTGCTAAGGAAGTTTTTCGATAAACCCAGTAGAATTTTTTTTTATATATTGGTTGCCGAACGTAGGGTTCGCCTTTTTAAATGTTTTTTCATTGGATTTTTCCTTTAAAGCAACACACTGGTCTACTCGAGGCAAAAAATTGATATATCACACTTCAAAATCCGACTTTAAATGCCAAAGCTATAACGAAAAATAAAAAAGGCAACGCCTACGTTCGGCAAAAAAAATTTTTTTTTTTGAAATTGCCTTGCAAAAATACTTCATATTGGAGGGTGTACGGCTAACTTTTTTTTGAGGTACGGTATAATAAACATAGCGATTTTTCCATGGGTGAGATTGATTTAATTTTTATTTTTACTTGTTCTTGTAAGGAGGTTTTATCAGCATTCCACAATTTATAGGTGACCTTAAAAAGCCACATCGCTCTAGTGTCGATCACAACTAGCCCTATTAACACCATCCTAAAAAAAATTCTAAAATAGCTGACAGTTACACATATCAGCCATTGGTTGGCGAAGAATTAAAAGTCTAACCTTCAAATAAAAAAATAAATAAAATAAACAAATTACATTAATTAAATAATGCTTAACCCATAGTGCATATAAATAACATGTATACTTTCCCATATATATATATTTTTAAAGTCATCTTCTTGCATTATATGACATTATATACGATTATCATGTTTTATGCATTGTTTTTAACTCATGAAGCATTCACTTACTTACGCAAAACAACAGTAGAAGTATTAACAACAGCAACAGCGACGAAAATAACTACTGCATTTTATGTTCCATTTCCCATATGAATTAAAAAGTTCACTACCGTTCTGTAATTTCAGTTTTTCTTCTTTTACGGTTATTATTAATAACTTGTCTCAGTCTGTGTAAAAATATAAAATAGGAAGGAAATGCATACACATATTTTACAGATTCTATGCGTTTTACACAGACATAGGAGTACATACA
Source organism: Leucophora obtusa (assembly GCA_949987735.1). NCBI lineage: Eukaryota > Metazoa > Arthropoda > Insecta > Diptera > Anthomyiidae > Leucophora > Leucophora obtusa. Next base: position 195,402,394 of record OX465297.1, read on the forward strand.
AAATATTTTCCAATACAAAGTTATAATAATTTTTCAACTAAAAGGTGAAACTATTATCATAGAGTAACAAACATTAAGTAGAGTAACGTATGTGTGTTTGCATATGAGTGTTTATATGAGTTTTCATTTGTTTTGTTTTGTGTAGTGGTGTTTGTCAGTTATATTCTGTTTATGTATAAGTGTGGTAAACTTTTAAAAAATAATTTTGTGGTTAAGGTGCTTTTTTATGTTTTATTCTAAATATTCAAGTGTTCAAGAGTTTTGTAGTTTGTGAAAATATACAATGTTCATTATAAAGGGGTTTTCAACAGGGACGCTACAAAACTAGAAAGACAGGGACAGCAAACGACGCCATATTTCTTGCCGCTCTTCTGACATTTCTCTTTAGTAAGGTTTGCCATTTCATGATGGAAAGATATACGAGCCAAGAATGACTCGAAATTATTAAAATATACTACCGAAATTCGGAGTCAGTGGCCTCAACGTTAAGAGCGCTACGTCCAATTTATGGTCGTCATAATCGTCCTAGCAGATCAACAATTGAGCGTCTAGTGGAAAAATTTGAATCCACAGGCACAGTATAAGATGTTCCCGTACCAGTGAGACAAAGAAGTGCCCGTAGTGTCGAGAATATTGCTACCGCTGAGGCTTCAGTTGAAGAAAGCCCAAATGTGTCTCTCACACGTCGTTCTCAAGGGTGGGGCATCTCTGTGACGTCGTTGTGGCGAATTTTGCGAAAAGATCTTGGCCTACATCCTTACAAGATCAAATTGACGCAAGAACTGAAGCCGCTTGACCACCAGAAGCGTCGTATGTTCGTGAATTGGGCTGAGCAACAACTTGAAAATGATTCGGATTTTCATCGAAAAATTATCTTTAGCTATGAGGCTCATTTCTGGCTGAATGGCTTCGTCAATAAACAAAATATGCGTTATTGGTCAGACAGCAATCCACACGTACTCCATTGCATCCCGAAAAAATTACGGTTTTGTGCGGTTTATGGGCCGGCGGCGTCATTGGGCCGTACTTCATCCGTGATGATCAAGACTGGCACGTTACTGTGAATGGGAATCGCTACCGTTCAATGATAACCGAATATTTTTGGCCCCAATTGGATGATATGGACTTGGAGGACACGTGGTTCCAATAGGACGGCGCCAAAAGCCACACAGCGAATGTCACAATCAATTTATTGCAAACCAAGTTTGGAGAACGTGTTATCTCACGAAATGGTCCAGTCGATTGGCCGCCTCGGTCGTGCGATTTGACGCCGTTGGACTATTTCCTGTAGGGCTACGTCAAATCTATGGTCTATGCCAACAAGCCAGCGACGATTGATGAACTTCGTACGAATATCGAACGTGAAATTGGAGCAGTATCGGCCGATTTATGCTCCAAAACGGTCGAAAATTGGGTTCAGCGTCTGGACTTCTGCAAGCGTGCCCGTGGTGGCCATGCAAAAGAGATCGATTTCCATACATAATGGCATCGAACGTACTTTCACGGGAATAAAGAATTTCATTGATATCCAAAACCGTTTTTGTTTTATTTAAAAAAACTTTTGTAGCGATCTTATTGAATAACCCTTTATTTTGTAGTTACACATGTCGTTGTAGTTGGTTTTTTTTATTATTATTGCTTTTGTTGTTATTTAGTAATTTTATTTTAACACACATACTCGAAATAAAACTATTAACTTTTGCAATTAAAAATTTTTTTAGAAGCCATAAAATTATAGTTTTTGTTGCTTGTTTGTTTTAATATCTTCAACAAAAAAAAGCGTAATCATATATTAAGTCAGTGATTTTGGTAATTATAACACCCGAAGTAATGCTTTAATATAGGTAAACTATAATAAATTTATTTAATTTGAGTTAATAAAAATTTTATAAGAATAATAAATTGTCAAGAAAAATTTAAGGAATTCACAGTTTAAATACTAATCTGCTATCATTGTAAAATAGCATGATTTTTTAAGTTTCGCCCACAGAATGTTGTCAAATTTACGATAAATGCTATTATACTACTTAAAATAGCATGAACTGTGAATAACCTCATTATAATCAAAATATTCATTACAAAATAAAATTTAACCCCTAAATTCATAAATGCTTTGTAAAGTTATAGCAGGTTTACAAAACGTCATTTTCATACAAAATTTGTTCAATAAACCTCCTATAATTTCACAAAGCCTTTATGAATTTAGGGGTAAATCTTTAAAGTTATGTGTATCCTGTCTTTTAAAATATTGGGTGTATAATTTAAAAATTGGGATTCACAACGAATGGCGCATCTTTTACACATGGTTTGTGTTTTTAACAACTTATATGGCATTTTGGAGGGTAAACATGTGTCATTTATTCTCACTTAGTCATTGAACGAGATAGTGTAAACAACAAAGTTTTTTTTTTTTTGCTTCGTAAATGCCTTATTTTCTCCAAATCCAGAATGTTACCATCTATTATGAGCTCTTAAAATTGGGCCAAATGATTACAGAGGACCTGTACCAAACACAATTGATTCGTTTGAAGCGAGAATTGGCCGAAAAACGCCCGGAATATACGACCAGATATGAAGCCGTAATATTCCATCGCGACAACACTCAGCAAGACCGGTTAGAAAATTCGAATATACCGCACTTAAAAAATTCCTAAATAATAGCGGAACGCGACAAAAGTCGTTATGGTACAAAAACTGGATCCAAAAGAAAATTTTATATCAGTGAACGGAATAGAACTCGAGACCTTATGATTTTAAACCTTATATCAATAAAGCTAGTAATTTTTATTAAATCAGTGCTCTGAGAGTTTATTATTTTTCTTGGTGCAGTAGGCAATTTCAGTCTGGGTAATTTCGCTTGTATATCGTCGATTTTAAAATTATCTTTAGTTATTATTTTTGTAAATTTTAAACAATATTGGCTTCTTTGTGAAAAGAACAGTTTATTAGTTAAAGACTCAAACACTCAAAATACTAAAAAAAATCCCCCATTGTGTGTTTATTTTTTTCATAAAACATATTTTTAATGCGATTAAGATTAATTTTCAATGATAATGGAAAAATGTATAAATTCTAAACGTAACATCAGTGGTGTATTATTAACATCTTTTCAAACGTTAATTCAAGCGGATTTGTTTATGTTATTCACAGAAAAAAAGTAAAAACTCATCTTAGATTGTGTCACATTTTAGTACAGAATGAAATGAATAAAACACACAAAATGGTGTTTATGATGCTTTCTCGTGTAGGGCAAACTGAAAAACATACAAAAGTTTCCACCTACAATATCTTTTCAAGCCATTATTACACAAAAGAGACTACTCTCACCCTAATCCCACATAGACTGACTAGCAAATGCATAAAGTTCATTATTTTAAGCAATATTACGTTGACATTGTAAATTGACTGTAAATGAATGATATTCCCAAACACAAAACCATTACCAATAATGTATGAGTAGAGAATGAAGAAAAAGGACAGCTGAGGGAAATTAAAGACGATAATAAACAATCATAAAGCACTACGCAAAACGTCATTCAACTTGGAGTGAACAAACATTGAAATAATGTTAACGAAAATTTTGATTTAAGTTGGCAAACTTTGTCGAAAAAGAATGAATTTATTAGAGGAATAATTTTCAAACATTTTTTTGGTATATGAAAATGGACAAGAAAAAATATGGGTTATGGTAGGTTACGAAGAGAACTTAGTTATTTTTTTTTTGTCTTATGAAGTAACACTCAAGAAATTCTTACACTTAGAATATTATGTAGGTAAAGACTGTTTCAAATGCATTTAAAAACACATTAAATTTCACTTGAAAGCAGGACCACTTGATTAAATTAAAACTTTCATTTTCATTTCTTTCATTTACTACACTTAAAATAATACGTCAGTAGAAAAATCTGTCAAACCTGTTTCAAATCGATTTGACTAATTTTTAACAAAATTTTAGTTGAAAAAACTGATTTAAGCAAAGATTTTAATTATCTTCATTTAACACAAAACTAAAAATCTTCAGTAATTTAACTAATTTTGAGTGTTAGTTTTCAAAATAATTTATAACTAATTTTTAAGAACGAATTCGTTAAACTTTGAAACATTTATTGTGAAAATATAATATTTTCATGTTACTGTTATTACCCGGTAGATGGTAAAATTGACGAAAATTTCGACTACCGCTAACCGTATAATAATCCAGCGAAAGGGGTTATCTCTATCCAAAAATGGAACTTGGGGTGTCTTGGGACCATCGGAAATTTTTAATAAAAATTATGCTTCAAATTGCATTGCACTACTGCCACCACTTTCTAAAGAAAACTGAAGAAGGGGACCTGGAAAATCCCAGAAACGATCGTCTTTTTATTCCTGAAAATGTAGAGGTTTTTGAAAGCAAAAACTCTGTGAAGTATTTGTCAGGAGAGTATCCTGATGAAGAAAAATAGCAGTTTTTGAAAAGGTACTTATTATGTTAATTCATAATAAGAAAAATGGCCTCGAACTGAATTAATAAATTTCTAAAAATTTTCCACTTGATAAAATGGCCCATATCTCGAAAACTAAGCGAGATAGAGCAAAACGGACAAAATTTTTGCTCCACTGCAGTGCCCTTATATGCCCTAACATGGTATGGTCTATCCCGAGACCATAAATTTGGATAAATTCTACGACTCAGTAGTAAAATTGTAGTTTTAAAAATTTTTTACTTAAATTTAGATTTGTTAAATTTAACATAAGAATTTGTTAAAATCAACAAATTTTATTTTAAGCCAATAAACAGGAATACATTTTGTTAAAGTAACAATTTTTTCTGTCCAGCCAACAGACGTATTATTTTGAGTGTACCTGGAATTAGATTTATTCTTTTAAGCTTGGTATTTTTTTGAGGGCTGTGTTACGTATCATATTAACCAATTTTTTGTGAATTTTCATTGATCTGTTTTAGAACACTTAGTGCTGGGAAGCTGTTATTAAAATGTTGCGTATGTTTTTAATTTTCCACTGAACGGTAGATTATAAATAAAATGTATAGTTACTTAAGTAAATTTGTATAAAAGTTTTATGATTAAGTAGGCATATTAGGCAATTCTCAACATATCCATCTTTATCACCACCACCCCAATCAAATAATGTCTTAAATTCAAATTTATCTAGGATATACTACGTTGCGCTAGACTGCTATCATTTTGTCGTGGTATTAAATGACAAATCGACACAAGTCTGGTTGGATGTATATAAGTGGAGGTGTTTGTTTTAATAACACTAATGATGCTTAAACCAAAAAGCGATGCTTCAACCACAAACACATTAATACACAGAAACACTTGTGTACATACACCTGCTCACTGTGTGTGTGAGAATAACAAAGCGTTTCGTTTTTATTTTGACATAATAAATAATTTCCATTATTTAACAATTCAAATATGATACTTTCCAAGCCAACTGTTCAACTAAAAAAAAATATAAGTCTTATCAATGTCAAATTTATAATATTAGTTGTTCTATATTTATTTATTTATTTTTAAAATTTTTCAACAACAGATACATGATTGCTATCCCCAGTGACGGTAACATGAATTTAGAAAAATATTTTTATTACCACAGTGTCCTCCTACGGTATTCCCGAAGAAAATTAAAATAACAGGGCTACGAACTAAAAAGCTTCAACAAAGTTTGCCAGTGGAAAAAGCACTACAATTAATGATACTTTCTTTTTAGCAGAAACACTAATGACTTGCATTGTCAAAGGAAAGGAATATCCACGGTTCAACGGAAACTCATTTTCATCAAGAGAAACCTTAAAAAAATTTTCGCAAAAAAGAAAATATTTTTTTTTAATTTTTTATTGCCGCGAATGGGTATTGAAATTGCGACCTCAAGGTTGGTAGTCTAGCTCTCTACCGCTGAGCTACTTTTCGATATGAATGGCATAAAAACACCAATTTGTCATTTCGAAATGTTGTGCCTTATTCTCTTCAATAACAGTACCTACTCATGAAATAAGTGCAAAAGGTTCTCTGCAGTTCAGTACTTTTTTCCGTTCTGTTTTTTCAGTACTATTCCGTACTATTTTTATATATTTTCAAAATTAAAAAAATATTGAGTGTAAACAAATTAATTACAAATATAAAAAAAAAATATTAAAAGAAAACAATTAACAAAAAATAAAAAAAATATGAAATCAACTGCACAAAAATCAATTTTTATGATCACTTTTCGAACAGTAATGCTTTAGAAGCAATACTTAAATGATTTTTTGGATGTTATTCGGAATTTCTTCATAATCTTCTTAATATGTAACTAACTTACATATTTAAATATATATTTAATTATTTACTCTAATATCTTTAACTCCACAACAACATATGTGATATAAAGTATAGGTTTTTTACTATCTTTTTCCTATAAGTTAGGCATTACCTTTTTTTTTTTAACTTTAGTAACACATTTTTAAGTATTAGTTAATATTTGCTGTAATATCTTAAGATAAAATCTCAAAAATGTTAATTTTTTAGTGTAATTACTTTGTTAATATGATAGAAAATAAAAATAAAAAAAAAAAAAAATATATAAAAAGTCTCTGTGTGTATGTTGGTGATCGCATCAGTGAAATACCACCGGCTGTATAGAACCCATATTCACACTGTATGTTCGTTTGGTGCTCCGACATGTTTGTGAAAACATTTTTCCCGGCACGCCCTTTTTACTAAATTTTTTTACTTATTTTTTTGTTTTAATTTTTTTTATTTTTTTTTATTTTTTTTAAATTGTTTTTCACTTTTTTTTATTTTTAAAATTTTTTTTTATGCATAAGTTATATATCTTTAGGGATATCGCTCATACTCATAAGTTTTCTTAGAAGCATTTCTATTCACACAGAATATTTGCGATATACAATATCCAAGGAATATATTTGAGAACACAGCCGAGTAACTCTACGAAACTTTCTGTGTGGAAAAAAATCTAAGCCTTTTTCTAAAACAAAAGGAAAAAAACCTCCATTGAAAGTAAAATTTATAGCATTTTTCCAATTGCATTAAATTAAAATAAATAGTAATGTTTGTTTAATTTTCATTTTTGCATTTTTTACCCCATACTCATTTTTCGGAGTAATTTTTTACTCTTCTCGTATTAACAAAGAAGTAAGAAAGAAAAAACTTTTATTTGTTTATTACCAATGGGGTGATGTCTATCATGAAAATGATCAACCTTTTTGAAACAACAAACAAAATATAATATGTATGCAGAGCTTCGAAAAACTTAATTCAATTTAAGCTTAATTCACTAAAAATTAAATTCAGATTTTAAAAAGATTCATGTACCATTCCCTTAAACCATTCGTAAAGAATTCATTCATAAGCTTCATTCCCAAAGCTTTAATATGAATTGAATGAATTCCTAACTTGAATCATTCAAATCGCATGTTCATTCACCATTTTACTAATTGAATGAAGAAATTTTATTACCATTCACTTAGTGCAGTGTAGTTTGAAACTAACATATAATCAAAACCAAAGCATACGAGCTGTAACAAAGCATACGATACTATTTATTTCTGTTAGATGAATTTTAAACGTTTTTCATTGTATTATGCTAATATTTCAGCAATTACATACAAATTTAAATTTTTTATTTGATTAAGTGAATGAAAAAAAATAATTTTTCATTCACTTTTTTATTAAATGAATTCAGGTAAATTGGGTTTCATTCAGTTAGAATTCAATCAAAATAGAATGAATTCATATAATTTTAAGCTATAGGGAATTAAGATATTGAATTAATTCCATAAGAATGCTATTAGGGAATGAAATTTAACCCAAATTTCATTCATTTTTAAAAAGTGAATAAAAGAATTAAGCCTTTTAAACCTTTGTATGTATGACAATAGCATATTAGAATTTGGACTTGAGGTAGGCCAATATTCTAACTAAATATATAAAAATAGAGAAAGTCCGAAAAAACAATTTTTGTACTACTAATTTTTAATGCAAAAATTAAAATAATTGAAAGACAAAAACTTTCAAAATATTTCTATTTTGGTTTATGCTTGCAAAAACTTCGAAAACTTATTTTTACACATTTTTTGCTGCACTCATCTAGTTGGTTATTAGATTATATTTTAAGCCATTTCTTACCAATGTGACTTTAAAGTCATATCTGCATTTAAGAGCCTATAACTTTTGTTAGGAAGGCGATATTACAATGGCGTAGAAAACATGTAATACTTTAAGGCATTGTCTATAGACAATATTCCAAAAATTGCAAAACTTATACCTCCACGGTTCCCATATAATGATTTGAAAAAAAAAAACAATTTTTGATTTTTTTTCCAAAGCAATCTTTTCAAAAAAGATTTAAAAATATAGGGAACAACGGCGTAATAAAAGTGATATGTTGATTTCGATAAAAACATCTAAAAAATATTTAAGGGAAGACAAGTTCTGGGTTCAGTTCGCACTTTAAAAAATAAATGTACCTACTGATCTTATGAAGGGTTATTCATATTTGTAAAATTGTAAGTATGTAGAACATTAATCCATTTTTACTTGTTATATTAAAAATATGCTATTTTCTCTTAACTGCCAAAGAAGCATACAGATCTGAGCAATTAGTGTTGCCGAACAACAATTTTCGAAAAACGTCTAAAAATACCAAATTTTTTAAAAAGGTTCTTAAATATGTTGCAAAAGAAATAATTGAAATTTCTTGCAATTTTTTCACAGAAATCTGTATTGTCAAAATATAAAAATTTAATACAGTGTTTTCTTAACATCATATAGACAGCTGCAATATTGTAATTAATATGCATTTTATCAATTTTAATTCAAAATTTAATTTTTGACAAAAATATTAACCATTTAAGTGCGTATACTTAGAGCATATAAGTTTTAATTTGAATTACTTATACCACCACGAGAGGGCGCCTTAGCTAAAAAAATTACAATAAATGCTCTCTACGAAACTGGCCTATCCTTTTACCAAGTTTTGTCAAAAAAATTCCCATGGTATACACGCTTGTTGTGAAATGGGTTAATATGAAATTTGATGTTTGCGTAAGTCTTTAAAAAATGTAATAAAAAATACTAAAAATTAGTTAAAAATAATCTTGCAGAATAAAAACTGCTGAAATTAGCAGATTGCTTTTGCAAAAATAAAACTGTTAAATATATAGGATTTTAGTTATATTTGAGTTAGATTTTTGTTAATAGAAAATAACAACTTAACCTGATATCAATTAGTAGGCTGAACAATCAGAAAAAAAATTTAAATTTTCAGATGTTTTTCCAATGTTTTTTTAAATGCAAATAAAAATCGGGCCTTTTAAAATCAGCAGTTTAATATTTTTTTTGCAAATATTTCTGCTGATTTATATTTAACTGAAATTATCTTAAAATAACGAAAATTTTGTAGATAAAACTGTTTTTTTTTGCTATTTTTAATCTATTAATATTTAGCAAAATTTTGTGCAGATTTTACAGTATAATTTGTCATTTTCATTCTGTAAGATTAACAATTTAATTTTTTTCATTTTACTAGTATTTAGCAAAAAAAAAATCAGATAATTTTATCAGTTTTTTCTGCAAGGTCAAATTTACTTAATTCTGTTATTTTTACGGATTTATTTCTACGACTGTATTTAGCCACGCCTACTACGCCCACTTTTTGGAAGAATTTAAAAAGTTGCTCCAGTTTCTATTCGTATTATATAGGACAACAAATTCTGTTAGTTTGACATTGATACGGCATAATCTTCCTTGCAGGGGCGCTTCGAATCGAAGGCACCATATGAAAGCTCCTGTTCTCCTTTGAAGTTTGTAATACCCTCCACATAAACGAGAGAGTATATATCGATGTGCTAGTCTGTTTGTAATATGTCAAAATATATATTTATGTCCTATGCGAGGTGGCAAAATAAACTCTAAACTAAAAACAAATTGACAAAATGGTTTAAATCTTTGAAAATTTTTTGAAAACTTTTTTAAAATTTATAGAAATTTGGAAACCTGAATTTAGTTTAGATTTTATTTAGCCAGTTCGCACCTACCCTTAGTATATATTTTTAATTCTTCTGCAATTTAATCCGATCTAGCGATGTACATCTGTCTGCCTGTCCATCAGTCTGTCTGCCTGTCCATCAGTGTGTCCTCCATAGATTATTGGAAATCCTGCCGTGTAGTTTGATGATACAAGGTGGTGTATTTTAGTACAATTTCATAATACTCATTGATTAGAGATAAATAATTTTATTTTTACCGTAAACGTTTATTTACACCACACCATTTTTTTCACCTACATTTTTTGTATCACAAATATTGTTTTCACATTAAAAAAGCTCTTTTTTCGGCTAAAAATTAATTTTTTCAGACTTTTCAAAATCGAATTTAATGATTTTACTTACATATCTTCCACATTTATTGATTGTGGAGTATTTAGTTTTTTATGCTACATATATTTTCAAGTACAAAACACTTTTTCCTGCAATCAATAATATTTATTTATGTTAGTAGTAGTAACAGATTTTATTCAAATTGTTTTTTTTATGAAAAACATGCCTTTGCATAAAATTTTGTACAATTTCTCGTTCTGTTTTGCATAGCCTTCAATCGATTTTATTATATTTTTTTTCTGCTTAACTTAAATGTGGTATTACAGATAAAAAAAAATAGATAGGAAAGTAATGACTTGCGGAAATATATTGTATGTATATAAGTGTTTGTTCTATGCTTACTGTATTGCTTGTTTGTATGTAATAAAAAGATTTTAACGCAGTATTTACTTTATTTATTCCCTCCATTATTTGTTATTAAAAAACGAAGCTTAAGGGTGAGTATGGAGTTTTTTTTTCTGTTAAAATATTTTATTTTTGTTAAGTAAATATTTGATGTATATTATACATAAAATTAAAAATGTGTAAATTATGTGGGCGTTGAAAATATTAAAACCAATAAATATGTACCTTTTTACTTTTGAATAAAAGCTTTTTTCATGATAATATTAATTTTCTTCATTACTGCTGATTAATGGAAAAATATTTTGATGGATTTTATGAGAAATATTTTATTTATTTAATATTTGTGTACTTTGTAGACAGAAGGGAAATTTTATATTTAAGAAGTTTCATAAGTTTGTAACATTAATAAATTTGGTTATAAATTTACATAAAATATTGCTCAAATATAAAAGCCTATATTATTGATTGTGTGATTACCAAATAAGTATTACTACACATAGTAAACATATTGATAGTTCCAGGTACTTTTCTTAACTTTTAATACTGTTGTAATTGTCTAAATTTATTTAGAAATTTTGACCCAAATAAATATTAATGTTACAGAGGAATCCGGTCAATAACTCACAATTTTTCCCCATACATAGTTAAAGCCTTAATGTGCCTATGTCTCATTGAAATATTAGATACAAATATTGTTGAAACTAAATCCTTCTAATCAAAATTGCGATACGGTAAATTGAATAAAAATCAAACTAATCTGGTGGATTGATTGATTTCTAGTAAAAATATGTTGTTAATGGTGTTAAAGTTTATATTTGCTTGTGCTTTTTGGTTTCATTAGGCCAGATTGTATATAGAATGATCTTGCTGTATCTTACTGAAGATCATATTTATATCCTCTAAGAAATTAAAATTAATTAAGGGTGGGATAGTGCACAACTTTTCGATTTGGACATGCTAAAACCTCTTATTTTGTGAGGTTCGTAAAAAAAATCCATGAGCCAAAAAATGGAAAATTTTTGGTGATGGCAACTGGGCCCTCATCGGGGTGAAACTTGGGACGGCGGGGAAAAAATCCACAAAAATGCCCCGGAGTCACTCCTAAGGGGTTAAAATGTACCCAACATTTTTTCCGAACATACCTACCCCTATCTTCATCCCTTAAAGGGTCTCCCATACAAATTTGAAGATTTTAGGAAATTGTTAAAAATTGCCCCTAGGGGTTCCTAGGGTGCCCCTAGAGGGGTTAAATGTATGACCGACTCCTATTTATTTTTTAGCCCCAACATTTTTTCAGAATATACCTACTCCATCCTAAGGGGTCTCACATACAAAATACACTTCACAGACTGGAAGAAAGAGCTGAAAAAAACACAAATAGCCCAACAACTTCCCCGGAGTTGCCCCTAGAGGGGAAAAATAAAGAGGTTTTCAATAAGAGCGCTACAAAAGTTTTTTTAAATAAAACAAAAACGGTTTTGGATATCAATGAAATTCTTTATTCCTCTGAAAGTACGTTCGATGCCATTATGTATGGAAATCGATCCCTTTTGCATGGCCACCACGGGCTCGCTTGCAGAAGTCCAGACGCTGAACCCAATTTTCGACGGGTTTCAAGCATAAATCGCCCGATATTCGTACGAAGTTCATCAATCGTCGCTGGCTTGTTGGCATAGACCATAGATTCGACTATTTGACCACAGGAAATAGTCGAACGGCGTCAAATCGCACGACCGAGGCGGCCAATCGACTGGACCATTTCGTGAGATAACACGTTCTCAAAACTTTGTTTGCAATAAATTGATTGTGACATTCGCTGTGTGCCTAGTGGCGCCGTGCTGTTGGAACCACATGTCCTCCAAGTCCATATCATCCAATTGGGGCCAAAAATATTCGGTTATCATTGAACGGTAGCGATTCCCATTCACAGTAACGTGCCGGTCTTGATCATCACGGAAGAAGTACGGCCCAATGACGCCGCCGGCCTATAAACCGCACCAAACCGTAATTTTTTCGGGATGCAATGATGACTCATGGAGTACGTGTGGATTGCTGTCTGACCAATGACGCATATTTTGTTTATTGACGAAGCCATTCTTTATGACGACCATAAATTGGACGTAGCGCTCTTAACGTTAAGGCCACTGACTCCGAATTTCGGTAGTAAATTTTAATAATTTCGACTCGTTGTTGGCTCGTATATCTTTCCATCATGAAATGGCAAACCTTACTGAAGAGAAATGTCAAAAGAGCGGCAAGAAATATGGCGTCGTTTGCTGTCCCTGTCTTTCTACTTTTGTAGCGTCCCTGTTGAAGAACCCTTTATATGATTGACCCCCATTATTTTCGTCCTCCGAAAATTTCTTTTAAACACACCTACCCCCTATCTCTAATCCGTAAGGGTGTTCCCATACAAATACGGCAAAAAAAAAAGTTTTTTTTGAAATTGCCTTCCAAAAATACTTCGTATTGGAGGGTATACACGTTTTCGTATACGCTAATAGAAATAAATCTGTAAAAATTTTAATTAAAACTACTAAGAATTAGTTAAAAATTTCGTTTCACAAAAAAATTCTGAAATTATCTGCATATTTTTTTCGAAATATTATTGAAACAGGAAACAGAAAAAACAAAACTGGTAAATACAGATAATTTAATTATATACAGTAGTAGTGGACTAAAGTGGATACATTAATTTAAGATTTTTCGAAATTTTATTTTTTTTTTTATTTTATTATAGAAAATTGTTTGAGCAAAATCGGACTAGTGGTTCTCTAGTTATGTCAAAAAAAAAGAAATATCTCGATTCCTAGGGTTGACCCAGCGAAACGCCGGGACACGTATAACTTGTTTTTGACCGATATAACATTTCCCGTTGGTTTCATCCCATCCCGATTTTGACTGTCGCATATTGTTATTAACACCTATTTAAAAATATTCAAATATGTATCGACTTTAGTCCACTACTGTATGAGTTAAATTTTAGTTAATAAAAATTTAAGTGCTAAAATCAGTAAAAAATTTTGCTAAATAATTATTATTATAACTAATTATAATTATTATTTTTTTGACTTTTTTTAAAGCAAATAAAAACTGTGCTTTTTGAAATTAGCAGTTTGAGATAATTATATTTAAACAAATTTTATATATTTTCAAGAAAATAAATATCTTTGCATTTTGCTATCGGCTTTATCCAAGAATTGGCTTGGCAAAGGTGATAGCTGGCGGCGGCTGACCTGCTTAAATCGCTTGGCTTATTTCTATGCTGCACAGTGGCACCTAATTTTGCGTTTAAAAATATCTATAGCTAAGTACATACCAGGGTTGCCATAGTTGCCGAATTTTTAAATATATTTTTTTTAAATATACATAACAAAGTATTTTTGAACCACAAAAACAATTTTTTCCTTAATGCTGTTGTTTATTTTGTTCACAATTGTTTTAATATTGTTGTTTTTATTGTTTTATAAACTATTCTATTCTATACTTTTCTTTAAAATTTAACAATTTTGTTTTATCAATATGCAATTTCTTAGAGCATTTGAAAAATCAAAAAATACTAAAATTAATTAACTAATTGAAGAATTCTATACAAATTCTTTACTTTAACTTTCTATCTTAGTTTAAATACGAATTTCTCGATAAATTGTAGCTATCAACACACAAACCATCAATATTGGTAAACTTAAACCAAAACTTAAGTTTTAGTTTTTTTTTTTTTTTTAATTTCATGTAGAAGAGTATGAAGTATTTTCCTACAAACCATAACCAAGTTTCAAATTTTGTTTAGTTTGTTGTTTCAAGTTTTAGTTAAGTAATAACAACAAAATAGATCTATCGTTATTGAACTATCTTTGGAAAATAAACTAAAGTATATAAACATACACTATGCTGAGAATAGAAACGGTTAAATTATTATTGTTGATTTCAAAACTTTTCATCCGTAATTGTATCTGGATTGGGAATCTAGTTGCTATTATTTTTCACAGTTTATATTTTGTCCAGTAACTGTTTGTAGCTAGTGTAAATAGTATGTAGTGCAAGTTGTTATACACAAGTATTAGTAAGGAAAATTTAATTGAAATATTGAAACAAAAATATGTTTTATGATAAAGTCCCCATGTAGAAATTATGGGTGGTAATAACAGAATTCACTGGTGGGACACTTGCAGTGCGTGGACGATTAAGTGCCGACACACCAAATAAAAATACTTTGCCGACTTATGAAGCAGATGCTTTTCTAGCACTTGTTTTCAAAAATTTTCTAGGGTTTTGTTAAAAAAAAAAACTGATGGTGCACTCACAACAAATGATTTGCCAACATTTGCTTTCCCAGCACTTGTGTTTCGAACCTTGTCTGGTTTTGAAATAGATGCAGTGGCAAAGCACTTAATTCAAACTCTTGCAAATATTAAAATAGTGGTTTTCTGGACTCGGTTTACTAAATGTTGACTAGTCAATCACATTGGATTTGAAAAATATTGCTGTGGTGCTTAAAAAATACATTAAATCGATTTAAAATTTTTTTTTTTTTGCAATTTCACATAATTTTTTAATATGCGGATATTTCTGTCTGGACCTGGATTTTAAAAGCCTGATATATTAAAAGTTGATATGAATTGGTTTTGAATTTTTAAAAGTTGTATGAAGTTTATGTATAGTTGATCTTTTAATTGGTAAATATCTGTTTTTCTTTCAATTCCTGTAAGTTATTTTCAAATTAAAAAAGGTGATAAATTTATCACAAATAAATTGAAGAGAATAGAAAGTAAAAAAAAAATTGTCTGTTAAAAGAACTTACTTAATATATTGCATTAAAACTCAATTGACTTTTATTTTTCCGAGCGCTTTTCCAAGGCTTTGTAAAGCATTTGCATTATGGTGAAACGGGTTTAACCTTTCGATTTTTTATTGCTTTACAAATTATTACGAGTATTACCACCCTAAAATTGTGTTACAATTGAAGCATTTGGAGGCCTTTATTAGCAAATAATCCTGCCACTCATTTCGTTGCTTTGCCAGTGCTGGTGTCTTTTAATTTTCTACCTGGGTTTATTTGTGTGCCAGAGTAAAATCTTAACGTAAAACCCAAAAGAAACAATCAATAGAGAAAGCACTGGATTATGTTTCATGTTAAAGCTTTTATTTCAATAAAAATTCTTGGAATTTATGAAACAAACCACTTTTAGTCGAAAACAAATAAGAAATCTATACTTTGCGGTGCAAAAATTTTGTATATTCTCCTCAGTGGAATTAAAAACCAAATATAAATTGTATCAATAAATATGAAAACTTTAACGAATATAAATACACAAATCTGAAAATTCCTGCATAAGAAAAAAAATAACATAATTTGTGTTCAATAACAAGAGAAGTCTCGTAGTAAGAATTTGATTTTGCTGGAATTCCGATATGTGCCAAAGGCTTTTCCAGATTTTTTGTATTTATTCCAAAGTAATACACAATAGGTAAATGGGTATTAATTTAAAGGTATTTCAAAACCAGACAAAATCTTTCGCTACCAAATATGTGGTTATATAATGGTTCTAAAATTGTTTATAACATCACGAAGAAAAAAAATCACCATTTTACTAGTAATACTATGAGCGTCAAAAGTAAGTATTATTTTAAAAACTTGTGATTTAAGGCCACCCTCCCCCCTCCTAGGAACATTCGTTTGGTTAAATAAATACATAATGCAAAAACTTAAGGTGATCGTTAAAGGAAACCCTTGCCGCATCGCCCCTAAAATTTGAAATACGATTTACATTGGAAAAAAATTACTTCTTCGGAGTTTTTAAATGTATTTTGGGAAAATGTAAATACAATAGAATCATAATCGACACTGAATTACCTTTCTAGCATTGTATAAGGATCCATAATCGGTTGAAAAATACTTAAGTAATTGCAATTCCCCCAGACTATTGTAGGGTTAAAATGGGATGTATTATGAAAATGGTAAAAAAATTAAATATTTTTTCAAAAACTTCCCAGCAAAATTTTCTGTTCCAAAGAATCGGTTGTAGCTACTTTTCATTTACAACCCCTTCTAATGTCGATTCATACACCGATTATTTTTGTTTGAAATTGTCCCAAAAGCAACCACTTCTATAGCTCCAAATTGGAACCGGTTGCCTTAGAACCAGTTCTGGAAAAAAGTAGAACTTCTTAAACTACATCTCAGAGAATAATTTTGCTGAAAATTATACATAATCCTCTTTTAACTTACAAGGAAAGACTCCCTGACTGAGTTAAATTTTTGTAAATGGAAAATAGCAAATTAACCTGCTAAACCAGCAAAAAATTTTGCATAATAATTAGTAGCCTAGAAAATAAAAAAATTTAAATTTTCTAAATTTTTTTCGATTTTTTTTTTTTTAAATGCAAATACAATTTTTTTAGTAAATATTTCTGCTGATTTTAGCAGTATAGACTGCTATTTGCATTCAACTAAGTTTAGCTTAAAAATACCAACAATTTTTCTGCAGATTCTACAGTACAATTTGTTATTTTCGATTAACTAGAAGTTCGCTTAAATATAACCAAAATTCCTTAAATTTAACAGTTTTAATTTTTCAGTTCTTATTTGACTAGTATTTAGCAAAAAATCTGCTAATTCTAGCATTTTTTTCTGCAGCATCATTTTTAACTAATTTTTAGTAAACTTTTCTGCTATTTTTACAGATTTATTTCTATGAGTGTAGGAAAATTTTGTGTCAAACGAAGTATATTTTCAAGACCTGTTTACATGTGTGTAAACATGCTCAAGCATGCTTATTTGTTTATGGCATAATGTAAAATATCAGAATTTTAGGTGGTTTTGTATGGCGATTTATATAGAGTTAAGGGCCAAATTCAAATATATTAATCCTTATGATATTTAAGTGACGGGGTTTTCGACTTTTTCTATATTCGGCCTACTTCGGGCTTGGGACGTATTTTCGCGAAGAACTATATTTTTCAAGAATTGGAAACTTCTGACTACTTAAAATAGGCAATGTGGGTGTCAAACTTTTTCTTTCTGAGAGTACATTCCAGTTATGTGACAATAATTTTAAATTTCATAAATTTCAGACATGTCGCCATAAAAAAAAAATGTGAAAAATTTAGTTTTTCCCAAATATCTTTTTTGGTTGTAATACAACATGCCATGCGTTTCTTCATCAGCTAATGAGAGTAAAAAAGTCTGGCATGCCGACTGTAGGATCCCAGTGTGGTTAAAACCTAACTAATATTTGGAATGGTTTCAAATTGATCTATAAAATGTTCTATAAAATGATAAAAAAAAAATAGAATAAAGGTAAAGAACTTTGGTTTTATCTAAATTTACGTATATTTAAGAGAAAATTGGAAATATAGTCTTTAAAGGCGATAGGTCCAAAAATGGAACGGTCCTGTATAGAATAAAAAGGCTCTGTTTGGTTTGGTTAATACATAAAATTTGTGACCAATTTGATTGGCCAAATGTAAACTCCGTAACAAGTAATTCATAAGGTTTTTTAACTTTAATAGATTATATTTTAATAACCAATAAAGCTAAACACTAACGGTAAGAATTTTTATGAAGAGGAAAAGTGCCGTTTTTAATAAAAATTAATACATTTTACAAACTTTTTCGTATATCTAAGCTATCACGACTTCAACTCTGTAACGATTTTTCGTCATAATTTTTGATAAAAATGCATATAACAGAATTTTGGAGTTATCTATTATTTATATTGCGAAAAGTATAATGTTATTTATACTCAAATAATCGTTGGACTTTAAGTAATCATCCAGCATAACAGACTTGAAGCTTTTCTGCAGCATGTAACATTCTCGAGGTGAAAAAGGATGTCTTTAGTAAGATTTGAAAAAATGTTGTAAACTCCGCATACTTGGGCACACTGCATTAAATATTTACTGCATTACCGATTTCAGTAATCAGTAAACACTTACTGGTAATGCAAATAAAATTTCATTACCAGTAAATTGTTACTGAATACTGAAAAAAAAAATCAGTAATCAGTAAACTTTTACTGGTAATGAAATTCAATTTTCATTACCAGTAAATTTTTACTGATTACTGAAAAAAAAAAACAGTAATCAGTAAATGTTTACTGGTAATGAAATTTAATTTGAGTTACCAGTAAAGTTTTACTGGTTACTGCAATTTTTACTGGTAATGCAAACATAATTTCAGTATCAGTAAAAACTATTTTATTGAATTTAAATTTTTATTTCAGCATTAAATTATTTAAAACTTTTATATTTTTAGCCCTATTCAAAAAAAATGTTTAAAAAAGTCATGTCTCAAAATAAAAACAGCTGATTCCTTAAATTTGTTGTTGTAAAGCATCAAAATTTAAAATTTTACAACAAAAGGTAAAAACCACCTAACAAAACAAATATTTATTTTTGCCGGTAAAACAAAGTTTCGTAAAATTATACACTATTAGCTTTTCTTAACACAAGCATTTCAAAATTAACATCGCTCAATTTTTGCCTTCTTGAACGATTAACAATCCCAGCAAATGAAAACAATCGTTCTACAGGTGCAGATGATGGTAGTGGGGTATTGTATTTCAGAAAAACGTTTTTAATGGCATTGTGACTTTGAAGACAATTTGTCGTTGTGTCTTGTTCAGCCAGATATAAAAATGTTTCCCGAAGATAATTTCCCGAATCACTGAAAACACACTGTATATTAGCATCTGTAAAATGGAATTATTTGTAAAAATACATATTTAAAAAACAAATTGAACAGAGTGTAAAAGCTTTACCATTACTCTCCTCCCCGAAATCTAGAAACGACTTTTGAGGTGTAAGAGGCAGAACACGAGTATCGGCATCGGGAATTTTTCCATATTTCACGACATAAGCGTTAAAAACTTTCTTAACTTCATCTTCGGTTTGCGTTGTTGCTGTTTCCAAAAGAGCTTTAACAAATCTCAATTTTATTTCTGGAATTGATATAGCCGCAATAATGGCATCCCAGGAACCAGGTTGCACCAGGAAATATTTTTCAAATCTTTGGAGTAAAGCTTCTTGCATTTTTGAGCTTACTTCAGCTAAATAGTTAAAGCTACTATGGCTCAAACGATTGAGTTTTATTCTCAAAGACACTATAGTTGGGACAAAGTAACCAAAAAACATGGTCTTTTCACCCTGAAGAAAATCAATCGCTTCTGCTATAGGTTCCATAAGCTTTTTGTATTCTTCTAAGTACTCAAGCTCATCACTGAGAATGGTCGGAATTCCTAGACGAAAACACAATTCGGGTAAATTGGGTTTGTGTTGCAGCAACTTCTTTACGGAATCATAAAGTGAGTTCCACCTTGTTATGCATGGAGTTAATAAATTGGCATTTAAAACTTCATTGATCACTTCTGCAGATTTTGGTCTATTGCACTTGTTCCAAAGTTGTGTGCATCTACAAAAATATAGATGTAAAAATTCTGTGATTGAAATGCAGTAAATTTTTACCTGTTGAAGGACCTTTTATGGACATCTTTAACTTCCTGACTTGAAGAATTCATAATTTTGTTGAAATCGGTTGAAGCCAGAAGGTTTAAAGTATGGCTCGCACATGAAAAATGCTTTGACAGTCGCGCTGTTATAGAATGAAATTGAGGACCAAAAGCATCCACCAAATCTTCCGAATCTGAAGCTGAGTCAAATTCTTCGTCACTGTTATTTTCATTGAAAGGTCCTAGATATAAACAAATCAACAATAGAAATCGTTATGTTTGAAATAAATAATATTTATTAATTAAGTACAACCTTTACTCAATTCTACTCCAAATTCCTTAAATGCCTTAATAAAGTTTGATCCATTATCAGTGATGGTATAAACAATTTTTTCAACTTTCAGTTTATATTGCTTGTTAATATCGCATATCATTTTTGTTACACGATCAAAAGAATGGGTTCCCTTGAACCGTCGACAAGCCAGTGCTACAGATTTCCTTTCGAAATTGTTAGCGTCTAACCAATGACAAGTGTAACCAAAAAAGGATTTTTTTCCTCCGGACCACACATCAGCAGTTACGCACACGTATTCAATTTTATCTAGCTCAATAGCAAGTTGTTCGATATATTTATTTTGGCTCTCTAAAAGTAATCTAGTTATAGAGCGCCGGCTCGGAACACTTTTGGCAGGAAATAACTTTTTAAAACTTTTCTGATCGACTATGGAGAGCGGAGAAGCAGTTTCGCAGATAAAATTTAAAATATCGCGATTAAAAGAGCATTTTCGACCTGCGCTCTGCCTGTATTCTTCCTTTTTAGACCTGAAGGCGCTAAATTTTTGTGGATGTTCCTTTTTTAAATGCTTGATGAAGTTGGAGCTCACACGTAGAGATCCTTTTAATTTTTTCCCGCAAACTTGACAAGCAGCAATCAAGCCACACATTTTTCTTTGATGTTGAGTTGAACTCATCTTCATTTTAACAAAATTATAAAACAATAAATACAAATAGATTTCAACACCAAAAATTTAAAATAAGTGTCAATTTTTTTGAGTGTAGTTCAAAATTTTTTAAGTTGAAGTAACAAAATTTTAGCAAATGAAAAATTGTCAAATAAAAATTACTAAAAACAGAATTGCCTCAAAAAATTTACTTAAAGATAGCCCAAATTTTGTTTGTTTTTAGTTACTAAAATTAAAAAAAAAAGTATTTTGGTAATTTTTTTTTTTGGGTGTACTTCGTTATGAAAATATGCAATGATTATTACCTTCTCAACAATTTTAAAAAATTCCTCACTAAAGAGAATCTTGTTTACACCCGTCAATTCTTCATTGATTAAAAAATGAGATGTGCCACTTGAAGTTTCACTTAAATAATTAGACGTATTTTGTTCACATCTTGGAAGACTTTCTTCGCAAACAAAATCAGGATCATTAAATAAGTCGTCACTATCAAAATCACTCATTTTAATTTTATTTTTATTAAAGCAAACTTTATATGTATAAATTCGATACCAGTTCAAAAATACTAAAATTCACGTGATAAGCCCTGCTCTAAACGTAAAATATATGGGCATTTCCATAGAAAACGTAGTGATATCCGTACGTTTCAATGGGATGCTGTTAATTATAATTAATATCATCTGGAGTGTATTTTAATTAACATCATATGTACGTGATTTTTATTTTAACATTATCCCAATAGGAAAACTAAAAGTTAATTTTTAAAATCGCTTTCTTTAAACCAGCTTAAACTATACTCAATATTACATCATTGCAAAATAGTGCAGAGATAATCTTTGCTGCAATAAAAATGAAAACCGATGAACAGATCATAACCTCAGTCCTTTTGATCTTGATGGAAACTGAGATAAGCTTTGCGCTATTTAGTTGCATAAAAATTAAGTATATTTTTAATAATACATGTCAATCTGAAGCTTTGGTTAACTTTTATTTTAGTCACAGTTGGATCTTTGTGTGGAAGTGACCATACGAATGCAATTCATGGCTGTTATAGGCCTGTACACACTATGCCATCGCGACATTTATATTAGAAAATCTGACAGAAAAGTACATTGTTGCCTTACACGGTTGGTATACAAATATTTCATAAGTGTTTTTAATCGATTTATTTAATTTATGTTCCAAATTTTATTTCTGTTGTTCTCGCCTTTTGTGTTACGGCAAATGAAACTAAGTTTGTTATCGATGCAAATCAGAACTTTTTTGATTACATATTTTAAAAATAATAGAGTACCATCGACTTAACTAAATTGTCTTCAGTATTTTTTGCACCACTCATACAATTTGTTTTTACACAACAATATCGTATTTCAACATACAAAATTTTTAACATGTTTAAAAAGTATGTGTATCGTGTGAACGGAACTTTTAAATATTAGTAAAGTGAATAGAAATGAAAAAGTAACAAAGATTAGAACAGAGAGAGTAAATATTTAATAAAAACGTAGTATTTATAGCAATAACTATTCAATACAAAAATTAAAATAAAGAGAAAAGTAAGAAAAATGTACTATAAACAAATTAAATGATTAGCAACTAAACATATTTTTCAAAATTGTTTCAAATTATTTTTTTATTAGTTACGTTCCTAAAGGTACGGTCACATTAGTCAAATATTTGACGCGAATGTATTTGACTATGTTTGCCCGATCATTTTTTTTTTAGCAAAACTGAATTGATTTTGCAATCAAAATTCTCGTATTCCTTTTCCCTTTTGGTTTCTTCAGACATTATAAGAATTTGGTTTTCCCAAAATCCATTGTTTTGCTATTATTTACTGAAAAGCATTTTGTGGTCAGACTGGGGCAAAGAAATATTTGACGTTTTTCGTCAAATATTTGACAAATGTGACCATACCTGAAGTATTTTATTTACTAAAATGAAAGTTCATTAAGTTTTCAGTAATCATTTAGATTTTACTGGTAATGAAATTTGACATCAGTATTTACTGCTTACTGCATTTTTTTCAGTAATCAGTAAAAACTTACTGGTAATGAAAATTAAATTTTATTACCAGTAAACATTTACTGATTACTGATTTTATTTTTTCAGTAATCAGTAAACATTTACTGGTAATGAAAAATTAATTTCATTACCAGTAAAAGTTTACTGATTACTGTTTTTTTTTTCAGTATTCAGTAAAAACTTACTGGTAATGAAAATTGAATTGCAATATCAGTAAAAAATTTGATTTTACTGCAGTATTACTGGTACTGAAAAGTGCCAATCTATGAAACTCCGTTCCTAATTTTTACACCAAACTATTTAACGAGTAAGAAAAACAATGTCATATTTGGATTAACCTTGTAGGCATCATGCGATTTTGTTTCGGAAAAAAAATTCTGACAAAGCGTTTCTGAAAGAAAACGAAAAAAGTAACCAAATCAATGGCCTTGCAACTCTCTCAATATTTTTTATTTGAAAATATATTATGCGGCTTGGAACAGGAACGAACTCCGACTGGTTAATCAGGGATGGAAAAGGCTAACTTAATCGGGCTCTTATACCAAAAAATGTTAGATCGCTCTTACATATTTAAAACTGTAAGTAACTAAAAAATAGCTCCCTATTTGGCTCGTTAAAAAAAATTTAAATAAATAAATATTTAGATATTAGCACAAATTGCGAAAAAAAAATATTTGCAAAAAGCGAAATTTTTGCATTTTTAATTCATTTTCTGTACCATAAAGCCTTTTTCGAATTCCGCCTTTATTTTGAAACTTTTTAAGTGCGGTTTTTTTAAATATTAAATTAAGTACAAATTAAATTTTTGTACCATAAAATCTTTTTTCAAATTCCGCTATTATTTTGCAATTTTTTAAATTTATAATTTAGGGGCTATAATACACATTTCATACAACAAAGTTTGGTGGCCAGTTGCAAAAAAATCGCGAAAAATAAAATTTGCAAAAAAGGAAAATTTTTGCATCAATATATTTGTTTGCAGAATCTAAATCGCTGATTACGTTTCCTAATTAATTTTTTGTACCACAAAGTCTTTTTTCGCGTTCCGCTTTTATTTTGCAATTTTTTAAGTATGTTTCTTTTTAATTTATAATCTAGGGACTATAATACACATTTCATACAACAAAGTTTGGTGGCTAGTTGCAAAAAAAAAATCGCGAAAAATAAAATTTGCAAAAAGGAAAAATTTTTTCATCAATATATTTGTTTGCAGAATTTAAATCGCTGATTCAGTTTTTTAATTAATTTTTTGTACCATAAAGCTTTTTTTCGCTTTCCGTGATTATTTTGCAATTTTTTAAGTGTGGTTTTTTTAAATTTATAATCTAGGGTCTATAGTACCAATTTTATACACAAAAGTTTGGTGCTTAGTTTGCAAAAAAAAAAATAAATCGCGAAAAAAATATTTGCAAAAAGGAAAATTTTTGCGTCATTGTATTCATTTGCAGATTGTTAATCGCTGATTGAGTTTTTAATTATTTGTTTTTTCTACCACAAAGTCTTTTTTTCGCGTTCCTCTATTATTTTGCAATTTTAAAGTGCGGTTTTTTAAATTTATAATCTACGGAGTATAATGCCCATTTCATAAAACAAGGTTTGGTGGTTACTTCCAAAAAAAGAAAATTTTGGCATCGTTTGCAGAATGTAAATCTTTTAATTAATTTTTTGAACCCCAAGGCCTTTTTTCGCATTCCGATATTATTTTGCAATTTTTTACGTATGGTTTTTTAAAATTCATAATCTAGGGCTATAATACTGTTGGAATAGTATAATTCCATAGTATAGTTCCATTCTTGATTTTTATAACTAAATTATGATTTTCCATCCCTGGTTACAATCGATGTTTGAGTCATACAAAGAGCGCACATAATGACCCTGCAAACATTTAAAAGATACATTCCAAGAAGATTGTCATTTGAATGAAAATAATCAAGTAGTATTTACTTTGAAATTGTCTTCCTTTTATCACTTAGAGATAATTCGGCGATATTTGGAAAAAAATAATTCAAAAATTTTATATTTTGTCATAACTTTTTTGACAATATTGCGGCAATATCACCCTTGTATCATTTGGAAGATAAAGCAAATTTGTTTGAAATCTTTTATCAATTTGGAAAAAATTAAAACTAAATTTTTACAAAAACAATCAAGATATACAGGAAATAAACTCGTGAAAAGTTAAGATTAATTGCGCGGGAAAAATCGGCTGAGATGAAATCAAGATAATTTATAAGTTGGTCAATGGATTATGTATGTAGATATTGTTTTTCAAACTTAAATTTAATTATGAAAACATTAAATCGTTTATTTTATTGTACCGGGAGTTTATTTAGCGATATCCCTTTTATCTTCCATATGAGTTATTGCTTTCATATTGCCTGGAAGTATTATTTTAGTGTAACAGTTGTTTCCGACGGAGGAAACTTCCGGAATACGAAATTGATATTGCCGGCAATAAATGTTTTCTTTCTGGTGATATGTTCGGAGAATCTTCTTCGTATTGCCATGTTTGCTGGGTGATATTGGTTTGAGTATGTTCCTGTTCCAAGGCACATAATAGAACAAATGCTTTCTCAGTAATAGAGAGTCCCCCAATCTCTTTTTTATGTATACTCTTTTTCCAAATGTAAACCCCGTAACTGTAAACTCCGTAACCACAATTTTTTGCACCAGATTTCATTCAAATAAATGTAGATAAATGTTTAAAATATTTTAAAATAACCATAAACAGAGGTGACTCAACTAATATTTATGCGTCAAAAGACGATTCAAAAAAAGTTATCAGTTTTTTACCCTAAGCTGCTGGAGCGAAAAACGATTGATTTTGCATTTCATTGGTTTTGAATCGATATTTCGAGTGATTACTGACATTAGTTTGACAAATTAAATTTGTTTCACACAATTTAAGAATTTTTTGATCGCGAAATGTTATGTTTTTAATATATTATTTTGTAACTGCGCAACCGCTGTTGGGATTTTAAAAAATTTTATTTTTTTGAAAAGCATTTAGAAGGACCAAAAATACAAAATTAAAAAAAAAAATTAAAATTTTTTTCGCGGAATGAATTGTATTTTTATTCGCGAAACCGCCAATTTGATAAACACAAATTATATATCATTGGAAAGCAAATTGAAAACCCAAATACGAAAAACTAATAAATTGAAGAAAATTCGTACGCAATTTTTTTTGTTGCATCTTTTGCTTGCAGAAATGTAAACTCCGTTACAAAAACAAAAATTAAAATTGTGCAAAAAAAGTTATTGCGACAACTTGTAGATGAGATTTTTTGCAATTAGGTTTATAATGACTAAACTTACTGATTCCATTAAGAAAAAACCGAAATATTAACACTTTTTGCTTCTCACAAACTTGGCCAAAAAATTTGTCACATTTTTTGATTTCAGCCACATGGACAAACAGACGGACGGACATCTGTAAATCGAAACAAAAAATTTTTCTGACTCGGTCGGTGTACTAAGAGGTACGTCTAAGTCCAGTATTTTCCGGTGTCACAAATAAATATCAGCACAAACTTATTACTTATTACAGCCCGTCTACATAGTGGAGTAAACCAAAATAAAATTTATAGGTATTAATTTCCATTCTAATCTGGTTTTCATCCAGGTAATAAAATAATAAAATCGATTGCTCCCGGATATAACATACCATCATAAGAGTGTGATCATTGCCGAGTTGGAAAAAATTTGTCCGTTTTGCGATAACTCGCTCAGTTTTTTAGGTACAGGACATTTTGTAAAATGGCCATTATTAACAAAGATTTAAATCAATTATAACAAAAATTCGGTATATTTAACGATTTTATATTTTCTGTTCCTATCTTACTAATATATCAAAATAATCGGCTAATTTAAGCAGTATTTTCTTCGACGTAATTTTTTAACTAATTTCTAATTAAAAAAATTTGACTAGCAGCAACAACCTTTCCGATCAATACTTGGTATCGAACTATTGAAGGCGAACAAAGCGCATCATAATGTAATAGTTACTTGTGAAGAGGATTTTCAATAAAACATTTTTTTTCTTCTTCTTGTAAATCAGCTTTAGAAAAAATTTCTTAGTAAATAATTCTAATATTAATTACTATTGTCCTATTCGATGGTTACAATCACTTAACTAAAAATTTTTACTAATTTTAACTAATTTTTTTTTTAAGATTTTCTCTATACATCCCAGCAAAACCACACATTACATAATGGGTAGAGTATTGTATCGCCATAGGGTTGGACTGATTACTTTACACCTTACTTCACTGCTGAATTTTACAGGCGATGAGCCTCAAAGTAATTTGTGCATTGTTACCAGTATACTTACAAACGAATGAAGAGTAATGGGTTACTTAGTTGCAGATAGGGAAAACATATTTAGTGATTCTTTTATATCATAACAATGATGGCCACTTTAAAAACATTTACAAAATTTAAATAAAAAAATTATCGAAGTAATTAATTTTTAAATTAAAACAATGCGTTTTGTAGTAGTCATTACTTTATTATAATGCATTATGTAATCAACATTCGGTAATGCATTACTTTATGTTTTAAAATAATGATAAATGTAAGGAGCGTACATTACTAAGTAACTCATTATGTAATTAACTATCGGGAACCCATTATTTTGTAGTTCTAAACAATGCTAAAAGTAAGGAGTATATATTACAAAGTAATGCATTATGTAAACAATTTTCAGTAACTAATTACTTTATGCTTCAAAATAATGTTGAAGGTAAGCAGTATTCATTACAAAGTAATGCATTATGTATACAATTATCGGTAACTAATTACTTTATGTTGAATAATAATTACACTTGTAAGAAGTACACATTACAAGATAATGCATGAGTTTGTCGCACCCATTACCAAAGTTTTTCGGGGATATTCAACAATGTCTTTTTTCTACGTGTTATAATTCGCCGCCAATACTACACTGATAGAATTTTGTGCATAGTATTAATGAATTTGTTCATTAATCCAATGATTTTTTTCATTGAAAAGTCCCCAAAGAACGCGTTCATTAGATCAATGAAACGTATTCATTAAATGAAAACTAATTGAAAAAAATATATTTTTTTGCGTTACTTGTTTTATTTATTTTTATTTTATTAATTTTTATTTGTACATATATTTATTTTTCGTTTTTATAACGTTTTTGACATCTCCCTGAAGTCGACTTGAACCCGCAATCACCAGAATGTAAACATTATCGCGTTACCGATTGATCTAAATAGCCAAAACAAAATGATGTCATTATTTGGACTTTTATATTTAAATAATTTCAGTTTGCAACCCTAGCGTTCATTACTGGAACATATATCTATTTTAGTAATTAGCAAATTCAAAACCCTTATAAAAATTATAGCATATCTTACGGGTTAGTTGAAAATATATAATGAAAAAATTCATTAAATTAATGAATTTTTCATTAACTCAATGAAATGTTTTCATTAAATCAGTGAATTCAGATTAATGATATCGATTCATTAATAGTATGAACGAAAATTCTATCAGTGTAGTTATTTTTATTATACAAGTTCGTTTTAATAAACAGCCAAGCTTACGCGCAACCACTTATTTAATTACAACAATAATGTGATATTGGTAACTGCTTATCATTAATTACCTACTGATAAGTATACAAGTAAGCCTTATTATCGAACAACTTGTTATTATTATTTTCTAACTGCTTATCAACTTATAAATAACCACTCATTTTATATTACTAGGAAAGAAAAAAATACAATATTGTTTTTAAATGATATAAAATGTTATTAAACAACTTAAAATGGTATATAATATACATATGTATGTTAAATTTCCATGTACAGTGAGAGAAATTCTTTTGCACGCACTATTGTTTTTAAGAAAAATATTGAAATTAATTTTCTTTTTATGAAGTTAGTTGTTTACTTTATGATTAACCAGTATAATACAACTTTTACTAAATATAAATCTTATGCGTTATTTATATGAAAAAATTTTTTAAATTGGTGGGTATTCGTTTGCCAGCACTTTGTTTAAATAACAAAAAACTACAGATTTATTTATTATACAAATAGGTTTCATTTTGGAAAGCCTAGTAAGTAATGGGCTGTATATAAACTACAATCAGTAATAGATAGCTTTTATATACATCAATTTTCCTTAAAGGGGGTTTTTCTTCAACCCTTATTTTCACAGTAATCTGAAAAAATTAACACAAAACCGTTTTATACCTTTAAAATGTTTATCTTCTTGAATTATTTAAAAAAGTTCTTTTCATTTCCTGGTGTAACGCTTTTTTTATATAATTTTTTCCGTTTTAATAAATTTACATGGGTAGTCTCTCAAAGTTATTAATTTTATTATAAAATTCTTTGTTTAGCAACAAAAAAAAAAAAAAGTAAGCATAACTATGGCAACAAGTTTTTAACAAAAGAAAACGTAGATAACTAATATACTTGCGCTTTCCAGCTTCATTCTGGTATATGTAGGTCTTAATGTAACGCAAAGTTTCTTATAAACATACATTGATGGTCAGTTGATTTTAGTTCATTAATTACATCATATGATGTTGGAAGGATTAAATTTCAGTTTAAAAAAAAGTTTTCAAAGAAAACTATATAACAAAAAAAATATATGATAGCAAAAACTCTTAAGTTCTTTAAAATGCATTTTAAAGACTGCTTCATGCTATGTTGGTATATTTGTTTTTATGTAGGTAAAACTTCTTTTATACCCAACAAAATCTTTTAATAACAAATAAATTGTTATATAACACTGCACAACAATTTTGAATTTTTCCAAAATTACGGGACTCTGACAATGGAGGAGACAAAAAAAAACAAAAATATACGTATGTATGTATATCAGCGTTTTGAAAGGTTACAACTGAATTTTAGTTTAGGCGGGGGGGGGGGGGGTTAAATTTCCCTCTTTTTCACATGTTTATTGTGGGTCGGTATAGGAAAACATGTGAATCTTCCATTTTTGGTATAGGATATGTTCAGCGAGCTTATGTAAAACACTACGAGCCGACTCACAATAAACAAAAAGGTGGAAAATTTAACACCCCCCCCCCCCACCCCTAAAATAAAATTCCGATGTAATCTTTCAAAACGCCGATGCTTATTATTTAGATATTAGAAATGAGGTCCATTACTAAGATTTTGCTGGGTATGAGTATTTTGAGTGCATTCTAGGAAAATTTAATTGAATTATTTGTCTTTATCTCTTTTTCTTTGTTTTAAAATGCCTTCTTGTTGCTTTTGTAGTTTAAAAATGTATTTTCAAGGAAAATGTTAAAGTTATTTTCGATAATTGTATTCGTTCTTGTTGAAAAATAAATAAATCTCATTTTTACGCATGGTTGAATATAGAAAGTTTTGTTGTTTGGGTCAGTTTTTTTTTCTTGTTAAAAGATTACATATGAAAAACATTTAGTAAATAGGATATTACCTAATACTTGAAAAGATTTAGAATTTTAAAAAATCAGACAGAAGCACTACTATTTATATAACGCCAACTTAAATGCAGAATGGAGTAAGTAACATAATTTTCAAACCCAGTTTGGCTAAAGTGCAGTTTAAGGGGTTTCGTCAAAAAAATATAAAAAAGATATGACCCCGTCTGGAATTAAAAGATAAAACAACCGAAATTAATATTGAGAGGGTTCGGGCCCGGGAGGACCGTGGTGGCAAAAAACGGCGGGACATAATAACATGTATATTAATTGTGGGTACTTAAATTATTTTTTTATTCTTGAATCAAATTTTTTTTGTTTTGATACGCGAATTGATGTTAATTTTTTAATTTGTTTAAAAGATTCCATTACAATTTAAAACTAAATAAACTAAATAACTAAATAAATTTAGTTTTATACTAAAATGATCGTTAAATCAATGTACACGGTAGGAGTTTATTTCTTACACATATATTAATTGCTATAATTGATTCGCGAATCATAAAAATACAATTTTAATTCACAACAAAAAATTAAAATAATAATTTGCGCGAATGAAATAAATCCACACATAATTCGCTTATTAAAAACAAATTTTGTTGTTTTTTAGAAATTAAATTATAATTGATGATTAAATATTAATAAATGATTTGTTCCTATGCTCCTTGCAGAAGTAAAAGGAACAAATATATATGATGATTAAATTAATTTTTTTTAAAGGTGTGAAAAAACACTGTGTGAAGGAATTCGTGTAAAGCCTAATTTATTGCTTTTGAGTGTTGTGTTTTAGCACTTAAATGTACACTTCTTTTACACACTGTTGACAAATGTGGGTATTATTTAACTTTTATACTATGTATTTTAGGGTGGGTCAATTTTTTTTGTGAAGAAGCGTATAGGAGTAAAGTGATCTACACTAAATTCTAAGAAAACTACCCCCAGAAACTATGGGTCTAAAATGAAAACCTAGCTTCCACCGAGAAGCATTTTGATTTTAGTGGTTTTGTTAAAAATGCATAAAATTGAAATTCGAAAAAGCGCTTTCTTATAAATCAAAATGCTTCTCGGCGGGGGCTAGGTTTTCATTTTAGACCCATAGTTTCTTCGGGTAGCTTTCTTAGAATTTAGTGTAGATCACGTTCCTCCTATACGCTTCTTCATTTTTTCGGATCTATACAAATTAACCCACCCTAATGTATTTTTATTTTACACTTTGTTAAATATCTTACTAAATTGTTGTAGTTGTTGCACATATACTTTTATATAAAATTGTATACGGCTGTGTTTGTGTAGGGTTTCATTGCTGTTAATGGTTGTCTATTTTTTGCTTACAAGGAAACTATATAGTGGTGTAACCCTTAATTAATGTTTTCGATATCTGTGCTGAATTGGCTTTAAGACAAATTTTCCAGAAGAACTGTTTAGCCTACATTTCAAATATTTATAAAAACTGGCAATCCTGAATTAAAGACTTAGGCAAGATGGATATAAAGTTTTACTTCTCTCAAATATTTTGAAATCTAAATTTTCTAAGTTTAGATATGTTTTTATACAAAAACCGTGCAATTTATGATCCGAATTTTGAACCTCTAAACGTAAGAAAATAATATGTTTATTACTACAATATATCTGCTACCATATATTGTTAAGATCTGTGGGGTTAAACCACACAGTAGTTTCCTTGTTAGTTTGGTAAAATAAAATCATTTCTCTATGTGTCCATAAATTTTGTTATATAAAAAGCTGTATATAAGAATGTATTTGTCAAATTTAATCATGTGTGTTATCACATTGACAAAATGTATTATTTCCAAGTTGTTTGTTATGTTCAGATTGTAGATATATTTGGGCAGCACTTATTTTCAAAATATTAAATTAACTCTTTAATTTTATTACATTTTTTGGAGTGGACTAATGTTCTGTATTATTGTCTTTTGACATATCTCGTTGCATATATTGTTAGAAAACCTATAAAAAACTATATGATTTTTGTACTATTATAATCATACCATAAAAAATAGAACATATATTATCGAATAATCGATTAAAACAGGTCGATTAACCGCTTCAATTTTTAATGTGAATTTTTTTCTATATTTTTTTTTTACCAAAACTCCTTAATTTTCTTAACTTCCCGTTGAAAAATGTTCATATACGCTCAGACATGTTCATATATGGTTTATATATGGACACATATGAACAAATATGGATTTTTTATGAACATATATGGATTTTATATGAACAAATATGGAAGTATATGTGATTGATATGGAAAAGATTTCATATACAGACATATATGGAAGCATCTGTTATTTCATATATGGAAATGGTACTCATATATGGACAAATATGAAAGTATATGTTATTCAATTTATGCAAAAGGGACTTGTATATGAACATATTTCGAAGAATACATTTTTCCATATATGTAAAAGGAACTCATATTTGGATAAATATGGAATTATATTTAATGCCATGAATAAAAAAAGGAACATATGTAGCGCCTAATTTGAATGTCATACATAAATTTATATCTATGGTACAACCTTATAATAAAGGACAGCAACGTTCGCATGTATTCGCATATATTTAGTAAATGTATATGTTCATACATGTCCATATATGAACATATACTTAGGTGTTACCTCATTTTTCGGATCCATGCATATATGGTTGAACCATAAATGTTCATATATGGACATTTTTCACCGGGTTTGGCTAAAAAACCGTCAAGAAAGCTTTGAAGAAAAATTTAAGTTAATGTAAATTATTATATTTATTTCCCTATCCTATTTATAAGATATTGATGTTTTTGTTTTAAATCGATATCAAACCACTATCAACTGGGATTCCAATTCTGTAGAAGTTTTACCTTTTCTTACATATCCCAAGAAATTTTTTTACAATCTACAATCGGTTTCCAACCACTTCAATTATACACCTGTTGCACTAAAACCAATACCATGAAATCCGAACTCGTTTCACTAAACGTAAGTGTAAGATATAATTTACTGTAACTACCCTACGGGAAAGGGACCGGTCCTTTTTTTTGAAAGAGACATGTCGCTTTAATATGGTGTTGTCATTGGAAGGGACTAATTGCCACAGTCTAGACACCTTGTGACACGTAAGGTGAAGTGTCTAAAAATAGCTCTTCAAATAAACTAATAAAAAATTAAGAATTAAAAAGCCTACTTGGCCTCAAAGTAGGGCTCTATAACACAACCTTCTGCTTGTAAGGCAAACGCTCTACCGTCTGAGATAATGTTGCTTGTGCATGATGCCTGGCTGATTGCATTGCACTATTGCCACCACTTTCTAAAGAAAACTGAAGAAGGGGACCTGGAAAATCCCCGAAATGATCGTCTTTTCATTCCTGAAAGTGTAGAGGTTTTTTTAAGCAAAAACTCTGTGAAGTATTTGTTAGGAGAATATCCTGCCCGAGTAAAAAAAATTATATATAATCATATGTGGCATATATTACAATATATAATTAGACATGTGGTTATGTATATCCATATATAATTATATATGACGTTTTTTCCGAAAATTTTTCCTTATATTATGCTATATATAATTTCATCTTATTAGATATCGGCCTTCATAATATTAGATATGGCATATATAATTATATATTACATAACATGGTTGATCTTATTGCATATATAGTTATATATAGAACTATATCTTAATATATATGGTGGCATTTTAGCAATATATAATTATATATGGTATCATTTAAACAATATATAATTATATATGGTGACAGTTAAACTAGATATTATCATATATGGTGCCATTTAAACAATATATGGTCATATATGGTACCTCATAAACAAAATCTTTAATTCAGTTCCAGATATGATATTATATGGTACTATATATAGTGCGATATATATTTATATATGGTGTTATTTAAGCTATATATTATCATATATGGTGCCATTCAAACCATATATTATCATATATGGTGCCATTCAAACCATATATTATCATATTTGGTGCCATTTAAATCATATATTGTCATATATGGTGCCATTTCAACAATATATGCTCATATATGGTACCTGATGAACGACATTTTTAATACAGATGCAGATATGATAATATATGCTACCATATATAGTACCATATACTTTGATATATCGTATCATTTAAACAACCCGAGGAAAAATAGTCATATATGTGATTAAGTTATATCTGTATAAATATATAGTTTCATCCGAAGAATGGCCCGATATATTTTTATCAATTGTTTATCAATTTTTATCTAAATGTAACAGTTTAGATCTGACCTGATTAAATTATGTGTTAATCAGATGAAATTGTATCAGATTTTTGACCTGATGCAATTCTATCGGTTTGATCGTAATTGGTTCAATTTTACATAAATAAAATATAATTGTATCCGACATTTACCTTATACAATTGTATTAAAGTTTTAAACTGATATCAGGTCAAAATTGGGATATAACTATATAATTTTGTATACAAATATATCTATTTGGACCTAAACTGATACCATGTAATATAAACCAATAAAATTGTATCAGGTCAAAAATCTGATACAATTTCATCTGATTAACACATAATTTAATCAGGTCAGATCTAAACTGATGCAATTAGATAACAACTGATACAAATAAGAACTGATACAATTTTATCGGGCCATTTTTCGGATTAAATGGTATATGGATGAATCTAAGTTATATATTACCATATAAAGCTCCATATTGGTGCCATTTAAACAATATATTGTCATATATGGTGCCATCATATATGGTAACTCATCAGCAACTACAATATTAACTGTATTTCAGAAGCTATTAAATGTATTTCAGAAATTTTAAATGTATTTTAGAATTTATGGAATGTATTTCAGAAATTTATTAATTGTATTTCAGAAATAATCAAATATATTTCAGAACTTGTTGATGGTTTATCATAGTTAATAGAGAAAAATTTCTAAATTACATTTCATAATTTCTGAAATACAATTGATAATTTCTGAAATACAGTTTGATAATTTCTGAAATACAGTTGTGAATTTCGGAAATACAATTAATAATTTCTGAAATACAATTGATAAAACTGAAATTCAATTGACTAGTTCTGAAATACAATTCATAAATCTGAAAAATAATTCATAAGTTCTGAAATACAATTGATAAAACGGAAATTCAATTGATTATTTCTGAAATACAATTGATAAATTTTAAAAACAATTGATACAATTGGAAATGGTGTAGAGCGTTAAAAATATGTAAATAAAATTATTTTTTAAAAAAAATTCCATTTAAAAAAAAAAATATAATTTTATAAAAACATTTACAGAAAATAAAATTATAATTTTATAAAAAGAAATTCTTTTGAATGGGGGAAATGTTTTTAGTTGATCTGTTATTTTTAAGTAAATGAATGTTATTTTAGTTTGACTCAAGATCATAAATTAATATCACTTTCTGTTTAAATTATTTTCAAATCACAGAAAGATGATACAATTTTTACAAGTAAATTACAAAGAATAAAAATTATTGAAAAAATTTCGACAAGACCAGCAAGGAGAATGCGCATTTTTATAAAAAAAATGCATAGCCGTGAAAGGTATCGAACTCGAGATCTTCTGATTTTAAACCTTATTTTAACAAAATATTTTAATTTTTATAAAATCAGTGATCTTCCACTGTATTATTTTTTGAACTATTGTCAATATCTGTCTGGGATCTTATTTAATCCCAAATAAATGGAGATCTTACGTAGTACCCAAATATAATTCGGGATCTAATTTTAGCTGTCCTTTTTCTGGATAGTTCTAGATGTCAATCTACAAATATATTGCTGTTTCTAATTCGATCTGCAATTTATGGGATAAATTAAGATCCTACCAAATCCCCAAATATATCACTGGATTTAATTCGATCTGCAATTTATCGGAAAAGTTAAGATCTTACGCAATCCCGAAGTATATTACTGGATCTAATTTTATCTGTAATTTTTTGGATAAATTTAGATCTTACTTAATCCCCAAATATATTGCTGGATCTAATTCGATCTTCCATTTTTCGGATCAAATTAGATCTAAGTTTATCCACAAATATATTGCTAGATCTAATTAGATCTGCCAAAATTGAGATCAAATTAGATCTATATTTATCCCTAAATATATTGCTGGATCTAATTCGATCTGCCACTTTTTCGGATCAAATTAGATCTAAGTTTATCCACAAATATATTGCTGGATCTAATTCGATGTGCCATTTTTTGGATCAAATTAGATCTAAGTCTATCCCCAAATATATAGCTACATCTAATTCGATCTGCCACTTTTTCGGATCAAATTAGATATACGTTTATCCACAAATATATTGCGGGATCTAATTTGATCTGCCAAAATTGAGATCAAATTAGATCTAAGTTTATCCCCAAATATATAGCTGGATCTAATTGGATCCGCCATTTTTCGGATCAAATTAGATCTAAAAATATCCGCAAATATATAGCTGGATCCGCCAATTTTCGGATCAAAATAGATCTAGGTTTATCCCCAAAGATATCACTGGACCTCCCAATTTTGAGATATAACTTGATCTTAGTTTATCCCCATATATACAATGGGATCTAATACGATATGATTGGATACACCCAATTTTGAGATCTAATTGGATCAGCTAGATATTACAGCAGATCTTAAACAATATCAAATTGGATATAATTAGATATTGCGCGAGATCAATTTTTTTTACTCGGGTGATGAAGAAAAATAGCATTTTTTGAAAAAAGTTCTTAGTATGTTAATTCATAATAAGGAAATTGGCCTCGAACTGAATTAATAAATTTCTAAATATTTTATTCTTTGTAATTTACTTGTAAAAACTGTATCATCTTTCTTTGATTTGAAAATAATTTAAACAGAAAGTGATATTAATTTACGTTCTTGAGTCAAACTAAAATAACATTCATTTCTAATTAATTTTTCGTTTCCGTTCAAATCAAAAAGAAAAAACAAACACTACAAGCAAATAAAAAAAAATCGAAAAGAGAAAAATAGAAAACAACATTAACACACACACAAATATAGTGGAAGTGCCTTGAATAAGCCCCCGATTGACCGGTCAGGGATAGTTGACTCGTTTTTTGCGTTGGCCATAATTAAATTAAAAAATCAATTAAAAATTACAAAATTACATCAAAAACTCTGATAATATAAATAAAAATTTTAAAAATTCCCCTTAAGTTATAAAGAAAAGTTAAATGAAATAATAATTGTTAAAACTAAAACAGCTTTAACATTAAAAAAAAACTTTAAAAATACCAAACTTAAAATTTCTTAGCAAACAATTATATAAATTTAAAACAAAAAACTAAAATAAGTAAATCGTAAAAAAATAAAGTTAAAAATAAATACAAATAAAATAAATAAAAAAACTTTTTCAAAAATATGTCGCGAATTTTGTTTCTTATTTCGGTATGGGTCTAGTTTTTTAAAAGCAACAGTGAAAGTAACGAATCAGAAAATACTTAGAAAATTAATTCATTCTCTTTTGTTTAGTAATATGCCTTCGGTTGATCGGTCAGGGGATAGGTCATTGGAGGGCAACTGACTCCTCATTCTCCGTAGTGTAGTTCCATAAGTGACGCTGGAGCTTTTGGAGCAATTTCAAACAAAAACGAATAAAACAGAAACGCGTAAAGTCGACCATGCCGTCTTGTTGAAAGTAAGCTGATGTTTGGATCCGAATTTTTAATGGATTGAAATAGATTTGTGTCAAAATTGTCTATTAATTGAAAATCGGAGATACATATAGTAGACATGGTATCCAAATACCGAAATATTATATTAGGTTGACGAATTTCATTATCTTTATACAGGGTGCGGCTAATGTAACTATATGATTTGTTTTTTAAATAAATATTGAATTGAATGAAAAAAGCAAAAACTTTAATTATTAAGATAAAGTTTATTATATGTTCCATTCCATTTTTGCATTTTTATATTCTCCCAAGTTTAATTCCTGAAATAGAAAAAAAATATGAAATATTCACAAGCAACGAAGTTACAATTTTTTTACATCATATAGTTACTTTAGCTGCACCCTATATATACCGTGCGAACAAGCATATTAGACAATTTTTATGGGATTTTTATACAAAAAATTAATCCTAAACAAATTTTATTAAAATATTTTTATCTTTGAGACCTGTAGCGCCTGAATAAGCTTTTGATGGGCGGTAGATCCAAAAATGGACAATTTTTACTCAAAAGCTATATTCTGAGTCAATCTTTTATCTAAAAGCTGTGTCTAGATCCAATATTTCTTATTATTATAAATATTAGCTCAGACGATAGAACGGGTTATAAAGGAATGTGCGTTGTTCTACAAGCTGTTCTTTGGAATAGAAAATTTGGCTGATTTTATTATACTGTGCAAAAAGAAATTTTGTTGTCAATACTTCCAACGTGAATTGGAGAACACCATCAGTTTTACAAAACTCCTAAAGGGGTTTTGCAAAGTTAGCATGGCTATTAAATTGAGGGCGTCTTGAATTGTTTAACTTAATGACGACCACGGCGCAAGAAACTTTACTCATTTTTACACAGGTTGTGTGTTTTTCTTCTGAACAGTTTACTGCTAAACATTTTATAAATCAATCCAGCGGTTGAAAGGTTGTGAGTAAAAACGTAAACGCACAAAATCTCCGTAAGTATTAGCAAAGCACTAAAACGCTTTTAGTTATAATATTCGTTTACAATGCATAAAATTCATAGAGTAGAACCTATGTTTAACTTCCCTATACAATACGATAACCAACACTACCTGTACTTTATTATAGGTTTGTGTAATTGTTGTCGTTTGAGTGGTTTTTACATGGTTATGCATTTACAATGCACTGGCATCTGTATATGTGATTGTGGTTTTTATGCATATGAATAAATAACATCTTGATTCTCATTCACTTTGTTGCTCACATCCTACTTAATGATTAAGTTCGGAAGTAAAAGGCGAGCTTAATAGGGGGCTACACTGTGTTTTCATTACTTAAGGTTTTGAGGGTCCTCAAGTATACCCTGGACACGACTGATCTACCTCAGCCATGATAAAAGCCCCGTTACACTGTTCAAGAGAATATAAAATAATGTGGGTAAAAAAACATATAAATATCTCAACAGGACATTTAATAAAAATCCAATTCTACTTTGAAAATACTTTGCGTGTTTTATTTTGGAAATAGTATACTTTTATTTCTTGTTGAAGCCATTATTGCATCAAGTGAAAAAAATATTTCCCTTAAAAAATAGTCAGATTCTAAAAATGTTTTCAATTTAAAAATATGAAAATTTTTTAAATACATCTAAGTTCACGTTAAAAGTTTCAACTAGAAATACTTATTGCTGCTAATTATTTTATTTTTGTTTCAGTATTTAATGTTTGAGCTAATAACCCAAGTAGGGAACTGGCCATCCAAAGAATCGTATCTAGGCCCCTTAGGTGTACGTAGGGGTCTGCTATGACCCATTGAGTAAGTTATCTGCATAATTTTAATAAATTATCCGCATAATTTTATTGAATTATTGCGTAAAGAGAATTCATTGAAATTTTATCCAGAAAGCTCTCCCTATGCAGCTTTTTTCCTAATTGACTGAAGGAAAATAGAAGAAAAATAGTTAAAATATGCATGAAACGCCCTCTGGTGGTGGTCATAGGTAAAAATAAATATCAAAAATGAATTTCTCGACCCCAAAAACCCCTCATATACACATAAAAAAGATAATATAACGAAGAATAAAAAATCGAATTTTGAATCAAAATGATGTTATAGGGAAAAAATCATTTTTTGAAAAGTGGGAGACTCGAAAGTCGAGATAGACCTATGGTTCCTTCACCAAAGTTGCTAAGAATTGTCCATAGAATCATCCTAGGGGGCGGCTCTAATCGAATTTTTCGGCTCCATACAAATTGGCCAGCCCTAATATACATATTTATTAAAAATCAACCAATCAGCACAAAGTGCGTAAAATTAAAGCAGTTTGATTACTTAATGCTTGTAATCATTATTATTTTATTAGTCATTCGTTTGTATTTTAAATTGTTAATATTCATGTTACCCTATTGGAATTATATTTGCAGTCAAGTGTTGGTAAATTGTGATATTGTAAAATAACCATAGATTTGTTTAAAAAATAAAATGAAATATATAGTGTGTTGATATATTTCAACAAAATTTAATATTAAAGAAAAATTTACAATTAAATTAAGGAGTTTCTTATATTTTACAAAAACTCTGTAGTACAGAAAATATAAATTATTTCAAACAAATAGACTTTAAGACGCATTTTTTATTATTTCTTAATAACTTAAGATGTTTCAATATCTTAAATATTCCCTTAGGCTTATTTTCTATTTTATTTGTCTTTAGAAAAGCTGTCATTTACTACTGACATTAAATATTAGTTGGTAAGTAAGTTTTTGTCTAAGAGCATAATTTGTTATATGTGTTTCAAAGTAAACAATTATTGTGAAATATTTAATAGCAATGACCATTATTGTTGTCGTCATAATGAACATAATATAAAAAATTATTATGAGCATCATATATGGACAATCACATTATTGACTTTGTCATCTCTTTGTCGTCTAACGTTGGGAAAAATGTCTTTGTGTGTGTGTGAATGTTGTCACAAATCAATTTGTTAAATAAAGTAAATAGCCTTAATATCAAAATTATTTGTTTTCAAACAAGCAAACTACTTATGATTTCTTTGTTTTTTGTTTTCTCGTTTCATACAAAAGAATAAAAAAAATATCATATAACCTATTATATGGTTAGGGCTATTATTTGGGGAGGGGGATTAATACTGTAGGAACAGCATTATGATTCCCATGGCTGACAAAAATTTAGATAATAAAATATTTTAATTTTTTTCTCTATAAAACATCCTTTTAGCAAATTGTGTAAGTCTATACAATGTAATAGATTTCGTTTATTTACATTTGGGAGTAATTAATTTTTTTTGTAATGATCAAATTATTAAATCTTAGATGCAAACAAAAACACTCCACCAATCGGAACTGTTAAAATTACACTATGCGACAGTCAAAATCGGGATGGGATGAAACCAACGGGAAATGTTATATCGGTCAAAAACAAGTTATACGTGTCCCGGCGTTTCGCTGGGTCAACCCTAGGAACCGAGATATATCTTTTTTTTGACATAACTCGAGAACCACTAGTCCGATTTTGCTCAAACAATTTTAAAAAAATTAAAAATTACAATTCCTTTAATCTGTTTATATAACGTTTTTGTATACAGTTTTGCCGGTAAAAATAAATGTTTGTTACCGCTACCAAAAAATCAATAACCTTTTGTTTATTACTTTTTTCTAATATTTTAGGCAAAAAATATTTTTTTCTTCATACATTTATTTTTACCGGCAAAACTGTTGAGTATATAGAAAAACGTTATATGAACAGATTAAAGGAATTGTAATTTTTAATTTTTTTAAAATTGTTTGAGCAAAATCGGACTAGTGGTTCTCGAGTTATGTCAAGACCACCAAAGGTCAAATCGATATATCTCGATTCCTGGGGTGACCCAGCGAAACGTCGGGACACGTATAACTTCTTTTTTACCGATATAACTTTCCCCGGTAGATTGAACCCTTCCCGATCACTGACCCCTACCATTTGTCTCACAGTGTTATCTTTCATTTCTTTTTGGACACTTCTAAGCTACATACAATGTGTGTATGTAGCTTAGAAGTACCTCAAAAAAAAAGTTCGCCGTACACCCTCCAATATGAAGTATTTTTGCAAGGCAATTTCAAAAAAAAAAATTTATTTTTTTTTGGCCGAACGTAGGGGTCGCCTTTTTCAATTTTTCGTTATAGCTTCGGCATTTAAAATCGGATTTTAAAGTGCGATATATCAATTCTTTGCATCGAGGAGACCAGTGTTTTGCTATAAAGGAAAACTCCAATGAAAAAAAAATTTAAAAAGGCGACCTCTACGTTCGTCAATCAATATATAAAAAAAAAATTCTACTGGGTTTAACGAAAAACTTCATTAGCAAAAGTTTAATGATTTTTTGCGAGCTTTAATTTTCTGACATTAGGGTTGTACATTAGGGTGGTAGCAACTGAGATCTGGTAGCTAACTACTAGAACGGGATACTTTAGGTCAATGGCCCTCGAGAGAAAAACACTGGTCTCCTCGAGAGACAAACATCGTTGTGTCATACTTTAAGATCCGACTGTAAATGCCAAAGATATAACGAAAAATGTAAAATGGCGACCCCTACGTTCGGCAACAAAAATTAAAACATTTTTTTTTGAAACCTCCTTGCAAAAATAATTCATATTGGAGGGTGTACGGCGAACTTTTTTTTTTGCCTGTAAGGTGATACGCTCTAGTGTGTATTCTTACGGGTTAGGGGTATTGAAAAAGAAGTCTACGCTCCTATGTACAATTCCTATTCGGAGGAAAATTGTACAATGTGAAATACACGAATTTGACAATATCGCAGGAAATTTTGTATAATCGGTTGCCAACCACAGCATTTCTGAAACTGATTTCAAAAGTACCGATTCCACGAAACTACAATAGTTTAGGAACCTTTTTCATTGGGTCATATGAATATAACTTCCCGAGTAAAAAAAATAATATGATGTCATATGTAATGATATCTAATTTAATATAATTGGAGATATGCTATGATCCGAAAAATGGTGGATAAAATTATGTCGGATAAGATCTAAATATATTAAATCATATAGAATCTTATCCGGATTTTGACCCGATATAATCATATCTAATTTTATGTAGAAAGACATAATTATATAACGCATTATATTTCAGGATCAAAACAAAAACTATTAAAAAGTACTAAAAAATAACACCCTTAAGTTAAGATTTCAAAATTTAAATAAAACTTTAATGTTTAAATTCATAACTCTTTTATAAAATTATAGGAGGTTCACAAAACAAATTTTCCATACAGAATTTGTTTCATAAGCCTCCTATAACTTTATAAAGCATTTATGAATTTACAAATAAGTATTTAGAAGTAGTTGTACACAGGGGTATGGCATCACCAAAAAAATAAGTTATAAAAAAACGTTATCACTAGATGGCACTTTGTTCAAAAAACTGACAATTTTCTTTTTTTTATTTAAATTTAAATAATAACAAACAATAAAACAAAAAAACAAACGGATATCTCAAATTTTATTATTTGGATATATTCCGGGCTTGTTTTTTCTTTATTTTGAGCAGTTTTCAGCAGTTTTTCAGTTTTTAAATATAGGCTCAACTGATATTAAGCTGATATTAAATAGCTGCTCAGGTAATATTAAATTACAGCGCCCTCTATCGGTGAGTAGTATAAATTTTGATTTCCTATCTCTATAATTAATTGTCTCTGGTTGTACATAAACTTCTTATATAAACTTGTATTATAAACTGTGTTTATGAGTTTAATGTCAAATTCCATACATAAAAAATATGGCTTGTATTTATACAAGGTTTACAAGAAATTTAAGAGTTATAATGAGTACGCTTTTTATATTTTGAAATCATACATACATAAACATATCTCAGAAAAACATAGAATTTTTTTTTACATTGAGCTATACTTAAACATATCTAAAACAACTTAGAAAAAAATTTAACATTGAGCTATATAAGACTTTATATGTTTACCGATAAAGCCATTTTTAATTACATATGACGTTGTGTTAAAATTGTCATAGCATATTTAACTAAATATGGTATATATTAATATATATGGGGACATATATATTTATACTGATCTATATATGACATCATATAAGAAATTTTTGGAAAACTAAAAGCTATATATAATTATATCCACAAAGATATAGTGTCACATTTGACTATATATAAACATATTAGTCCATATTAAATTATATAATTTCCTATATAACTATTTTTACTCGGGTTAGCAATTATTTCGAAGTAATTACTTTGGGCTTAGGAATGGCTTTTAACTCCAAATTTATCAATTGGCTGGTAGAATAGCATGAAATGTAAACGAAAATGAAAAAATTAAATTTCTAGTCTACTCCCAAGCAGACTAGATTTGTGAAGTAATTGCTTAAAAAACCCTCTATTTCCCCCTATTAGTAATATCTATTTTTTATTCTTATGAGCCATTGCTAGATGATGGAGGATAAGTTCTCAAAATAATTCCAATACTAATCCTGAAAAAGGGGTTCCACTTTGGAGTTACAAAACCGATTTTTTTTGTGACAATTTCAAACAAAAATTATCGGTATTGGAATTGACAGCAGAAGGGGTTA
Source organism: Leucophora obtusa (assembly GCA_949987735.1). Classification (NCBI taxonomy): domain Eukaryota; kingdom Metazoa; phylum Arthropoda; class Insecta; order Diptera; family Anthomyiidae; genus Leucophora; species Leucophora obtusa. The sequence continues at coordinate 195,447,336 of OX465297.1, forward strand.
CAAAGCAGAGGTGTACAGGAACATTATTGACAATTATTGGCAAACACACCAATTCTGGTTCCAGTGGAACCGATTTCTTGGAACTAGTTCAGGAACACCTTATAGCAATATTATATGTGATGTATGTATAACTGCAGAACAGATTCTAGTGGAACTGGTTCTACTTTGGAACCACAGAAGCTGATGATTTGGGACAATTTTAAACAAAAATCACCGGTATTAGAATTGTGAGTGTGGGTACAAAGATTCTGTTTTACAAGCGAATATTTGGGGCAGAAAATTTTCCTGGGATTCTACGATCTTACACAATTTACTAAACAGATATTTTGTTTTTTTTTTTAGCTTCGTGGTAATATCAAATGGTAAAGAAATTTCACTTGAAATACCCTAATAAACACTGCTGAAAACAAATTATTTTATTAAAATGATATGACAACAATCAAATTTTTAATAATTTTTGATAAAAATCTCTAACATATGGTAAACAATTATATAATGCTTCAAGAAAAAAAAGCAACTATTTTTATTATCAAAAATAATGGAGAAATGCAAAAATTACTTTCTATGACACCATAAATAGTAGTACATTAAGACAAAACACTAACTTTTTTTTAAAAAATTTTTTGCAAAAAAGTTGCAACATCATCAACAATAACGAAAGCGGCAAAAACACTAACAAACACCACTTGGAGATGCACAAAAATTATGAATGTTACAATCAGCTTTAAAGTAAAAGAAAGTTGTATAGAAAAATAACAAACACAACTATAAATACAACCGTCATTATAACACTTTAAGGAAAATAACGAGTACACGTACAACAACTTTGCAACTGTTGTCGTTACAGCAGGTATACTATATAAGCATAAAAGGAAGAAGTAGGTATGAAAACCAGGAATATATATATATATATCGTATAGTTTTATATTATAACCAGCAAACATTTTTATTAACTTATAATTAGAATTCCTATTTCTTCTACTATATTCATATAATGGTTGCCGGAATACAATTATCGCAACTTAAATGTAAGACTTCCAAAACTTGTATGAAACCTAAGTAAATAGTTCGAAAATAATTACTAATAGTTTGTAATAATGAACAATAACGCCAGTTTCTTTTAATAGCAAATTTTGCTGGGCTAGTTTTTAAATGCATACATACAAACATAGATTCATAACATAACTGCATGCATTTTATATATACGTATGTATAGGTAATATTCAAGTTGCATTTTTTTATTTTTTCCTGCTTTTACTTACGTTTTTTAAAGAAACAACAACTATAAACCACTACAAAATAAGGCAACAAAAATGCTAGTTTATTATGTATGCACATCCTGTACGCGTTCTACTTTTTATTTATTTTAAACAAAAAAAAAATATTCTTGTTATATTTTTATTTTCATTTTTATAAAGTACGTACTACCATTGCTTTGCATATATAACTATTAGTTACGTATGTTCAACATATAAAAACTGCACATAAATGTGAATGTATAAAAATATAGAATAAGCATTAAAAAAGTAAAAATGTAAAGAAATCTTTTTAACATGGTTTTTCATTTTCTATGTATACTAGTGGAGTTCAAAAAAGTGAAAGTAGATTTTAAGAGTTCCACTTACGATAATTTTTATTAAAATTACTGATATCCAATTGGAGGTCGGCTCCAAAATCGATTGAAAATCATACAATTCAAAATTTGCATACACCCAGCCCTCGTATAATGAGGTTTTTTATAACGCTGTTTTCAAATAATTAAGCTGTATTTTTGCTCATAACTATCAGCGTTAAATATCTAAAGAAAATCTACGTTAAACGGATTGGAGCCTAACAAAATTTTAAATACAGGGTTCTTATAATAGTTCCGGTATAGTTGAACTTATATCAGCAAAAGTAACTTGAAGAAGTTACATTAGATATGAATGTATAACCGTTGAGCTTTCAATATTGATAATTATCCAGTTTTAAAGTTAAGGAACATATGAGAAGTAATGTATTAATTTGCATCTAAAATACGTTTCTACGCGCTTTAAATTTTTTATGAGATAACGGACTTATGTCGAAAACACAGCTAAACTTTCCCGCAGCGCAGTTTCTTCCTTTTGAAAGATTGTTTATATTTTATACAAACATTTTGAATACACTGAACCAAAAGTCGTAAGTGAAATCAACATAAAATTTTGTTACTTTTTGATCAAACGAATTGTTAAAACAATATAATTTTTATTCAAATTAATGTGTGTTTTTTTTCAAATCAACTACTTTTTTTTTAAATGAACGTACTTATTTCCGTCAATAACTCTCTAAAAAACAATTGTTGTTTTAACAATTTTTTGTCCATTTTTTAACAAAATTTAATTTGTTAACTCTAAAAAATTTTGTAAAAAGGCAGTAACGTAAATTTGATATAATTTTTCTTCAATTTGAAAAAAAAAAAATATTAAATCTGTGGAAAAAAATTTAGTGAGGTTAGTTTTGTCGTGTCATTACTCTTGCTAGCATGTGTACTTGTAATTGTCAATCAATAAATTGACATTAAGTGTTTTGGTTTTCAAAGTATAGATAATTAACAAATTCAGTGACTTGAAGTGAATTGCTAATTGAAAATTTATTAATTTTAATTTAAATAAATTTATATAATTTTGAACGTTCTCATTTAAATCATACATTTAAATTTCTGTCATTAATTTTGATATTATCTATCTTTTTGTTATTTTGTTTAAGGCAAACTATTAATGAAAGTTGTATAATGTATCTAAATTATTAATTTAAATAAAGTTATATGTTTTTGTATATAAAATGGTAAATGTGTTTTAAACAAAGAGTTTTTAATATGTGCTATATTATAATTTCAATTTTATATTTCATTATTTTTTATATTTTATCAAATTCATTATAAAAAAGACATTGTATGTATATTGCTTAAAAAAAATTTTGAAATTGGTGAAATATAATAAATAATGAAATATAAGTCTAAAAATCAATAATAAATCGATAAAAAATTAATTAATTAAATAAAATGCATTGTTGAATTAAATAAAATGCATTGTTGAATTCAATAAAATGCATTGGTAAAACAACAAAATCATTATGCAATTAATTAAATATAATTGTTAAGAAAACTAATTTTTGTTAATACATTTGACGATATTTTGTCAAAATAATACCACATAAAATAGTTAAACGTCAAAATATAAATGTACTAAACAATGCGTTAAATTGATGGACAGGTTTTGTTAGTTGTCACCCATTCATCAATTTAGTATGGATTTTAGTTGATTTCACGGCTGTTTTTGGTTCAGTGTATTTTGAAAATAACTACTTATTTTTGTGTTTTAATTAGGATACAATAAAGTGCTTTCAAAATGAAAATTAGTATTTTGATAATTTTTTTGTGCGTATAAAATATTTTTTTGTTCTAATTTCTGATTTTGGACTTCTCTTTAAAAAATATATGGGTGATATCAAAAAATGTGATAAAAACCATATAACCAGCTAATTTCTAAAGCATGGATTACATTTGAGTTATATATTTCGATATATATTAGCGCACTGTCACCTGTTTTATAAAATTTATAACAATCTGACTAATATTTGGTTAATACAAAAAAATTGTGACCAATTTTATAGAGCAAATCAAAGAGTATACATAATAAAGAGATTGGGGGACTCTCTATCACTGAGAAAGCATTTGTTCTATTATGTGCCTTGGAACAGGAACACACTCAAACCAATATCACCCAGCAAACATGGCAATACGAAGAAGATTCTCCGAACATATCGCCAGGAAAAAAACATTTATTGCCGGCAATATCAATTTCGTATTCCGGAAGTTTCCTCCCTCGGAAACAACTGTTACACTAAAACAATACTTCCAGGCAATATGAAAGCAATAACTCATATGGAAGATAAAAGTGATATCGCTTAATAAACTCCCGGTACAATAAAAAAACGATTTAATTTTTTCATTATTAAATTTAAGCCTGAAAAACAATATCTGCATACATAATCCATTGACCAGCTTATAAATTATCTTGATTTCATCTTAGCCGATTTTTCCCGCGCAATTAATCTTAACTTTTCACGAGTTTATTTCCTATATATCTTTTGATTGTTTTTGTACAAATTTAGTTTTAATTTTTTCCAAATTGATAAAAGATTTCAAACAAATTTGCTTTATCTTCCAAATGATACAAAAATGATATATCTGAAATATTGTCATAAAAAGTTATGACAAAAGATATAATTTTTGAATTACTTTTTGCCAAATATCGTCGAATTATCTTCCAAGTGATAAAAGGAAGACAATTTCAAAGTAAATACTACTTGATTATTTTCATTCAAATGAAATATCTTCTTGGAAGGCATCTTTTAAATGTTTGCAGGGTCATTATGTGCGCTCTTTGTATGACTCAAAACATCGATTGTAACCAGGGATGGAAAATAATAATTTAGTTATACAAATCAAGAATGGAGCTACACTATGGAATTATACTATTCCAACAGTATTATAGCCCTAGACTATGAGTTTTAAACAACCCATACGTAAAAAATTGCAAAATAATATCGGAATGCGAAAAAAGGCTTTGGGGTTCAAAAAATTAATTAAAAGATTTATATTCTGCAAACGATGCAAAATAATAGAGGAACGCGAAAAAAGACTTTGTGGTAGAAAAAAATAATTAAAAACCCAATCAGCGATTAACAGTCTGCAAATGAATACAATGACGCAAAAATTTTCGTTTTTGCAAATATTTTTTTCGCGATTTATTTTTTTTTTTTTGCAAACTAAGCACCAAACTTTTGTGTATAAAATTGGTACCCTAGATTTTAAATTAAAAAAAAACACACATAAAAATTGCAAAATAATCGCGGAAGCGAAAAAAGGCTTCATGGTACAAAAAATTAATTTAAAAACTTAATCAGCGATTTACATTCTGCAAACAACTATATTGATGAAAAAATTTATCCTTTTTGCAAATTTTATTTTTCGCGATTTTTTTTTGCAACTAGCCACCAAACTTTGTTGTATGAAATGTGTGTTATAGTCCCTAGATTATAAGTTAAAAAGAAACGTACTTACAAAATTGCAAATTAAAAGCGGAACGCGAAAAAAGTCTTTGTGGTACAAAAAATTAATTAGGAAACGTAATCAGCGATTTAGATTCTACAAACAAATATATTGATGCAAAAATTTTCCTTTTTGCAAATTTTATTTATCTCGATTTTTTTTTGCAACTAGCCCCCAAACTTTGTTGTCTGAAATGGTTATTATAGCCCCTAGATTATAAATTAAAAAAAAAAACGCACGTAAAGAATTGCAAAATAATAGCGGAATTTGAAAAAAGATGGTACAAAAATTTAATCTCTAGGTTATATATTTAAAAAACCGCACTTAAAAATTGCAAAATAACGGCGGAATTCGAAAAAGGCTTCATGGTACAGAAAATGAATTAAAAGAGGTAATCAGCGATCGACATTCTGCAAGCGAATATATTGTTGCAAAAATTTCGCTTTTTGCAAATGTTTTTTTTCGCAATTTGTGCTAATGTTTGCTAATATCTAAATATTTAATTTTTATGTTTTTTAACGAGCCAAAGAAAAGCTATTTTTTAGTTACTTACATTTTTAAATACATAAGAGCGATCTAACATTTTTTGGTATAAGAGCCCGATTAAGTGAGCCTTTTCCATCCCTGATTAACCAGTCGGAGTTCGTTCCTGTTCCAAGCCGCCTAATATTTTTTTAAATAAAAATTATTGAGAGAGTTGCAAGGCCATTGAACAAATATAAACTCCATAACAAGTAACTCATAAGGTTTTTCAATTTTGGTAGCTTATATTTTAATAACCAATGAAGCTAAACACTAACTGTAAGAATTTTTATGAAGAGAAAAAGTAACGATTTTAATGAAAATTAATGCATTTTAAAAACTTTTTCGTATATCTGTGCTAATACAACTTCAACTCTGTAACGATTTTTCGTAATAATTTTTCATAAAAATGCATACACAAGAATTTTGGAGTTATCTATTATTTATATTGCGAAAAGTATAATGTTATTTATACTCAAATGATCGTTCGACTGTAAGTAATCATCTGGTATAACAGATTTGATATTTTTCTGCAGCATGTAACATTCTCGAGATGAAAAAGAATGTGTTTAATAAGTTTTGAAAAAATATTGTAAACTCCGTTTCTAATTTTTACACCAAACTATTTAACAAGTGAGGAAAACAATGCAATATTTGGATTCACCTTGTAGGCATCATATAATTTTGTTTCGGAAAGAAAATTCTGTCAAAGTGTTTCTGAAAGAACACGAAAAAAGTAACCAAATGTAAACTCCGTTACTGCAAACTCCGTAAGCAAAATCGTTTGCATCAGATTGCATTCAAAAAAATGTAAATGAAAATAATCATAAAGAGAGGGGCTTCAATTTTCAATTTTGCGTCAAAAAAAAAAAATTGTTTTTTACAATAAACTGCTGGAGCGAAAAACGATTGATTTTGCATTTCATTGGTTTGGAATCATGTTTGTATGTTTTTAATATATTTTGTAACTTCGTAACCGCTGAGTGGATTCTAAAAAATTTTATATTTTTGAAAAGCATTTTAAAGGAAACTTCAAATTGTATATTATTGAAAATAATGTTGAAAACCCAAATACGAAAATTTAATAAATTGAAGAAAATTCGTACGTATTTTTTTTATATCTTTTGCTTGTGGAAATATAAACTCCGTTACCATAAAAAAAATTTAAATTTTGCAAAATAAGTTATTGCGACAACTTGTAGAAGAGATTTGTTTGCAATTAGGTTTAAAATGACTAAACTTACCGATTCCATTAAGAAAAACCCGAAATATTAACACTTTTTTTTCTCACAAATTTGGCCCAAAAACTTAAAATCAGCAACTAATATGTGTAGTTTATTCGGGTGTTAATTACGTATGATGGTTTTGCAATCAACTTGGATCGATTTTAACTAAAATCAATAGGCTTCGTCCTTGGGACAACTTGGTTCGGTGTACCAAATATCTTAATATTTGCGATCTTCAGAGTGCGCACAAGAATGCATGGACATACATACAGACGGACGGACGGACACACGGACATCGATAAATCAAAACAAAAAGTGATTCTGAGTCGATCAGTATACCAAAAGGTGGGTCTAGGTCCAAACTTTTTTATACCCTATCCATGTGGTGGTGTAGGGTATAAATATTTAATTTCAACGTTAAGTCTACCATGCTTTATGGACGTGAGACCTGGAATGCAGCACCTCCTGATATTTGTCAACAGGTGTCTGCGAAGAAATCTCAAAAACGTCTAATCCAACTCAAGGTTATGGTCTCACTCACATAACAAACACCAATTGACATTGAAATACGAAGGCGAAAGTCCTAATTGGATTGGTCACACCCTCAGAAAGATCCTTACTGCAATCGAGTGCAATCGCCTAGGTAGCCAGCGCATATATGTAGTAGAAAGGTCAAGAAGGAAGGCACAATGTGTAGAAGAAGTTGGGGTGAAATCAGGAACCTGGCACAAGATAAATCAGAATGGGGAAAATTTGTTAAGTCCCTCCAAGAGTCACTAGTCAGTCATCATACGAGTATAATGGCAACTGAAAAAAAATTTTGTAATTTTTTTCCTTTGGCAAAACAAAAAAAAGTTCTGATGAAAGAAAAGTTCTGACCAAACTTCACCCAAATCGAAAGGGGTCGATTCCAACCGTTGGTCGATTTGTGATGGAAAATTATTCATATATTAATTTTGTATGAAAAATTTGTTTTATAAGTCACTTTTAGATTTTGAAAGTGATTATATATATGACCCTTAATAATGCCTTGTAGGCTTTTTAAGAGCATATTAAACCCAAAAATTTGATTTTTTTTCAAATAATTTAATTTCAGTTTAATTGGTATGCATGTTCAATGAAAATTTACACATTATGTGTGTAAGTTTTTTTTTCGATTACCAACATAGCGTAAATTTACCTAATTTATGGTAAAAGTAAAGGTTCTTACTAAAAGTTGGGTAAATTTTAACGGCCCGTGTAAAAAAGTTTAGATCTGACCAGATCTTTTTGGTTCTCAATAGATATGATTGAATCTAATTAGATCCTGTACCAGATCACATCAAATATGATCAGATATGGCATATGTGATAATACCTTATGGCAAGATCTGATCAGATCTAGTGCGAAATTTGTTCAAATCTAAAGTGATCTGGACAAATGCGCCAGATATGCCTAGATCTGATCAGATCTCAAATTTGTCCCCAATTTTGAGATCTAACTAGATCTGGTAAGATCTACAAAGATCTGACCAGATATGCCTAGATCTGGCCAGATATGCCTAGATCTGATCAGATCTAATTAGATCTCAAATTTGTCCCCAATTTTGAGATCTAATTAGATCTGGTAAGATGTGCTGAGATCTGGCCAGATCTGATCTTTTTTACACGGGGGAAATTAATTATGTAACCCTTAATTTTCTTATGTTTTTAATACGCAAATGTGTACTATGATTTAATGTTAGTTCAATTTATACTTTTCTTCAAAAAAAAAAAAAAAAAAACAAGTTTAAAATGCATTTACTCTATGTGCATTTGGTTTTTATTTGCTCACAAATAATCTAGAAAACTTTGTGCCATTTCAGTAATATTATTGCAAAGGCATGAACTATATAAAACACTAGTTACCAGAAATTACAAAACAATTTATTAAAACTAATATACTAGTATTTGAAATCTCTTCATTTTAAAGTCAACATTTTTATCAGTGGTTTTGCTTTGTTTCAACAAAAGTGAGCGGATATTTTCAATAAAATATTAAAAATATTTTTAGTACATAAATATTTTACTAACATTTTTGCTGGCTAGTGTTATCAATATGATTTTATATCATTGTAAAGAGTACAAATGCATTTTGTTACATTTAGATTGGAAGTTTTGTTGACTCAGCATTTGTTTGCATTTATTTCCATCTCCATTCAATTGTTGCCTATAAAAATCATACCAAATGTAATTTTTTAACATTTTTATTTTATAGTATTTATGTCAATTACGCAAAAATTTAAATTTATTTTACACTCTACCACACA